>CM037780.1:38350853-38400853 GCA_021229015.1 Solen grandis | reverse complement strand
GGGATGGACCTGCATGGACAATGATGCATCATTATCATCTGTGGGGACAGACTACTTCCAAATGTGATGGGCTGCTGAAGACTACCTTGGCTTCAGTTGCTGACTGCTCATCAGGAGATATAGTAGGGCTGTTTGAAGCAGATGGCTGGATTTCTGCGAGCTCATTGTTCAGATTTTTACCTGGAAATATAAGTTACCTATACTGCTAGGGTGCTGGAATATGATGATATGATGAAAACAGAATTCCAAACTTACTGTAAAGTCAGACCACTACACGATTCAATTTAATTGAAATCGCACATCAGTTCTTGAAGAATTTACAATTTTGAAGTACAGTATTTAAATGCTTACTACAAAATAAAGCAGAGAAAAGGACAAAAAATGACTTGCATACTGGTCCATAATTCATCACAGTCATCTTCTGAATATTTATAGCATTATGACATTTAAATAAAAAAAATATTATATTGTCTGATATACAGTTTTGTTCCCAAGGATTTTTAACCTTTATCTTGTAAGGAATAATGTGTTTTCCTTCTTAAAGTAATCATCGACTCTACAGTAAATACCAAAACTAAACCATGGTCATTTAGCCACCAAGGAATATACTCCAAAAAACAATTCGCATAGCACCGAGAGAAATAAAAACATAAAGCAACCACAACCATTCAATAAGGGTAAACTATTTGCTACAGGTTATATGGCTACTTAAAGCACTACACCAAACACCAAGGGTTAGATGTGTTAAAGGTGAGTATATTTCAAATGTTTCCAGGCACAACCACACATGCCTTAACATATTATAATACTGCAGTTGACACAAAAATAGGTCAATTATATGATTTGCTAGTGCAATAACTTTGCAAAAAATGGTAGAACATCACCTTAGATCTGTGTTTTTTTTTCATTAGAATTCTGAATTGACCTAATTTTTCAGCTAAGGCATGCTCGAGGAGTAGACCATGGAACACTGCATCTAGCTCAAAAAGCTTAAGCCAGAACTTGGAACAAACAATTATATATTTTTTTTCTTATTTTTTTAACCAGAAAACAGTTCATTTCATACAAAGGTATTTTACATGATTTTTTTTTCAAGTAATTCAACAAGATATATGTTATGCATACATGCAAAAGCTAGATACAATGTTTATAGGATAATACCAAATAATATGTATGAACTGCCATAGCATTTGGTACCATACCCTATGTGCCCACATCAAAGCAAAATTACAACATTGAAAGAACAGAAGACACTGTTACCTTTCATCATCCATGTCTGTATCTTCTTGCATTGGATCCATGGTAAAACACGGCTTTTGAGCATGCAATCAGATTACTTGCATACAACATCCATCTTAATACGAATAGAGGACATATGTGCCAACTACATGGAAATCTAGTGACCTTGTAACACATACCTTTGGTATATACCTATGTCTATGGATAAATATCATAAGATTCACTGAAATCTATCAATGGAAGAAAATTGTAAAACAAATACCATCAAGGGACATATCTTTAAAACAGGGGGAGGGGGGGGGGTAACCCAATGTTATATAGAAAAAGCGCTACTACAATGTCTAAGGTTGAATGACAGCAAGTTCATTGAAATCCCTCCAGTAGTTTAGGAGGAGTAGTCTGCAGAAAAATTGTAAAGCAAAAATCATCAAAGGGGCATAAACTATAAAAAAGGGAGGTAATCCAATGGGAGGAGTAGTCGCAGAAAATTGTAAAGCAAAAAATCATCAAAGGGGCATAACTATAATAAAGGGAGGTAATCCAATGTTATATAACTAACACATGCTTCTACAATGTCTAAGGAGAATGGCAGCAAGTTTCATCAAAATCCTTCCATTAGTTTAGGCGAAGTGTCCGCAGAAGTTTGTAATGCAAAAATCATCAAAGGGGCATAACTTGGAAAATAGGGGAGGTAACCAAATGAATATAGATAACGCGCTTATACAATGTCTAAGGATCACTGCCAGCAAGTTTCATCAAAATCCTTCCAGTAGTTTAGAAGGAGTAGTCCGCAGAAGTTTGTAATGCAAAATCATCAAAGGGGCATAACTTGTAAATAGGGAGGTAACTCAATGCTATATAGATGTCTAAGGATCATTGCCAGTAAGTTCATCAAAATCCTTCCAGTAGTTTAGAAGGAGTATCCGCAGAAGTTTGTAATGCAAAAATCATCAAAGGGCATAACTTGGTAAATAGGGGAGTAAACTCAATGCTATATAGATAACGCGCTGCTACAAGTCAAGGATCATTGACACAAGTATCATTTAAAATCCTTCCAGTATTAGGCGGAGTAGTCCGCAGAAGTTTGTAATGCAAAAATCATCAAAGGGGCATAACTTGGTGAATAGGGGAGGTAACTCAATGCTATATAGATAACGCGCTGCTACAATGTCTAAGGATCATTGACGCAAGTATCATTAAAATCATTCCGGTCGTTGAGGCGGAGTAGTCCGCAGAAGTTTGTAATGCAAAAATCATCAAAGGGGCATAAATGGTAAATAGGGAGGTAACCAATGATATATAGATAACGCGCTTATACAATGTCTAAGGATCATTGCCAGCAAGTTTTCATCAAAATCCTTCCAGTAGTTTAGAAGGAGTAGTCCGCAGAGTTTGTAATGCAAAAATCATCAAAGGGGCATAACTTGTAAAATAGGGGAGGTAACTCAATGCTATATAGATAACGCGCTGCTACATGTCTAAGGATCATTGACAGCAAGTATCATTAAAATCCTTCCAGTAGTTTAGGCGGAGTAGTCCGCAGAAGTTTGTAATGCAAAAATCATCAAAGGGGCATAACTTGGTAAATAGGGGAGGTAACTCAATGCTATATAGATAACGCGCTAATACAATGTCTAAGGATCATTGCCAGCAAGTTTCATCAAAATCCTTCCAGAAGTTTAGGAGGAGTAGTCCGCAGAATTTTGTGTCTACAGACGGACGGACGGACAGACGGACTGACCAACATTTGATACTTATGAGCTCATCATTTTATGAGCTTTCAATGTGTCCACTTTTATGAGGTCCTAAAAAATGTTCCAACATTTGATGTT
Organism: Solen grandis; assembly: GCA_021229015.1. Classification (NCBI taxonomy): domain Eukaryota; kingdom Metazoa; phylum Mollusca; class Bivalvia; order Adapedonta; family Solenidae; genus Solen; species Solen grandis. Next base: position 38,397,782 of record CM037780.1, on the reverse strand, counting down.
TATGATCTTTTAGCTGTCCATATTTTTATCAGATTGGAAACTTATAAATTAGAGCTTCTTATTAATGACTAAAAAAATTTTTTCTCTGTTTCACAATTTTAACATATTTAGGTTATGACTTAATTATTCAAGTTTACTGTCCCTTTTACAGTATTTCAGTCATAAATCTACGTCAACCAAAACACAGATATAGGAAGACCTTGAATGCATGGAAACATCCAAGTTAGAACCACAGACCTACTGCAAATTATGGTGTTGATACATTTCAAAGTATTTCAGTAATTGGCTACATTTTTCCCCCCAACATGATGATGCAGTTGACAATCAAGCAATCAAACGAGTCTGACATTCTTCAAAACTGAAAAGCTAAAACTGGAGCAAAATAAAGTTAATACAGTAAAAATAATAAAGTCGATATTTTTTTATATTTAGGTCCTCACTGATATTAAAAGTAAAAACAAAACGTAATTTAAATCATCTTTATTTCTTCAATTTTGAACAGTATAATTATGTGCATTTGCGACTTATGGCATATTTTCTAGTTAGTAATTCGAAGAAAATGAATTTATCAACTTGTCTCATAAAAACAGAACTCCATGAGTCAGATGTGTCTCCTGACGATAAACCTATCTGCTCTGGCCATGGAATTCTTAAAGAAATTCTATCAAAAGGGAAAAACTAAAAAAGCATAACCAGGTAGTAAAGTCTCGAAGTCATTCTGAAGAAATTCTTTACGAAATCTAACAAAGGGGAATAATTAATAAAATGCACAAGGTGGATTTATGTTTTTTGCACAGTGCACTTCAGGTCATTGCAAGAAACATGCATATGAAGTTGCAAGTCATTCAAACTAAAATGCAAATTTAAAGTTATGGTTCTGGCTCACTGCACTGTGCGTCATTGCAATGAACATACATATTTAGTTTCAAATCAAATCATTATAGTTATAGTGACAAAATTATGCTCTGGACAAGAATTTCTATCACAGGGGAATAACTCAAGAAGTGCACAAGACAGAGTTTTTGGTTCTTGTGCACTGCACTCCATGTCATTGCTAGGAACATACTTATGAAGTTTTAAGTCATTCAAACTTATGGTGACAAAGTTATGCTCCAGACAAGCAGATTGGGCTGCTGCCGACAAAAGTAACCCCATATGCCGCCTGACTGTAGTCAGGTGACACAAAAAGTAACAATAGATTATTAAAATGGGTCACAACTACAAATGATTTTATGCTTGATTATGTATTAGAAATATAATTACATAATATTTAACTAGGGGGAAGATTAGCTCTCATGTTTAATATGGCAAAAATGTATAAACGATAGATTATTTTTAAAAATCACTCATACTTGACTTCTTAGTCTTTCTCTAACTCAGAATTAAAAAAAGATGTTTTCACAGTTTACAAACAAATAAGTTATTTTGAAGAAATGAACACAAACAAAAGTCAAACAATATTAATTCTCATTTTCTTTTTCTGAAGTAGATCCTGGCCTCAATACAGTCCATCTGACTTTGACAACTCATCCTCTTCTCTCCATTGAAATACTTGTGAAGCTAAAAAATCATTCATATTTGACTTCTTTGTCTTATTTTCATTCTGAATTGATAAAAAGATGACTTCAACAGTAAACAAACAATAAAGATAACTGGAAAGAAACAAGAGGTCCATAAGGCCTCAAATCGCTCACCTGAGTACCATTGCTCTAAAGGCAACCTGAAGAATTATGGGGTTCCAAGCTTGCTATTGAATCATATTTAATACATTTTTGTGTTTTCTTAGCTGTTTTTTTGCAATTATGTCATAACAAAATGGTGTTCAAGAGATTATTAGAATGTGGTAATGCTGATTGAAAATGGACAAAAAGATAGGATAGGGTCCTTTACCCGTTCCCTTATATAGATATAGACCCTATTTTTACGTCAAAAAGCCTGAACTGCAGAAAGCTAGTTAAACATTACCAGTCCTCATCACCAGACCACTAAGGAGCAGAGAACAGTATAAAACCCAATCAGCAAGCAAGTTACTTGCAGGCTGATCTGGTTTTGTGTTGTTCGCATAAGACTTATTATGGTCTTTTGAAAGAGGGAAAGGGTTAACTATGTTGAAATAGGTTGCAGAGTCCAAAAATAGACACAATTACATAACTATGATGGCTGCTGCGGCTGCTGATGATGATTATGATGATGAAAATTATGATATTTTGAGCAGTATGAATTTATTGAAGTTCAAAATAACATAACAGAGACAGACCAGGATTACAAATGCAAAATTGTGTGTGGTAATAGTGCATGATTTTAGAATAAACACAAAACATACAATTGTCTTTTCTTGCTCTCATTTCAGGCAGTCTAGTTGGTACTCTGGAGGTATTATATAAGCAGTCATGACCTGACTTACAGCAAAGGTTAGAGTCGGGCAATACGCATCAGTGGTTAACTCTTTTCCTCATTGAGGACACCACAAAAAGGCCTATGCGAACAGCAAAAAACCAGATTAGCCTGTGAGTAACTCGCAGGCTGACCAGGTTTTATGCTGTTTGCTGCTCCTCAGTGGTCTGGAAATGAGATTTAATATGGTTTCAGTGTAGCTTCCTGCAGATCAGTCTTTATGTGATACCTATTGAGTGCATCAAAATAGAGTCTGTAGGAGGGAAAATGCTAATCCAGATAAATCATTATCTTCTCCCTCTGCAAATGTAGTGGAATCATCCAAAAGTTGCCAATATGTACTGTATATATAGAAGTGTTAGACTAGTGTAGGCATATTTAAGACCATGTTCTTTAAAAAAGATATTTTTTTTAAAAAGCTGATACATTGTTCTTATGCATCAATGTAACAATATACCGGTATTATGCTTGTAATTATTCAACTTCAGATCTTTCAGGATCCAACTTTGGAATGATATAATACAATCAAATCAACCCCAATGTTTAAAATATAAACATATTTTAAAAGGCCTCCTTCAGGACTTAAGATTTTACCCTTATTCCTTATGATAGAATATCTGTTATAAGTATTTATAATCAAAGGAAAAAAAAAAAAAATAAGGTAAATAAGCCCCGACCTTGGCAGCAATGTTTTTACAGTTCCAAATAATTTTAGCAATATTGGTAGAGCTGGTCCCAATGAAGATCTGTAGCAATTTATTTTGAAATTGGGATAGTAGTTTTGGAGGAGATGGTTTTTAAAGTTTACATATTTTTTTCTTTCTGTTGCCATGGCAACCAGAGTTATTCATGGATTAAGTTAATTTTAGCAACTTGTGTACACATTAGCCCAAGGATCATCCCTGCCAAGTTTTATCAAATTCTGTCCAGGGGTTTCAGAGGAAATGTCATTTAAAGCAAATTGTTGACGATGCATGACAACGGACGAAGGGTGATCACAAAAGCTCACTTGAGCACATTGTGCTCAGGTGAGCTAAAATGACATTTTAACAATTCTCCAAGATAAAATTAAACATTACAATTTTTATTTGACTGTTTCTTGAACTACACTGTTATTCATTTTATCCAAAGAACAGAAATACACATCATCTCACTAATTACCAAACAGTTTATGGATAAGGAATATTGTTATTAAAAAAAATATAGTATATCTGATTTCCTTACATATGTGAACTGAAACAGTACATGTATAGTATATCTGATCTCCTTACATATGTGAACTGAAACAGTACATGTATAGTATATCTGATCTCCTTACATATGTGAACTGAAACAGTACATGTATAGTATATATGATCTACTTACATATGTGAACTGAAACAGTACATGTATAGTATATATGATCTCCTTACATATGTGAACTGAAACAGTACATGTATAGTATATCTGATCTCCTTACATATGTGAACTGAAACAGTACATGTATAGTATATCTGATCTCCTTAAGTATGTGAACTGAAACAGTACATGTATAGTATATCTGATCTCCTTACATATGTGAACTGAAACAGTACATGTATAGTATATCTGATCTCCTTACATATGTGAACTGAAACAGTACATGTATAGTATATCTGATCTCCTTAAGTATGTGAACTGAAACAGTACATGTATAGTATATCTGATCTCCTTAAGTATGTGAACTGAAACAGTACATGTATAGTATATCTGATCTCCTTAAGTATGTGAACTGAAACAGTACATGTATAGTATATCTGATCTCCTTAAGTATGTGAACTGAAACAGTACATGTATAGTATATCTGATCTACTTAAGTATGTGAACTGAAACAGTACATGTATATGTCATCTCATAGCAAAACAACCTAATCTTTCTCCTTTTGTTTCAATAACATATTTGAAACCTTCTTTTTAATGGTTTCCCACTTTCGCTTTTGAAGACGACCCCCATTTGCCTTGCTTCGCACAATAGCTTCAACACAGTCCTTTTGAGATGGACAGCTCCTCCTCTCTTCTCTATTGAAGTATTTACTAAAATATTTATGGAGCTCTTCGACTTCATCATTTGTCCAACGTACTCGGGTTGCTACAAATAAGCAAGAAATTAAACATAAAAAAGTTTGGGTAACATATATTTGGTAAAAATTGAGAATGATAATGTTTAACATAACCATAACTTTTTTACTGAATTAAAAACACCCACTTAGACCCACTCTCTTTCACAATGTGAGATGAAAACAAGAATAGCCCATCATTATCGAATTAACAGTCCAACTCTTACTGGATGATAGATGCTCAAACAAGAGTACTGAGTGTGTATTTATCCGGAGAGAATCAAAAAGCTGAAATGCCGGTCAGTTACGAAGGTGTGATTTATGTTCTTCATTGGACAATGAAACACTGTCGGATATTAGATAAGGCAGTTTCCACTATGTTCTATGTTCATATAAAAGTAATAGGAATTTGCCGGGATGAAAATGAAATTGTCAGATTTATCAGGTTTTCATTAAAATCTGGTGTGGGGTAAGGCAAGTTATACTGTATTGTGTTTGTTTTATTTTCTTTAGATAACCAAGACCTTTTTCACAACTTACTGTTTTTTGTTTTCTTTCTTGAACCAAATGTATCATTGCCGTCATCTACTAACAGCGTGTCAACGTCCATTGCTGAGAGAAAGCAAAATCATAATATAGTGTTCTTTATTATAAACATCAAAATTGAATAAATATTAAAACATTATTCAATTTGCTAATACAAAAAAAAACCAAAAAAAACAAAAAAAACATGAAAATTACTATGAAAATTTATACAAAATATAACCTGGACCATACATTTATAAGCAGGGGTCAAAATTATTTCTAATTCTTACTTGTCGTGCAATATATGCTAAAAAGGCAATAATGAGAACTCACTCATCCTGCAATTTAGACAAAGAAGGCCAATTTTATGCAGGTCGAGCGGATGAGTGAAAAAAATTTTACCTCTGATAAGCATTGGCAATTATAATATTATAATACAATTAAATAATTGTCACATGCTTTTCAGACAGGTTGTCTTCTTAAGTTCATCTACAAGGGTTGTCCAAATATTGCATGAAAGTTCCATTATGAAAAAGTCAAGAAACAAAGTTCAATGGTTAAGAGTTGATGTTGTTTGAACCACTCATGGAATCAGGAATGCCATGGATTCCCAATTTTCCTATGAAAATAATCTGCAAATGCAATATAAAAACATACCATCCATAGAAACAGGCAGTTCGAAAGATGCAGGCAGTTCTGATGTACCAGGTTGCTCTTCAGGGTTGGTAAATCCAGGTAAATCAGAATTGTCATTTTTCTCAAGGATCTCTGAAATTGAAAATTATAATTTGTAGACAAATGTTTTATTTTCAAAAAGGGTCATCCATAAAATTTATGGAAAGTTGTTTTTACAAAAAAGGTGATATATTAGGAAATATTATAATCATATTAAAGGTCCAATATATGTTTAATTTGATTCTGTATGTAAAATTGTATGTACCATACAGCAAACTCATTTATGGAACATTTCAGTGTGCAAACATCATAACATCCCTGAAATGAACAATTTCTAAATACAGGATACAAACTTGTGCTGTTCCTATCTATCCATTATTTTTTTTATTTATTTTAGTCTATGTATGATTTCCTTATTGATTTCCTTAAATATAAAGACTGCATGAAATGTCTTATACCAGTTAATTGTCTGCTGCCTAACTCTACATACAGTATAATCTGTAGAAACAATGCTAGTGACTATGAAACATTGCTTTTATAAACTCTATATTTCAAACAAACCACTAACCTTCAAATGTTATTTCGGACAAAGACTTCCCCTGAAACTTTCCCACAAGGTTTCCTTCCTGGATTAGCATTAACTTAGCTATTTCTAATCTTTCTATTAGTCCTGATGTACTTCTGTAGTGCATTTCATGGACTTGCATAGTGTGACCCATGTGTCTGCACAAATATTTCAACTCATGATCTTTCAATCCAATGACCTTAAAAGAAAGAAAAAACATAAAAAAGGTTCGATAGTAAGCCTTCTTACACATAAGACAATACAATATATTTATTATTTTGCCCAAGTAAATATATCAAAAATAAGACTAAAAAGTAATCCCTGATAACCATCTTTGAAACTGTTTTACAGTCTTTCATCAGTCAGATGAGGAAGGAAGGTAAGTTTTACAGCATGCAGGACATAAATCAATATTGGTACTTAAAAAGAAAATGTTGAAATTATAAGGCTTGTTTATGTAGTCAAAGCATTTGCTGGAAGAGCAAATATTTTTATTTAAACAAGAGGCCCCTAGGGCCTCTAATCTCTCACCTGAGTATCACTGCCCTAAAGGCAACCTAAAGAATTAAGCTTGCTCGTATATCGTGCTCAGGTGAGATAAAAAAATAGCTGACTTTCATTGTGTATTAGAGCATTTTCAAAATTCTTACTTGAGCAATTGTAGCACAGTATTTTCTGAGGTTTGTTGCTAGAAGAAGCTCTGGAAATTTTAGATTACATTCCTTCTTCAATTCATCTAGACTGTCTCCTGCTCTCACAACATTCAGAGCTAGAAACAAAAATATTGTGTATTAGCAGCACATTACATTTTTCTCTTGCAGATTTAGTCTTGAAATGATGGAAATAGATTTGAAGGGACATTACCAACCAAAGTAACAAATTCATTCTTACTATCACTATGTAACAGTGGACTGGACTTCCCACAGAATACACTTGGCCAACTCTCATTCTTGGCTGAGAATTTTCAATATTTTGGCAAAATGCTTAACTTTTTGATTAAGATCTCATAATTTTCCTTATATTCAATATTACTGTAACCCATGTATAGAAGCTAACAAAATATTTAGAAACCAATTACCAGTATTTGCAAAAAGATATGTGTTGCTGTCTTTAATTCCAGCCATTTTTCTAACTTTGGGATTGGCAAGATACTGCATTGCAGGCTGCACTTCCTCTGGACATAAGACAGGCACTCGTGTTCCATTCTAAAACAAATTTGTGTAGCATAAAGTCACCAATTATTTTGCTTTACCAATACATGACATACACTTTACTTTTTGATAAAGTTTTTATTGTAAACATCGTGCAATAAAAGATGGTTGTAAGATTGAGATCTGGATGAAATTTTAAAACACAACTTTTGTGTCCTTTTTTAACACTTCTCCAAACAGCTGTTGATTGTTATTTTAATTTCAAACTGCCTTGAATAATTACCTTTCCTCTGATCTCAATCAGATCTTGGCTTGTTAACATTTTTTTTTCAGCTTCTGTCAGCTGTTGTCTTAATGACAGGTCTGTTTCACTTATGCTGTTTGACCGGTTTCCCCTTAACTGAAACATTTAAATGAAAACATTTATTGATTTTTTTTATTGTTTAATGTAAAAATACAATATCTTAATTTACTGCTTATGAACACTTAACTTCAGTTACAAAAAAAATATTTAACTATAAAGGAAAATTAACCTTAATATCGGAGTTGGTTTGTTTTTATGGTTGTTGGGTTTAATGTTCCACCGAGAGTATTTCAGTCATTTGGAGATGATGTCTACTTGAGACAATTGTAGTGCTGCAACACTGCAGTACCATGCCTTAGACATGTGGCATGGTACCACACCAAGTCACATTATCCTTACACAGGACCAACAAGTCTTGCAACTTCCCTTGTATGCTGAGCACCAAGCAAGCGAGCTGTTACACAATCATTTTTAGGACTATTGTATGTCGTGACAGGGGATCAAGCCCACGACCTCCTGAACCCTAGGTGGACACTCTAACCACTAGACCACCAGGGCCTGTCTTTTTTAAATTTAAGTATTTACCTTAAGGCTTCAAGTTCTCCAGGTCTTCTTCGATTGTACAGTAAAAGACGAGCTTCCACTAACATGACGGATCTCCGAAACTTCTCTCCATCTGCAGTTGCTGGATTCAAATCAAGGTCATTCAATTCTGAAATTAAATATTTCGAGAGGTCCACAATATCTGCAGGATGTGGGAGTTCTTTTTTCTTGTTAAACTGCCTCTCAGAAAGTACTGACCTAGCAATTTTATTGACCTTAACACTCCATTCCATTTTCAATAAATTCATGAAGTCTTTGGCTTCTTTCTTTTGATTCTCATTCCCCTTTTTTATTGCTATTCCAAGTTTCGCTGATGCCATTCTCATTATATCAAATCCACATTTAATTGCAGTGCTGGGGCTTTCCAGATATGACGAATCCTCCTTATTTTTGCTACATATTTCAAGGGCATTCTGTGCTACTCTATCAAAATTGACAGAAACAAGCATGTCATTCATACTGGATTTTGTTCCTGAACTTTTATTGAAAGCTTCCAAAAGCCTAGCTGCCAAACGCATGTGAAATGCAGCATAATACTTCCTTTTTCTTTTATTGTCAATATTTTTCATGAGCCAAATGTCTCCCAAGGCAATAATCAAAGGATCTTGCATAACTAATGAGGCAATATAATCCTTTTTCATGCTTGGAAACACCTCTGATCGCATTATCTTTGAGCCAGTTTCTGACACTTTTCCCATCATCAGGTAGGTCTGTATTATTGTTGAACCCTTGCTGTATGGGCTATTATCGTTTGCTGGGCAGACCTTCTGGTGGTTGGTGATGGATGTTTTTAAAGAAATCCATTCTTCACAGTTTGGACAGGGTCCATATTCTTCTAAACAAAATTTGCCTGTCTTTCTTCTTGACAAAAGTATCTCCCCATGCGTGTGATTCATTACTTTCCTATTGTGCAGATTATCACCCTTAATTCTAAGCAAATTCAATTTGTCTTTCAGCAATTTGCTTCTGACTTTTTTTCTGTCTTCATCAGTATCACTCTTCATTGCATTTTTTATTTCTGCAATTTCCATCATCTCTTTCCTGTCGTAATGTTTTTTTTCAAGATGACTGCCTATATTGGTAAATAAACCATGACAGAAGAAGCATGCATGGACCAATCCATATTGTCTATTTAGCTTTGATTTTGCATTATCTTTAATTGCTTTAATAAAGATCTTTGGGTATATCTCATCATATATGCATTCATCATCGGGAAGTGGGTTCTCTCTGCCTTTTGGCATTTCAGAAAGAATGTCTTCAATATCTTTATTTGATTTACACGTACTAGTATCTGATTTTTCAACAGTTTGTGATTCATTAAGTTCTGTCTGCATACAGTCTGATTCCTGAACTTCATGTACAACATTTGATATGTTTTCAGCAGTCCATGATTGATATTCTATAATGTCGTCATGTATGTCATCATCATAACTCTGTTCTTTATTGATGAGGTTTGAAAAATAATGGCTTTCTTCATCACTATCTTCACTGTAGCTGTCAGGTACATAATCGCTATGTTCACTTCTACTTTCATCAGTGCTAAAGCTGTCTTCCTCCAAGTCAAGAATCATACTAACTTGGTTGGTATCATTACCAATGTATTTCTTATAATCATTTGGATCACCACTGATGTTTATGGCATTATCAATGGGGTCATCTCTGAAACTTATGTCTCTATCACTGATGGCTTCTTCACTGTCGAGATCATCACTGATGTTTGTTTCACAACTTGTCTTGTTGGCAAGACTTGGATCAACACTGATGTTTATGGCATTATCAATGGGGTCATCTCTGAAGCTTATGTCTCTATCACTGATGGCTTCTTCACTGTTGAGATCATCACTGATGTTTGTTTCACAACTTGTCTTGTTGGCAAGACTTGGATCACCACTGATGTTTATGGCATTATCAATGGGGTCATCTCTGAAACTTATGTCTCTATCACTGATGGCTTCTTCACTGTTGAGATCATCACTGATGTTTGTTTCACAACTTGTCTTGTTGGCAAGACTTAGATCACCACTGACGTTTATGGCATTATCAATGGGGTCATCTCTGATGCTTATGTCTCTATCTATGGACTCATTAATGATGGCTTCTTCACTGTTGATAGCCCATTTTAAATCATCCGTAAAAGCTGTCAGAGTATGAAACAACTTCCTCTTCTCCAGATTACCTGTGAAATGTACAATATCAGAAATCTTGATTTAATATAACTGTTACACAGTAGTTTTGAATTTGAAGCTGTTCTTATTGCACAATTTACAGGGTATACTGTATAGCGGGTTATATCTGCGGGGCAAAAATTTCATGTAAACAAGCAAGTTTTGTATTGGCGATGCTAAATATTGGCGGAAATTAAACTGAGCGCCAAAATTAATGCTCCAGGTAAAAGATGATTAAAGCGACGTAACTCAGTCTGACAAAAGCCGTATATGACAGACAGTCAGTTTGTTGAAGTAGCGTACAAATTAAGTACACTGGTCCAACCTGCACAATGATTGGCAATTGTCGGATTATAAACATGAACACAGAATGAGTGGGTGTGTAAGTGTTTATCCTGCTGTATAAGTATTTAGTGACTTGTAAATACAAATGCAAATTATATGTATTCAGTTGATAATAAAAGAAATACCAGTGTGTGTATAATTTTGCTTGAGCGATTTCCATTACACACATGCGTTACCTCTGGACCATGGCGCCCATTCTTTATCAGTACAAATTAATTAGAGTAACGTCCCTTAGTAAACAATATGGCGGTGACTTATATCTATAGAAGTTTATAAAAGCAGTGATTATATTTGGCACATTTTCATTTTCCGCCAATATAGCCAAAATAAAAACCCCACCAATAATACCCGCTTTACAGTAATCAAAGTAATCATTCTTCATAAATATATTTTTTTAACTTTGAAAGTCATTCCTTTATGGTGTCCATATGTTATGAGTTTGTTGTCCATATTTTATGGGATACCAAGTCAACATTCTTATGGTGTCCATATGTTATGAGTTTGTTGTCCATATTTTATGGGATACCAAGTCCATGCATTATGAGGTGTTCATAAATGTATTTCTTTTTAACTTTCAAAGACATTTCTTCATGGTGTCCATATGTTATGAGTTTGTTGTCCATATTTTATGGGATGAGGTTTATAAATGTATTTTTTAACTTTAAAAGACATTTCTTCATGGTGTCCATATGTTATGAGTTTGTTGTCCATATTTTATGGGATACCAGTCCAAGCATTATGAGGTCTTTATAAATATATTCTTTTTAACTTTAAAAGACATTTCTTTATGGTGTCCATATGTTATGAGTTTGTTGTCCATATTTTATGGGATACAAAGTCCATGCATTATGATTTTTTGTTGTTGTTGTTTTAATTTTTAAAAGTCAGTATTTTACTTTTAAAGACATTCCGTTATAGCAACCTGTCCGCATAAGCCTTTTTATGCTCTTTTGTATGTGGTAAAGGGTTAAATAAAACTTTTGCGAAGGTTCAATCAACGAAGAATTAAATTGAGATGCCATTTCAAGATTACACTATATAATAAGTTGGAAATTAGCAGTTTGCTATTGAAAAGAGGCATTATAAATTCCTGACCTTATTTGCCAAATTTAACTTTTATCAGAACTATTACATAATGGTAATAAATATTGTAACATTAACTAAGATGAAAACAATAAACAAGAGGGCCATATTGACCCTAAAATGTTCACATGAGTACATGAAACCACTGCTTTAAAAGACAACAAACTAAAATATATATATATTTCTAAGTTAACCCCATTGATGTTATAATGCAAATAAGCTCTGCAACTAGAGGCTATGTTTTTGACTGATCAGAAAAAAATAATTTTGGAAGTGGTTCATCAAAGTAGCATAGAGTGTTCCAAATGATAATCAAAACTGGCCCGTAGGTTGTTGTTGTTTTTTAAGTTTTCCTAAAAAAATATAATGCAAATAAGCTTCACCCCTCGTAGCCATTTTTTTAACAAATCATATTCAAATTTAGCCTGCAGTTTTGGAGATTTTTTAGTTTTCATCTAAATTTTCTTTCCACTGCCATGTTGTTTTAAGCTTTTCTATAGACAAAGAGATCTTCATGGATCATGTTTATCTTAGCAACTTCTGTAGAGGTCTACCAAAGGATCATTCATGCCAAATTCATCAATTTGTACTTGGTGGTTTCAGAGATTTCTTATAAAGAAAATTGTTGATGACTGACAACTTACAGAGAGTGATCCTAAAAGCTCACATTGAGCACTTTATGCTCAGATGAGCTTAAACAGGAGGGCCATAAGGCCCTAGATCGCTCACCTGAGTACAAGTTTACATATTAACCTGTACTAAACATGGCCAAGAAAAACAGAACGCCTTATGTATCAAGTTTAAATAACCAACTTTAGTTTTAGTTACTTTAGTAAGTTAATTTTTGCCACATGATCATCCCTGCAAAATTTGATCAAATTTTGTATAGCTGTTTCAGAGGAGATGTCATTTAAAGACTTCACTATATACATATAAGGCAAATTAGCTCTGCCATGGCAGCCATGTTTTTTTTGGAAGATCCAAATTATTTTAGCAACTTTTGAAGATGGTCACCCAAGGATCATCCCTACAAATTTTGATCAAATTCTGTGAAGCTGTTTCAGAGGAGATGTCGTTTAAAGATTTCACTATATACATATAAGGCAAATTAGCCCCGCCCCTGGCAGCAATATTTTTTGGCAGATCCAAATAATTTTAGCAACTTTGGTAGAGGGTCACCCAAGGATCATCCCTGCAAAATATTTCAAAATCTGGCCAGTAGTTTTAGAGGAGATTATTTTTAAAGTTTTCATATTTTTATTTCTTTCCGTTGCCATGGCAACCAGAGTTCTGTATGGATCACGTTTATTTTAGCAACTTTTGTGAAGGTTCACCCAAGGATCATTCCTGCAAAGTTTTATCAAATTCTGTCCAGTGGTTTCAGAGGAGATGTTAATTGTTAAAAAGCAGATTGTTGACAACGCACGACGCTGGACGAAGGGCGATCACAAAAGCTCACTTGAGCACAAAGTGTTCAGGTGAGCTAAAAACTCTTAGAAAAGTTGAACTAACAAACATGCATTTCAATAAACTAGGTATTACTGATAGTTATGTTCTTCTTCTCTTCCAAATTATCATGTATGGGAAACCACTCTGAAGCCTGCAAATCACCATAAAAGTCATAAGAAAATTACTAAAAACCAAAATATTAGAGTTAATCTTGTCTCAGTTATGTTATATGTTACCCAGGCATTATTTGGTGACATTTTGATAAAATTCATGTTTCATGTGGTATTTTGCATTGTTGTTTGTATTGTGCATGTCACTTGTCTTGTTGTGTGTATCTAGTACTTGTCACTAGTGAGTGTTTTCTTTTGTAAACATTATTATTTTCTTCTTCAGGTTAAAATTATTATTAAACTACTTCAGAACCTGCAACCGTACTAGTTTTTATTAAACCCCGGTAACACATATAAATAACAAGAACTTACGATACCTAAGTACACTCATTAAGTGTCACAGGGCTTTCTTTCCCCTAAACTTGGGGAGTGGCCTTAGCCTTAATTTTGTGAAAACTTATTTTTGCCAAATCAGTGAAGTATAGAGAGACATTAAAGATACATTACTAAAAAGCAAATGATGTCTTCAGGCATACTACTATAAGAAAATGGTCATAGCTAGAAATGCATCATGTTAAGAGACAATATTGTTTGGAAAAAAATTCAAATTCAAGAATATTACTGTGAGAAAAGTAATGTTACTCCATTTCATCTTAACGATATCACATATTTTAAACAGCATCTACATTAGGATTTTTGCTGCTAACAAAGTGATAACAACTCACAAAAATATTAATCAAAAGCAAAAAAAAAAAAAAAAGAGAGAGAGAGAGATTTTGACTAGATGAATTAGGACAAGTAGGTAATGGTAAATAAGGTAATCAAAAACTTACACATATACAAGATCATCACTTTTACAGTAAACTTTCCATTTGTTTTTTACTTTTTCCATGACTTCTACTGGCCACCAACATTTTGGAGGCAAGCCTTTAAGCCTAGTCCATGCAAACATCCTGCAAAAGAAGACAAAACTCATAGTTTTATACCAACATCAATATGAAAATGAATTAGCATACACAAAGCCAAATAATTTTAAAATGATTTCATTTATTAATCACTGAAAATTATAAATAAATTTATAATAGATGATGGATAGTAATGTTTAATAAACTTCATGGTTTTTCGTGCTTTCATTTTACAACGCTGCAAGTGAAAAAGAAAGTAGAACAGATACTAGCTAGTACTTTGGAATGAGAAAAATATGTTTAATTAACAAAATGCAGCAAAATAGTAGCATATTAACACATTTTCCAACCCAGAGTGCCTGTCCAAATAAGTAGGTGGGGCATAAATCATTTGTTTAAATCATCTATTAAGGTCTTTTTTAATGCTGAAATTATTGAGGTAGGCTTTATTTAAAATCCAAGTTTCTATTAATTTAAATCATAGCAATTTTATTTGTGAAATAAATTAATACAAATATATTTGTTTAATCATATTTTTACATGTATTTGATATGCAATAAATTTTAGATCAGACTCCTCTATTTTTTCTGAGGTAGGATTTTTAAAATGCTAGTGAGAGCCCTTTTTATTATTCATTTCTCATCACTCAAAGAGAACCTACCTACAATGCTAATCAGACCTCCAATTGTATCCATACAAACTATTCCACATCCTTGAAAACCTGAGTATAAGTTTGTATATAAATGCAAGCTCAATTGTTATTAATACCAGTAGAAGCAAAAGTAATGCTAAGCATATAATAATTCCTAAAAGTGCATCCATAATCAATCAGTAAAACTGACAAGAGTGACTCATGTGACAGTAACCTCATAGTTTATGGACAGATTTTATCACAGAAATACAACAAAAAAATAAAACAAATGGTCCCTTTTCTTCTTCAATAACCTTTATCTGCACACATTCATGTAATTATAGTATTAAAAATTATTGCTGTTAAAAGTCTTATCAAAAAGATGCTTAAAAAACAGTTGACTTACCTCTTAGATTTCAACATGGCTGCCATAACATGTGATCTGGTCTGTGTCATCTAAACGCTCTTTGCTTATTATAGAGTCTGTATCATTTGAGAGTATGGCTAATCAGCACTGGTACAAGAGAGATAACTCAAGTGCACAAGTCCATATGTTTGGACAAATGAGGAGTTCATGTATAGGGAGCTATTTTACAATGATATTTTTTTGGGAAGAGTAGCTCATAAATATTAATTTTGTGGATTTTTTAATTCATATTAGGAGCTAAGCTCCTAAAAAACTTTAGCTCATAAACATGGATGTACCAAAAAAATAGCTCCTAAATATCAAATGTTAGAGCGGACGGACAGACGGACGGACGGACGGACAACCTGATTCCAGTATACCCCCCCCCCCCCCTAACTTCGTTGCGGGGGGGTATAATAAAAGTCTTTTCCTTTTTTATCTAATTTGGGGAAGATAATCCGCTTTTAAGTTAACATTGACGCCTATGGAAAATATGTATTTTCAGTGAATATGAAAAACTGAATTTGATTTATGAGAAAAACTCATGGTAAAAAGATGTATTTTAAAAAATTAAACTTACCATAGGAAATGGAAAAATCACTTTTTTTTTTTTTTTTTTTTTTTTTTTTAGGGGAGATAACTCTGGCAACAAAATAATCAAGGGGAGGTAATAAAAGAACTTCTGTCACTTGTCATAACATGTCAAGTTGCCTCTAAGATTACCATTGTTTGACACTTTAAAAGCTTATATACATGCATATTGTTAAGTTATATGCATGGCTTTGATGGAATAGATCGCGATTAGGATGGGAAGACCTTAATATGTTTGTGTTGTAGTCATGTTGTCGTCAACAAGCATATATAAAATATCGTCTCTTTATAAATCTGTAACATACATATTGCTTTTCTGTCCGAAGAATATACAGTTTTTGGAAGTATAATTGGCCTTGAATGTTTCCTTACTTTTTAAGTAAAGGAAAACTAATATTATTTAGATATTTCTGGGGGTTGCTTCAAGAGAGACCACTGTGACTGTAACTGTCCGTTTCAGATGATCCAAGTTATTTTCCCTTCTCATTTTTTTATTGTTAGCTTTGTATCTTTTTTCGAACAAGTATGTATCTTTCTATCTACGAAATATTTTTTTAATTGATTTATTAATTAAAACTTATTTGTAAACAATAACCGTGCCGCTTTATTTAAAGTGGTTATAGGTTTCATGTTGAAGACAAATGTGAACATATCATGTCTGCTCAGGTGAAATGTCAAATAATTGATGCCAATTGAATATCATTAACGGTTGGTGTTAGGTTGTCAATTATACAAGAGTAAAAGTTGGAAATTAAACAATCTGAAAATCCTGATCTAGCAATATTTTATATAGTTTTATATAGATTAAAAAGTCATTTTGTAATCTGTGAATCCTAAAGACAAATACATGTAAATAAATAAATAAATAAATAAATAAATAAATAAAAGGAGATGCTTACAAAAAAAGAGCCAGTCTGGGTTCTATTCGTAATCATTACACTTCTGATACTAACTACCTTTTTTATATTTTAAGTTTTAAATTAATACTTTGAATAGGTGATGAGTTATGCTATGGACAAAAAAAATTTATATTAAATAAAGGGAGGTAATGCAAAACTGGACGAGGGAGATTATGAAGATATTTGAAAACGTAAATTTGCGAGAATTGGAGAAGTTGTTACGTGCTTTTGTGAAAATTGGACTAGTTACCAATAGTTGTTTCTCAAGAGGCGTGAAAATTGTCACACGTAAACGCTTTCTCCTGATACAACTCCATCTTAACCCTTCAATTGTTTTATTTTAAAAAAGAAAACAAATCTTTACATATTTACAGACAGAGAGATGGTAAGAAAACAAAGAAGCCACCTTAAAAACACCCAATTTTACATTCATGAACAGTTTCCCCAAGAAGTCGTAGAAAAAAGAAGATCTCTGGTGCCAAAGATGAAGGAAGCACTTCGCCAGGGCGATCGAGCGTGGATCAGCTACGACACGCTTTACGTAAATGGCAGGCCAGTGAAGTCGGACTGAGGAGACGCCGAGGGTGGGTTAAAAGTGATTACATGGAACTGTAATGGGTTAAGTAGAGATAAGCTTGAAAATCACGAATTTCTAAAATTGTTGGTTGACTACGACATTATTATTCTTACTGAAACATGGACCGGACTTGATAGTGAAGTAAATATACCTGGTTTTCATAACTGGCATTTTTCTCGTAAGTTCAAACATAAGAAGGCTAAACGAAATAGCGGTGGATTAATAATTTATTGTAGGGAAGATCTTAAAATAGGAATTTCCGTTGTAAAAAATTATTTCGATACATTAGTTTGGCTAAAGTTTGATAAACACTTTTTTAACCTTGATACAGATATTTATTTATGCGCCATGTATTTATGGACCGATGAATCTCCGGCTACAATTGTCTATGATGTTGATTTATTTGATATTTTATATGATGATGTTTTACATTTTGAACAGTATGGAGCTGTAATATTAGTCGGCGACTGTAATGCGAGATCATCAAATAAACCTGATTATATTTTGCATGACAACGTTATAGGTGATATTGATGGTCAAGATTATATACCGGACACGCCCATTGAGCGCATTAGTCAGGACACTGTGTGTAACTCCCGTGGCAATCAGCTGTTGGATTTATGTAAAGTTACGTCACTGAGAATTGCCAACGGCAGGTTAGGTTATGATTGTGGAGTTGGTAAATACACATATTTGAGCAGGGCTAGTTGTACTGTCATTGATTATCTATTGCTACACGAGAGTAATTTTTGTAGAGTAAACAGTTTCATGGTACAAGATTTTAATGTTTTTAGTGACCATGCACCATTATCATTTGTACTGTGTAGTAATGTAAAGCGTGCGCCTGATATATCGCACTCGGCTAATACCATAAGGTGGGATAAGGAGTATAGGGAGTTATTTAGGTCTAAATTAATTGCTTCTTTGCCAGAATTTAATAGAATTGTCGGTCGAGAATATTGTCATAATACAGACATTGATGATATCATAGAAAGTTTTTCATCTAAATTATTTAATATAGCCGAACCTTTATTTAAGAAAGAGATTAACGTTGATGGACAGGATTGTTTATATAAAGGTTGTGATTCTAAGAAGTGGTTTGACCAGGATTGTTATATAGCTAAACGTGCCTATAAAGAGGCTTTATCTCAGTTTAATAATGATAGATCGCAGATAAATAGGTCAAACTTGTGTAATACAAAAGGAATGTATAAAAAGCTCATTCGAAAAAAGAAGAGGCTATATAAACACAAAAAATCAAAGGAACTTGAGAGTTTAAAACATTCAAAACCTAGAGAGTTTTGGAAACATTTTGCTTCTAGAAAAAATGCATCTTCTCAAAATATAACTTTAAATGATTTTCATGAATATTTTAATCAAATGTTTAATGAGTTAAGTCACTCAGGAGTGTCGGAAGGTGATAATTTTAATAATACACATAAGTTCCTTGATATTAATTATACATGTCCAGAGTTAGATGAGTGTATAACAGTGGAGGAAGTAAATAACGCTATCAAAAGTTTAAATAGAAATAAAACCTGTGCCCCGTCAGATTTTTTAATTAACGAATTTTTTATCGAATCAGCAGATATTTTAGCTGGACACATAACTGACTTATTTTATATTGTTTTCAATATGGGTTACTTTCCAAAACAGTGGTCATATGGGTTTATCATTCCGATTCATAAAAAAGGAGATAAAGACATCGTTTCTAATTACAGGGGTATTACACTTTTAAGCAATTTGGGTAAATTATTTACGGGTGTTTTAAACTCAAGAATTACGAAATTTTGTGATAATGAAAATGTGATAACAGATGCGCAATTTGGTTTTAGGAAGGGCCGTTCAACTGTTGACGCTGTATTTCTTTTAATAAACTTGATTGATATAACGTTAAATGATAAAGCAAGACTCTATTGTGCTTTTATTGATTTTAAAAAAGCTTTTGATTCGGTAAATAGAAATGCACTGTGGTTAAAATTGCATAGGTTAGGATTTGATGGTAAAATACTTCGAATAATACGTTCTATGTATGATACAGTAAAGACATGCGTTAAGCATTGTAACACCTTCTCGGACTTTTTCGACATTTCAGTTGGCTTGAGGCAAGGGGAGACAATTTCGCCGATATTGTTCGAATTTTTTATAGAGGACATTGAACTTTTTTTACAAAATCGTCAAGACTGTGGCCTTTCACTTTATGATATGACTTTACTACTATTATGTTTTGCAGATGATATGATAATACTTGGAAACTCAGTTGAAGACTTACAATGTAATTTAAATAGTTTATCGGATTACTGTGATAAGTGGGGTTTAGAAGTCAATGTTAAAAAGACAAAAATTATTACTTTCAGAAAACGTGCAAACTTGAGAGAGAATGAAAAGTGGTCATACAAAAATATAAATATTGAGGTTGTAAATGATTTTAAATACTTGGGTGTTGTTCTAAATTATACTGGATCTTTTGTGTTACATAATCAATATGTGTATGGTAAAGCACTTAAAGCTATGAATGTTCTTTTATCAAATATAAAAAATATGATTTAAATGTTAAAACATGCCTACAATTATTTGATTCTTTTGTTGGCTCGATTTTGAATTATTGTTCTCCAGTCTGGGGATATACAAAGTCTAAAATACTTGAAAATATACATTTAGGAGTTAGAAAAAATTCATGTAATGATGCTGTGTACGGTGAGTTAGGAAGGTATCCTTTGTATGTAAATAGGTTTGTAAACATTATTAAATACTGGTTACAGATACAGAATACAGATAATATTATTATACAACATGTCTATCAAAAAACACTAGATGACTGTAATAATGGCAAAAATAACTGGCTTAGTAATGTAAAGAAACTGTTATGTGATTATGGTTTTATGTATGTATGGGATCAGCCACATACTATGATAAATGTAAATGTATTGCTGTCTGAGTTTAAACAAAGAGTTAAGGATAATTTTATTCAAAAATGGGTTTCTGATGTTCAAAATAACAACAAATTGATATTGTATAAAAACATAAAATTGGATTTTGAGATGGAAGATTATTTGAAATTTGTTACTAATAAACAAAATAGATTTTTCCTTACAAAAATTAGAATTTCTGCACATTTCTTGAAAGTGGAAACAGGAAGATATGCCAGAGAAAGGTTAGAGAGACAGCAAAGATTATGTATTTTTTGTAATAAACAAGTAATAGAAGATGAATATCATTTTATTTTGGAATATATAAAACTGAGCAGGTATATAAATGAAGCGTATAAAATTCGCAAATCTGCTCAATTCGCTTAACTAACTTTTTTTTTTCTTTCCATCCTCTTATTTAATATTAAATTAATTGTCACTTTAGTTTTTTTTTTTTTTCTTCTGAAATTATATTGTTTTTGTATCAATATGAATATATTGTGATTTATATTATGTATGTTGCACTTTCTGTCACGTGTATCAATATTATTACTTTTGTAGTTATTGACATGATGATGAACTGTAACAGTTTAAATCAATAAAATATTATCTATCTATCTATCTATCATATTAATTTAAGTGGGTAAATTCGATATTAAATACAACACAAGACACGACTGTGGAAGTATCCTTGACAAGCATATCAAATCAACGTTAATGATCGTTAGAATTCTTTTAGTATGCAGTGCAATAAAGATGGCTTAAAAGCTAGCTAAATAAATATTGCAAAACTTAATACCTAGTAGAACGTTTCTAAAATGAAGGGATAAAAATAAAAGAACAGGGTGGTCATGAGAAAGATGAACTGTCTGGACCAAGAATTGACCAATATAGTTCAAAAGCCATTGAATAGTATTTAAGTTCATAGTTGTATAATTGGTTTCAAAAGTGTATCGTATATCGAGAAAGTTCCGCAAAATAGTATTTCATAAACCGAGTTACCTTGTTGACCACGTTCCGGAGGTACAAACGTAAAAAAATAATCCATGGTAAAAAAAACTATGATTTTCAAAACATAAGCGGTTTTATTTTACTTACGAAATTATAAGAATATAGACGGCGAGGTTGGTAAGTTCCCCGTGACGCAGCGAACCTCCGTGCTTCCATGAGACCGTTAGGGCGGGCCCGTTCTTAAGGTATTGCTTACGGTCCGGGGGCATACTTACCTGGTGCAGAGAATACCGTGATCATCTGGCTAGGGTTTTTTTTACCATGAGATGTCTGCCATTTTGCGTAGACAGGGCTTTCACCCTGATGATTTCGACGATGACGTCATGGATCGCACCCTGAATCTGTCATCCAGAGGCAACATTCAGGTCAGTGACGTTATTTCTGTCTTAAAGAAAAATAATGTCCATGAAGATGCTATCGAAGATCTCTGCAAAGAGAAACATTCGGATGCAGCCATTTCCGTCCTCTTGAAAGACGCCGCTGAGATTGAGCGACTGAGGCTCCTAGACCTAGAATACCGAGGACGACGGTATTTTTCGACCTCCCTGGGTCGTCAAATTGTGACACTAAGGTAACACTGGCTCCCGTTGTATCTAAAATGAGAAAATACAAGATATTTTTGAGGATTTCGGGAGGGTTTTGTCGGTTTTCAGACCGAGAACCTGGAAATATTTAGACGGCACACGTGTCGTCAGGATCGAGGTGACGGAGGCCCAACGCCTGGCGTTGCCTCACGTCATTAATTCCTGTGGAACGTCCGTCTTAATAACGATTCCCAGTAGGCCGCCACTGGGTCTAAAATGCTCACGCATAGGTCATAGACTTTGTGTCTGCCAGGGAACTATCCTATCCTATTCAGGAGCAGTTAAATCTACAAACAACATGGCTACACCAGCACCTGTTCCGGCCCCGACGATGTAATGTCTGAGCTTTCTAATTGGCCTTTCCCATTTTTAGCTCACCTGAGCGCTTGTGCTCAGGGTGAGCTTTTGTGATCACCTTTTGTCCGTCGTGCGTCGTCCGTCGTCAACAATTGCTTGTGAACACTCTGGAGGCCACAGTTTTGGCCAAATCTTCATGAAACAAAACATAACATAACATAACATAACTTTATTGACATAATTTGTATACAAATATAGCCAACAAATGATAACATACAAAGGGTGTAAGCAATATTTTCAGAGAAGTACGTAAATTTGTGAACATAAATATCATTATAATTAAATAATATTTATATATAAATATGAATATTATTTTTTATCACGAATTTGATAAGCATAGTAATAAATTTGGCAGTGTTTTTTATAACATTAATATTATTACATGTAAGAAGTGAGACAAATTTATGTATCGTCAGCCAATGGCAAAAATATTGTTTCATGTATTGTTTTCTCAAGTCCCTATATTTCGAACACACAAGCAGGAAATGATATTCAGTTTCTGTTACGTTCATGGTGCATTGCGTGCACCTAGGTGACCTAGTTTTTGACCCCAAATGACCCAATTAACTCATCCGAGATATCATGTAGACAAACATCCTGACCAAGTTTCATGAAGATTGTGCCAAAACTGTGGCCTCTAGAGTGTTTACAAGCAATTGTTGACGACGGACGACGCACGACGGACAAAAGGCGATCACAAAAGCTCATCCGAGCACAAGTGCTCAGGTGAGCTAAAAAGATTATATTAGTAAAACAATATTGATATTCTTGCAATTCAAAAAACCTTCGTTGATAATTTCTTTCTGTCTAAGCTAAATGAATCTGTTTTAGAATTAGATAAAAATTGTATATGGAGTTATGGTGATAATAATGCTAGGGGTGTTCTTGTCTTATTTTATAAAAGCTAAATCACCATTGATCATTATCATTCAGATTTTGACGGTAGATTAATTTTTGTTTAATTTTACTTTTAATAACTCTAATAATTTCGTTTAATTAATATATATGCTCCTAATGATTCTAAGAAAAGAAATGAATTTTTGTTGAATATTATTCATTATTTGGTTATTTGTAGAAGTATTATCTTGTGTGGGGATTTTAACTTTGTTATGAACTCTGGAGGTAACTTAAATAAATGTATGGTTGGATCATCTATTTTTAAAACTACATGTATTTTGGATAAACTTATATTGATTGATTGTTTTCGGTACTTGTATTTAAAGAAAGTTTCATGGCAATGTAATTCAAATAATAGTTTTATTGGGTGTAGATTGGATAGATTTTATATTCCTGATCATTTATGTTCTTCAATTAATAACTCTTTTATAAGTACTTGTGTCTATTCTGACCATGATTTTGTTTCCCTTTCTCTTAATGCTTCTGAATATGGGTAAATCGTACTAGAAGTTTAATGATAGTTTATTGAATGATAAGTCCTTTTTAGAGAAAGGACTGGCCACAGTGATTTTTTACAGCCTATTGGGAACGGGTCCTGTTCCTTTCAAATTGGGAATTTTTGAATCGCGAAAATAAGTTAATTAATACCAAAAGTATCCCAGCTACTGATAACTCGACAAACCGATATGTCGACTTAATTTCGACATTCCCGACGATTTCGAGACAACGAGAGTCGACTGTATTTTCAAAAGCCTTAAACAGGTTGATTTACTATGCTGAGATACTGGTTTGAGATTCTTTTTAACTTTGCATCAATGTAAAGTTGTTGAAATTGACATTTCACGATTTTACCATTAAGAAAAGGGTATTTGACTACAAATCTCTCAGCCTCTTACCGCTGTGGGTTCGAATCCCGGTAGGGACTTCGGATTTTCACACATTTCAAATTGAAACCTAGAATAAATTTTATATGGTACATTTTCTTTCTGAATTATGTGGTTCGTGTCGTACTAAAACGTTGACGAATCTGCTGACGATATAGTACATATAGTAAACTGCTGGCCAAATATACAAAGAAGGATATCTGAAAACGCTGACGATATGTAATATAGAAGGAAATTTTGTTCTGATGTTTGACTTGACTTGACTATTTGTGTTTACCGTCGCTTCGACGTCCAGCTAATAACAAGTGGAGGAAGACCCCGAATGCACGGAGGCATCCGGGTAGATCCATCGACCTACCGCAAGCCAGCTGGAAGGCTTCCTCACATGAAAATCCGAATGACCCAGCCGGGATTCGAACCCATGCGGTGAGGGGCTGAGTGAGTGTTAAAGTCAGGAAGTCCTGCTGATGTTTGGTTAAGATATAAATGTATTTTTACCTATAATTAAAAGGAGGAACTTTATTGAGTATATTCATTCTATTTCATAAATTTGATTCGGAGGAAATAGATAAAAAAAAATGAGTTTGTTTTTCACTATGATTATATGCTTTGTCTCTTTAATAGATGAAAAAAATAATAAATGAAGTACTTGAACTGTTATGTTCAGATGAAATCAGTTCAGTACATTGAATCTATTTTCAACTTGTCAGCAGTTTCTTACTTCTTCGAGATACGCAGGAAACTGCTGACCATATACAAAAAGAAGAAAACTGCTGACCATATACACAAAAAAGGACAACGCTGATCATATATTCAAAGAAGGATATCGGAAAACGCTGACGATATGTAATATAGAAGAAAGTTTGTACTGAATAATTGTATTTTTTTCTTTATAATTACATACATAGTATATTTAACAATTATAAATGCAATCGTCCAAGAAATATTTGCAATGCCTTGACATACAATGTAATTGAAATTGTCACCAGATAAAAAGAGTTATGCATAAAAATCATATTTTCAACTGGTCAGCAGTTTCTCACCTTTTTTTATATACGTAGACAACTACTGACCATATAGACAAAGAAGGAATAGAATAGAATATTGAATTAGAGACACCTCAACAGTCGAAAGACGTCATATGGTGTCTAAAAACGCTTAAAATTACGATAAGTCACAAAACTATACACAAGTAAATACCGCACAGCAGGAGAGTAAACACGTTTAATATATCACGTATGTAAAATCAAAGCTTGTTATATATACCAACGTCTTTAATAAAAGCGATCAAGGAATCAACAGAAACAGTATTAAAAAGGTCTGACATAGATGTCACATTAAAATAATTAGTTCTAATAAGATTTCAATCAATACAGTCGGATAAAATATGTTCGATAGTATACGGTTCCTGACAAGGAATGCATACAGGTTGTTCTTCTCGATTTAAAAGATAGGAGTAAGTCAAACGATAGACAAAGAAGGAAAATGCTGACCATATAGTTGAAAAACGCTGAAGAAATGTAAATATAAGTAAAGTTTGTATTGGTGTTAGTTCAAGATATAGACATATTTTCAATGAAAATTAAATTAAGAAATGTTATTTACTTACTTTGATTTTTTAGATTTTATCATATTTCTCTATATAGTATCTTGTGAGGAAAAAAAATAGTTAAATGAAATAGTAAAATGCAAGTATGTGACATACTGATACATACTGATCAAAACGAGGGAAGTTCTGACTCTACGATATCCAACTGGTCAGCACTTTAGTACCTGGTTTAAGATACGTGGGAAACTGCTGACCTTATAGGCGAAGGACATTACGTTAACTCATTATCCGTAGTGGGCACCAGAAGGTTTGATAAGCTGTGATAACTGACACGCTTTTCTTTTTGACACTGATTAAATGTAAAGTAGCTATGAAGTGTGTGTGCGCGCACGTTTGAGACAGAGTAAAAGAACAATTCAATTCAATTTTTTATTCAGCATACGAACACAATACATGTTCGTCGCCTAACATATACTGGCGGCGGTTACAAAAAGCATGAGAAGAGCATGAGCCTGAAACATCCTTAAATGATTAGTATAGTGATTAGAATCATGCGTGTGCTAATAATAAAGCAAACCTATAATTATTATTGAGCTACTCTTTTACATTATCTTACCTGAATAAACTAAACTGATTTATACTGACCTGATTAACCGTATGCAACATACAAACAATATGAAAGACCTATATTTAAAAAAAATCACTATTTGGCCAATGTAAAAATCTATTTGGATCACGTGACTTTAAATTGCGTCTACATTACACATAATATTACAGATTAATTACAACACGTACGTTTCTTGTTTGCTAAATAAATATATTTTGCAAGTTTACATAGGATACTAGCTTGATCTGAAGTTAATAGGTTTTGAATTTTTTGCAAAGATGGCCAGTGACAGTTATATTTAGGAAGAAATTCTTTTCTTTCATCTCCCTTAAAAGGAAAAACCAATACAAAATGATATTCGTCCTCCACAACATTCATAATGCAATAAATACATTTTCTGTTAGATAGTTCAATATTTCTAAATCGTTCTTCCTCGATTGCTAATATATGTGCTGAACAACGTAATCTTGACAAAGCAATACGGTGATTATCATTCTTAATGCAAGAAAAATATTTTTCTTGACAAATTTGTGTTTTTATAGTTTTACATGTACTTAGTTTAGGCATATTATGTAGCATAAAATCCTAGATAATACTGATAACCACTTTATTTATTTGTACTCTAGTAACAGACATATAATTCAATAGGTAACTAAAACCAAGCCCATTTAATAATTGTTTCACATCCGAAGCCCATGAACCTTGAATATTATGACTAACCTGATAAATAAAACATTATAAATCAATGTATCAGGAGCATTAACAAGGTATCAGTGTTTCAGTATTCTACCTATACGAACAACATCTAATGGTAATTTTCCAAGTTCGCCTTACACAGTTACATTTGCAAGTTTGATATCTAACACGTAATAATTGTTTAAGGAACTTTATATAAACCATTTCAATATCAGGGGCTTTATGAAATCCCCATATCTCACACCCATAGTTTAATATAGGTAAAATTCATTGAGTCAATAGTTTTAATTTTTCACTGACACCGAGTGGTACAAAATCAAATTACCAACTCAATGTAAATAGTGCACGTAGTGCTTGTTCTGATAATGACTTTTGGGCAGCATAAAATTTTCCTTTTCCTGACAATACTACACCTAAGTTTATAACAACATTTAATCTAATATTATCATAATATAAAAATTCAATTTTTTCCTACTGTAAAATACTGTATTTGTAGTATTTACAGTAATATTCCACTTTAAACAATATGACTTAAGTTTATTTTATAATAATTGCAAGCCATTGGAAGAATGCGAAAATAACACAGTATATTCCGCAAACGTCAAAATAAACATTTAATATTCATCTAGAGATATCATATCAGCTTATCATCGGCAATATCCGTTTCTATATCGTTTATAAATAATATAAAAAGCAAAGGAGACAACGTTTCGCCTTGCTTTACTCCGATATAACTCTAAATTTAATCGGTAATCTTACCTTGTACCCTTACACATATTTTAACAGAATTATACATAGACTTTAACATAGTAATACATTTAGATGACAAATTATACGTTTATACCAAATTCAATTTCTGTACACCATATCAAAAGCTTCTTTGAAGTCGACAAATGCGATATTTATTATTAAAATTGACAATATATTAATTTTATTTTTTTTTCTACAAACTTTTGGGCTCTATTATCCAGTAATTGTGAAAATATTTTTGAAAAAATTGCTTGTTAACATTATTCCCGATAATAATTAACATTAGTAAGATTCCCTTTCTTTGGAACTGGTTCTAAAATGCACTTTGTCCATGACTCCGGATATACCTACCTGACTATGGCGATATAAATTTCATTAATACTAAAACCGCAATCAAACTCATTTAAAAACATCATTTTTGATTTTTTTCGTTGGGTCAGAATATATAATGCATTAGAAAACGACTTAAAATATTCATAAAAATCATTTTCAGTCAAAGTATTATCATTTTTACATTTGTTTCTATATTTGCGTATCAAGTCCCAAAACTTTTTTGAATTTTGTTTAGCAGCATTGTGTAATTTAGGCGTGCGTTCAGTATGACAAACCGTATGCAACTGGTCGCTTACATTCATCTATGGAGTTACCTTAGGACAAAGCATGCTGTTCACGTGCTCCTTATGCTGTACATGGGTTTACGTCAACATCGTGGTTTATGACACTGATATGCACTCAACAAAAAAAGAAACCTGACAGTGTATGTTTTATTCTTTTTTTTCTCCAGAAAATAGACAATACAGAATGACAACAACTTTTGGGCATGTTAAAATGATCCATTCCCAACCCAGATATGCATTTTGGTTTTATTGGTCATGATTTAAGTTAGTTAAATTACGTAATTTCAATGATATGGGTCAAAATTGAATTTATCAGTTTGGATGTAATGGCATTGACATTTTTTTCTGGTAAATTTTAACCTTTTAGATAACCATTTAATAATGTGAAAGTGTTCTGGTATTGAAATCAATATCGGACGTGAGCACCTCTAGCTCTTATGAGTGTATCCACGCGTCGTCGCATAGAATTGACGTAACGTTGTACAAGTCCGTTGGGAAGATTGTTCCATTCATGAATCAATACATTTGTCAGCTCTTGGATATGCTCTATTGGATTCATATACGGAGTCATTGCTGGCTATTGCATGACGTTAACGTTTGCTGCTGCTAAGTGAGCGCGTGTAATTCTTGCTGTGTGGGGACGGGCATTATCCTGCTGGAAAACAGCTGGAGCAGTTCTTCTCAAAAACGGAATCGCTTCTGCATTTAAAATAGTGTTAATGTACCCTTGGGCATTTACGTTGCCTCGCAGAATGATAAGTCGGGTTTTCTGCCCCCCCCCCCCCCCAAAAAAAAAAAGAAACGATCATGTTCTCTAACACAGACGGGCGCGAACCGTTCACCTTGCCGGCGATAGACTCGTGTGCGGCCGTCGGCATAACTCAGATTGAATCGCGATTCGTCCGAAAACAGGACAGTGTTCCAGTCACGTCGACGCCAGTGACGGTGGGCACGTTGCCATGCCATACGGGCCTGACGATGGCGTAATGTCAGTATACTACCGGTATATGGGCGTCTTTGTGTGCGTAACCTATTACGAATAGTTTGAGCACTTACGTTAAACAAAGGTGCCGTCAACGTCGCGTGTATGAAGCGGTAACGTAAGTGCATTCAGATAATGGCACGATCATCTCTTCGGGTAATTGCCCTTGGTCTACCTGACATGGGATGATCGGACACACTACCTGTTTGCATAAAACGTCTAACAAGCTCATGAACTGTGTTGCGACTGCAGTTAAAGGTTCTGCTAGCGTTGACAACGGCTGCACCGCCCTGGAACATTCCAATAGCCCTATTTCTCTCGGCTTCTGACAACCGTGGCATTTTAAAATTTGTCTACTTTAGATGTGAATTTCACTGTGTGATCACTGATGACATGTATAGTGCTTTGTAACACTGTCTACCGGTTACCGTTCCGCGTGCACGAGACCCACGTGCAAAAGCGGAAATTTAACGCCTAGCTGCATTTGACTGATAACATGACGACGAAACGATGCACGTGTAAAATGTGTCGATAGTACATGTTTGTGCAATATACACAATTTGGATAAATTCGCAGATGCGCAAAATATTTAAAAACTAAAAGTGTCAGGTTTCTTTTTTTTGTTGTTGAGTGTAGTAGACTGTAAGCGTACAGTTGCATACGGTTTGTCATACTGAACACACGCCTGTTTTCTGTGTCAATCTATACTCATGTTTAGCTCGTCGTTTGGCCCGTATGTATTATCGCCGTTTACTGCTAACCACACATTTATTTTCATGTGTTTGGTCTCCTATACGCTTAACTTGCACGATTAAATTAAGACCTAGCGGCAGTAGTATAGGTATTGAATGTGTCTAGCTCACTGCGGGTCTAACACACTTCAAAACCCAGACGCGCTAATCCGCGCGTCTGGCTTATCATGTGTAAACCCCCAAAAAGCAGTCACATTCAATACCTATACTACTATTAGTTAAAAAAAATCAAAAAAATCACACTAATGTAAAATCAAAAAAATTACACTAATGTAAAATTTAAAAAAAACAACAATGAAAAAAATAAAGAAAATTATGTTTTTTCCTGAACCATTTTTTACCACTCTGAATATGGAGGAGGAGGGTTTTCTAACGTATTATAAAAATTCAATATTATACAGTTTTTATATTTTTGGATATTATCTCCATTGCCTCTTTTCTCCCCTGTTCTATTAATTTTTGCCTTTCTTCTTCTGAATAGTTTTTTGGAACCGCAGAGTTTTTTGTTAATTGTTTAAGCTCATTATATTTTTCTAATTCATCTAATATAAGTTTAAATTCTTGTTCAGATATCTCTCCATCTGTTAAAGCTTTAGAGATTAAATTTTTTATACTATTTAATTTACTGTTAGCAATAGTTTTTAATATTATCATGTTTTTTAATTTTATTCATAAATTTAAGCCTAACAATTTTTACAGAGGCTCCAACTCCTCCGCATACAAGAGCGGCAATTTCTAACGGAAATAGAATAGGAACAATTAAACCAATAGTTCCTATAATTATACTAGCAGACATAAAAGCTGTGTCTACTCCATCTGTTATATTTATTCCTCTTTTATATTTTTTATATAATGCTTTACGAGTATCTCTCTCATTAATTAATGTTTTCTCAATCTCTGAGATTTTTTGTAATCTATAATTTTGACTTGGTTCATGAAGTTCTACTTCCGACTGCTCTGCAGCTGTTCCATAGTCTGGCTGTGAATCTAGTATTTTACTATTTAAATCAGGGTATAAATTTGGGGCCGTTGGTTGCTTCATTTTTAAGTATATTATTTGAATTCAAACAATAACGAGGCAACAGTATTAACTACAGTTGTATTATCTACCAGACTAACAAAATTAATAACACTTCCAGCCTCAACTAAAAAAGGGCGTTCAAAATTATCATGTTTTGCTGTTGTTGTTTGTAAAGTAATATCACACCCACTTAAAAGCTCTCCATCAACCAACACACCAACTCGCACTTCACCACTTGTCCTTTTACTCGACAGACCAATACCAGTAATATAACCACGCCTTATCACAACATAACCAACATCTTTTTCTCTACCGGCATTTCCAAATGAAAACACCTTACTTTTATATAAAGAACCTTTTATTTCAGCACTTATTGTAATGTTTTTTAAGGATTCCTCTATTCTTTTTACCACAAGGTCTAATTTTGTTAAAGTGTTAAGTAATTCTCTATCTAAATTTGACTTTAAATTATTAAATAATTTACTTTCTAAATTTGAGTTTAAATTATTAAAATATGAATCTATCTTACTATTATCTAGTATATACTTTTTAGAACCGAATATATTCATTTTTATAGAATAAAATTTCAGCTATGGAACACACTAAGGAATAATTTCTAAAACACAACTCATTGGGAATCCATGATTATCTATTTTTTGTCCTTTTTCATCACGAACACTTATATTTAATTCAGAAATATTTCCCATAGTTAATTTTTTATACTCTGGATTACTAAAGTTTATATTATCAATATCTCCAAATTGATTACTCTCAACAGGAATAACACCAAGAATATTACTAGGTGTACCATTAAAAAAATTATAAGAACTATTTATTTGTTCAAGGTGAACATATAATTGTTTATAAGGAACTAAATCTATTGATTGTTCACCATGGCATGGGAGGTTAAGAAGAGGTGAATTTTCCAAATAATGACTCTCTTTAAATCCTAACATTTTTCTTAATTCTTTGGTTATTATTAATCCATAGGTTATATCACTAACTGAACTTATTGTTGGGTATTCTTCTGCTTTTAAACAAGCAATACCATTTTTTTCATCAACAGTTAATGTTATTCTGTTGTCAAAATTTTTAAATACATCAACTATTTGTTGAAAATTATAAAAACCATCTGAAATTATTTTTTTGGGTGGTGGGGATTTACGAATGTTAGTATCAATCCATTGTCCAATTAAATTATACCAACCCATAGTATAAGTAAAACCTCTCAATCCCAATTTTCTTATCTCCATGTTTATTATCATATATTTTTTGTAGGTTTATAGGTTCATTAATATTAGAAATTATATGATTCATTTTTATTGATAAAAAATAAATTTTATATAATTTAGTGGAACAAAGTTCCAGCAGTTCCCTATATGATTTCTAAAACACAACTCATTGGTAATCCATGATTATTTATTTTTTTCCCCCATTCATCACAAACACTTATAGTTAATTCAGAAATATTTCCTATAGTTAATTTTTTATACTCTGGATTACTAAAGTTTATATTAACAATATCTCCAAATTGATTACTCTCAACAGGAATAACTCCTAAGATTTTACTAGGTGCTCCATTATGAAAATTATAAGAACTATTTATTTGTTCAAGGTGAATATATAATTGTTTATAATTACTAATAATATTAGCTTTTATTTTCTCTTTTTCCATTTTTTCTCTTTCTCTTTCTATTCTTTCTCTTTCTAATATTTCTCTTTCTATTCTTTCTCTTTCTATTCTTTCTCTTTCTCTTTCTCTTTCTCTTTCTATTCTTTCTATTCTTTCTCTTTCAAACTCTTCTAATATTTTTCTATCTCTTTCTCTTTTTCTTTCTCTTTCTATTTCTATTCTTTCTCTTTCTCTTTCTCTTTCTATTCTTTCTATTTCTTCTTTCTTTTTCAAACTCTTTTAATATTTCTCTTTTTCTTTCTCTTTCTCTTTCTCTTTCAAACTCTTCCATTATTTCTATTTCTCTTTCTCTATTTCTTTCTATCTCTTCCATTAATTCTCTTTCTAACTTTTCATTATTATATTCTATAAATTCTCTTTTTTTTTCCTTTTTCTCATTTCCTCATCCTCTGTTAGTTTTAAATTTTCTTCATGCAATTCTATAATTTTTAAATTTAAAAAATTAAACCTTTTCTTTTCATATTTTTTTTTATAATTCTTTTCTTCTTTTATATTCTTTTTTTTAAATGTTTGAGTGGAGAATTTGAAAAACCCTTTATTTGAATATTTTCTATATTATACCATCCTATAGTATAATTAAAACTTTTTAATCTAATTTTCTTATCTCCATGTTTATTATCTATATATTGTTGTAGGTTTATAGGTTCATTAATATTAGAAATTATATGATACATTTTTTACCGATAAAAAATGATCCCTGAAACTTTTTAAATATAATGAAGATGTTAATTATTTACATGGAGGAGTGTTTAAAAAAAAGGATATTAACATTATAAAACAAGAAATAATAATTTCATCAGATGGAAACGGAATGAAAAGTTTTAATGTAGATTTCCCTAATATATTTGAAAAATATTTATTACATAAAGTTACATCAGAAGAAATAGTAAAAAGGTGGGAAAGTGATTGGATGTTATTTTGGCAGAATCAATTAAACTTTGGAGGATTAACAGGTTCTTTATTCTTATTCCATATTTATTATCAAACAAGAAGAATATTAAAAGAATTATCTATTTCTCTTCCACAAAATAAAAGTTGGAATGCTTTTAATAATAATTATGATAGAGAAGCTTATGAAAAAATTTGTAGTGAGTTTAATGTAGATCCTAATACAGATTGGAGACATAAAGAAGGTCTTGGAATTGTATATACAACAAGTCATACAGCTTGGGAAAGAACAGATTTTAGAAGAGATAATTCTTCACAACATATAAAAAGCAGCACTTCTCAAACTTTAGATTTATCAAAATGACATTTGGTCCTGAAGTACCTGGAGGAAGACATTGTGGTATTTCAAAATGTGAATATCTCCCACCTAAAAAAGTTCATATTGATTATCTCCAACAACCAGATGAAATTAAAAACATATGGACAACTTTTATTCTTGATGAGTCAAAAGGTTTTACAAGAGCAGGAGTTGAAAGAATTAATGAGTCTATAAGAATATATTGTTGGGCTATTCTTGGAGCACAATCTCAAACTAAAACAGATATTTTAGGAACAGGAATGGCATTTGATGCTCAAAAACAATTTTTAGCAAATGTTCAAGATGCAGTTGACAGTCCAATTGATATACCTACTCAAATAAAAAAATATGAAAGTGTATTAAAATATGCAAGAAGCAAAGTTGATTATGTTTATGGAATAGGATTATATATGTCTCCTAGTGATATGGAATTAAGAATTGGAATAATACAAGATTATAATAATGAAATTGTAGTAGCAGAAGAAGAAAAAATTCAAACACTTGGAATAAATAATGATGTAAATGTTTTTCATAACCCACAGATATAAGTGGTACACCAACAAAAAAATCTTTACCAGAAATAAGTAAACCAATTGTTTCCCAGCCGGACTATGGAACAGCTGCGGAGCACTCTGTCCGTAGAAAACCTAGTGATCTCATTGAAACAACGGATGAACATGAAGATGATAAAACAGCTATTATAACAGGAAGTATTACAGTAGGACTTTTAGCTTTATTTATTTACGAGTATGTTCTCTAACGAACTTTGTTCGGCTGCGGAGCACTAACAGCTGTTAAATCATTCCTATAACTAAAATTAATAAAGCCCATAAATTATTTCCAAACCATGCAACAACATTTCCTGTTGTTTTTAACAACCAAGATACAATAGCTCCAATAATACCAGGTAATGCAGCTGCAGCCTTTCCTGCAAGTTTTGCTAATAGTTTAGCAATATTTGATAATTGTTTTTTTATCCAATCTCTTACATTTCCTCCTTTCCCAGGAGGTTTAGGTGTTACAGTTCCACCACCACCAGGAATAAAAGTCTCAACAATAACACCAATAATCATTCCAAAAGCAGTTAAAATACTAACAATTGTAATCCCTTGTTCTCTAAATAAAGTTTTTTATTCTTTCGCTAATGTTGTATCTTCATTTAATACTTTATGTATTGTCTCTTTTATTCTATTTATTTGAGTTCTTAGTTTATCTCTATTTGTTTCAAGTACTTCTAATCTTGAAGTTCTCTCTATCTCTAAATCACTTATTCTTTTAGTGATTCTTTCTATTTTTTTTTTTCTCTTGCTAAGTTTTAATTTCCAAGTTATTTGCAAGCTCTTCTTTTACAGTAGTCATTGCTTTAAGGACTCCATCAATATCTCTTTTAGTTGTAAATGTTTGTGTTCCTTGATCAATTCCAACTATTTCTTTCACTCTAGTTTCGGCTTCTTCAGAAAAGATGTTTCCATTACAGTTTCAGCAGCATTTGCTACAGTTTCAGCTACTCTAGGTAAATCAGTCATTTCCATAGTATTAATGTTATTTTCTATATTATTAATCTTATCTCGTTCCTCAATTAATTGAGCCAACTCTTTTCTACCATGACTAACCCTTGTAGAATAAGATTGAAAATCATCTACTCCTAAAACCCTTCGAACAAAATCAATACGATATTTCTTCTGAAGTGTGTCAAGTGAATAATATTTTAATGTTTCATTATAATTGTTTGTTTCATAATATGATATAGGATATTCTTTTATTACCATCTAAAACATATAACACAGGTCTGTTGAATTTATCCTTTTTTATTAAGGTATTAATTTCCCTCATAGGTTCTTGGTTTCTTTCATAAAACAAGTTCGTCATATGTTTCAATAAATATTCAGGGTTTGTTCCTGTATCAACATTATTATAAACATTATCGATAGCACTACTTTGACTTTGTTCATCATTATCATCTATAAGAGGAGTTTCCTCATCATAATCATCATAATCATCTTCATCATATACAGGATTTTCAAAATCATATCCTCCTTCTGCCATTTTAATACGGATTTTATCCGGTTGCGGAGCACTATGGAATAAAAATTCCAGTTTTAAAACATTAAAAATTTCCTCTAAAAAATGGCAGCTTACGGAGAAAAACTAAACCCATACAGAAGAATAAGAGAACCTAGAGGTATTAGAGGTATTCGTCAAAGTGTTGTAATAAGCAATAATCCTTCAACCATTGATCAAAATCAACAATTGTTAGTAAGATTTCCTAATCTAAGTGGTAATGATGTTATTGTTCCTGGAACAACAAGATTAGCATTTGAAATTGAAATCAAAAGTGATAGTGATGCAAATGCAACAATATATCCAAACATAGGAAAATAAAAATATCAGGAAATGAAGTAATGTCAATTGATGATAGTGATATATATCATTGTTATATTGATTTATGGAAGTCTACTACAGAACGTGAAAATATGGCATACCAAGGAATTGGTAAAATAAACATGTTAAGACATAGAGTTGGAGCTGGTAATGCTTCCTCAGATACACAAGATGAAGCTATTGTAAAAGCTTATGGAAATAGATTTTGTATTCCTCTAGATTTTGAATTATTAGAATCACATATGCCTTTTTATCAAGCGGGTCTAGGAGATAGACTTGAATATGAACTTACATTTAATGATTATAATAATGTAGTTAAATCTAGTGATAATAATGCTTCTTATGTTATTAAGAATATTTGTTTAGAATTTGAAAGTGTTTCTGATGTTGAATTAGCTAGAATAATTAGAAATAGATTTAGTGGTAAGATGGTTTATTTTATATGATAGAATACTTAGACATAGGAAAATAACAAAAAAACAAATCTGATACACTTTGGAATATTAATCTAATGTTCCGGCTAGAAGTATGAAAGGTATTCTAATGTTATTTGAAGATCCGGATAGAGCATCAACAGAACATTATTTTAATCCTGAAATAACAAAAGTAGAAATAACAATAGAAGGAGTTCCAAATCAACTATACAGTCAAGGAATGAAAGCTTATCAACAGTGGGATGAAATAAATAAATTCTTTGCTTTTTAATTCAAAAGATGATAAAGAAATTAGTAAAATGATAAAAAAATTAAATTTCACCAATGTAACATTAGAAAAATATCTAACAAACAGTTATGCATTATGGTTAGATTTACGTTCAACGGATGATAACTCTCTACATGGTTCAGGGAGAAAGAATTGAAAAATGCATCAGAAGGTATAACTATACAAATAACAAAAGACGCAGGATCGGATGAGCCAATAAATCTTTATCTGTTTGTTATACAAGATGCACAAATTAATTTTGAAGATGGAAGATTTAAAGAA
Source organism: Solen grandis (assembly GCA_021229015.1). Classification (NCBI taxonomy): domain Eukaryota; kingdom Metazoa; phylum Mollusca; class Bivalvia; order Adapedonta; family Solenidae; genus Solen; species Solen grandis. The sequence continues at coordinate 38,360,409 of CM037780.1, read as the reverse complement.
AATTGTGTATTAGTGTTTCATAGTGTTATACAGCTGGACTTCATCCACAGCTGGAACAAAGTTCCATTAAAAATGGAGTTACCTAAATATCCACACTGTGCAATTATCTGTGGACAAACTGGATGTGGAAAAACAGAATTTGTTTTAGATCTTTTAGAAAATGATTATAGAGGTGTATTTGAATATATTATTATTCTTTGTCCTACTATTCAATGGAATAAAGCTTATAAAAATAGACAATGGATTGGTGATATTAGAAATCCAAAAACAAAGAATTTAATAATTGTTAATCCTATTGTTAATGGAGAAGAAAAAATACAAGAATTATTAAGAATATTCTTTAATAAATATCAAGGAAAACCAACACTATATAATATAGATGACTGTAGTGCAACATAAACAATTAACAAAGAAAAAAGATATGTTATCAGAGTTAGCTTTTTCAGTAGACATGCAGAACAAAGTGTATGGGTTATTTCACAAAGATATAATTCAGTTTTAAAAGATCTTAGGGAACAAACAAAATGGTTATGTATTTTTTATACTAAAGATAGAGACAGTTTTGAAAAACTGTTTAAGAGAAAACGATGTAATACCTACATTAGAAGAAAGAGAAAGAATTAAAGAAGAATTGAAAAAAAAGAAACATAGTAAATTAATTTTGAAAAACTGATCAACTACTAATTATTATGTGGTTGATTAATATGTTTACCTTAAGGTATACATAGTAATGCTTAAGTAATGTAAAAGTAATGCTTATATATACCTTAAGTTATACATAATAATGCTTAAAAATGTTAACAATCCTCTATCAAACAACATCGGTGATAACAAATATTATAATTCTTATCAATATTGCTCTGCAGCTGTTCCATAGTTGGATATGGAAATTTTAAAATAAATTTACTTATAAGTAAACTTAAAAAATTAATATATAAAATGGATGCCAAAGAATTTCTTAATCAAAATAGTGTTTCACAATGCTCCGCAGCCGGACAAGGGAACCGCTGCTCTGCACAAAGTCCACAGCCAGACAAAGTTCGTAATGCTACGCAGCCGGGACTTTATCCGTAGCACTATAGATGAAACAAAAACGTGAAAGATTATCAGCTATTGTGCTGGTGGAGGAAGTAAACAATATCTTGGTAAAGACTTACAAATGTCAGACATTGATAAAAAACACCAGAACAAATAAACAAATTATACTGTAGATATGAAGCTAGATTAGGAGCAAGTATGACTAAGACAATAGGTAATTCTTTTATTAATTTATATGTTATGGGTTGTATCAAAATATTTTAATGTTGTTAATCCACCAAAACTAATACAAGATTTAGAAGAAGATCCATTTATCAATCATGCTTTAAATAACACTTGTTGTGAATTGTATTATAGATATGGAATGTATCTTGCTCCTTTTACTACTATGATAACAACTGCTAGTCATATTGACTTCGGGCAAAGCCCGGCTACGGAACGGCTGTATAACACTGCGGGCACTTTACTACACCAGTTGAAAATACACCAGTTGAAAATACACCAGTTGAAAAAAGTGAAAATATCACTAATAAAAATGAATGAAGAAACCCCTGAAGGCTACACTAGTTCCGAAGTTAAAATAAAAATAAAAAATCCAAAACGAGTATCTGCTGGTAAGAAAGGTGCAGAAGTAAAAAAAATGAAAGCTGAATTAAAAAGAAAAGAAATGGAAGAAATGAAGAAAGAAAACACCAAAACGAGTATCTGCTGGTAAAATGAACGGCTGTATAACACTACGGAACACAATAATGAAGTTAAAGAAGTTCAACATAGTGGACAAATTCACAGTTGGATTTCATCCGGTAAAATTTTACAAAAATTATATTTCCTTTATGTTTAGTCGGAGTTTTTGGATTAGGATTAAAAATATATTTTAATTTTTAAAAAAGTAATGTTTATTTCAGCCGTTCCGTAAAACCCATACAGAAAGAAATTAAACCCCAAGGAAAAAGTTGATCCACAAGAAAAAGTTGATCCATTTGATTTTTTAATATTCCGTAGCTTAACACAAATTTGTTTTCTAAAAAATGGCGGATGAAAAACAAATTGTTTTAAAACAGCTTATCATGCAGGAGTAGTTTCTGTTTTAACAATTGGTTATGCAGAAATAATTAAAAAGGTTTTAAGAAAAAACCCGCTCCTAGAGTAGATTTAAATTTTAGTGATGTTTCAATGTTAACTATTTATATTTTTCTAGCTACTTATACAAGAAATATGTTAGTTAAACAAAAGGGATTATTCCCGTGATAATTTGAAGTAGTGGAACTTTTTGTTCCATTAAAATGGCAAGTGCAATAGCAATGATGAATTGGTGGAGCAGTGGTTAATGCATTTTCATTTTCAGGTGTAATTATTTTTTTCTCATATTGGTAAAAAGGATGCTGATGAAGAGAAAAAAAGACATGATAGGGGCAATGGAAAAAATTACAAGCTGACGTGATGAATGGAATAAAGAAAGATTAGAAAGACAAGATTTTTTAAAGAACAATTACAAAAGAACAACACTCAAAACAAACTTTGAATGTTGTGAATTCAATGAAAGAATATTATTATGCAACTGGTGGTGATAAAACTGATAATGTTCCACAGCCGTTTCGTAAAGAACCTACATTAAGTGATTTTTTATACTCCTTCTGAAGATCAAAAAAAAGAGAGATTATATTTATTATTGGGGGGAATGACATTAACTGGATTTGTTGATGGAAGCTACATAAATGGGTAAATATCTATTCCCTTTTCACATATATATCTTTTATCATCAATGGAGACATACTTATTTTATTAACTTCATTAATATACATTTCATGTTTATCAGAGTTTAATGTATACATCTTATTTATTTGTTTTTTTTCATTAAAATAAACATTTTTTTTTAATCATCAAACTTTATATCTTTAGTTATGTTTTTTACCTATTCCTTTTAATTTCTTAGTTTCTATTAATTCATTTAATTTTCAAAACCCCTTTAATGGTTTTTAAAAAGTATAAAATAAGCTTTCTTCTTAAAAAAAAAAATTTTTCATAAAAAACCATTTAATTTTTTTAAACATACCATTTTTTTTTTTTTTTTTTGAAAAAAGTGGAGTTTTTTGGGATAGTCCATGTATCCAAATATTCATCTTTTATTTTTTTAAATCTTTAAAAACATCTTTTGTTTTTTTTTGATAAAAGATATTTTTTAATTTTTTAGATTAATGGAAAACCCCAAAATTTAAAAAAACCCCATTTCGTAGATAAAAAAAACTATTCTTTTTTTTTTTCCTAAGGGATTTTTCTTTTTTATTTTAGCAATTTTTTTTTTTTTAGAAAAAAGGGAAATTTTTTTGGGTTTTATCTATTCTTTTAAAATTTTGCATTATACCCAGAATTTTTTTAAGATAATGTAAAATGAAAAAAAAAATTTTTCTTTTTTGTGAAAAAAAAAAAATTTTGATTTCTTTCCTTTTTATTCCACTCCTTGAAAAAACCTCTAAAGAGAATAATCTATAAATAGTCTTTTAAGTTTTTTTAAGGAAATATTTTTCTTTTTTACTAAAAATTTTTCAAAAAGTTTTTTATTCTTTAATATTTCCTTTTGGGAAATTTAAAAATCAGTGATCTCTACAATTATTATTTTAAAATCTTTTGGATTATTTCTTTACACCATTCTAAACTTTTATTAAAAAATTTTAAGTCTTTTTTTTTTAAAACACCAAAATATTTTTTTTTTGGGGTAAAATTCCCTAAAAACCATTGCTAAAAAAATTTTTTCTAAAAAACTTTTTTTTTTTTTAAGTTGTTGTTTAAATTTTTAAAAATTTTTTTTTAATTGGTTTAATTTTTTTAAAATTTTTCTTTAAATAAAAGATTTGTTTTTTTGTGTTAAATTTTAGGTTTAAAATTTTTTTTTCTTTTTTAAAAGAATATCTTCATTTAAATCAAAACCCCACGGGTGTAAAAAACTTAAAAATTTTCTTTTTTGTTTATTTTTAATTCAGTTTTTTTTAAAAAAAATCCTTTCCCGCCAAATTTTTTAAAATTTTTTAAAATAAAAAAAAAAATTTCCCTTTGCTTTTTGAAATTCACCCCTTTTTTCATACTTTTTTAAAAAATTGGTTTTTTTTTTTTTATTAAAAATAATCTTAAATTTTTTTTTTTTTAAAAATTTTTTTTAAACTTTTTCTCCATATTTTTCTATTACATCTTTTTCCCAAAATAGAAAAAGTATTGTTTTTTTAAATAATTTTTGGGGAAAAATCAATTTTAAAATTTTTTTCCAAAAATTTTACTTTTTTTTTAAAATTTTTTTTATTTTGGGGGTAAGTTCTTCGGGATTTGGTTAATAGTAGATAATGGAATAATTTTTTGTTTTAAAATCAAAAAAATATAAAAAATGGAAAAAATTTTTGAAAGGGAAATTTTTTAAAAAATTTAAAAAATTTTTTCCTGGTTCAGGGTTTAAAAAGTTTTCCCCCAATTTTTTCCAAAAACATAACTTTTTTTTTTAAAAATTAAATTTGTTATTTTTTCTTTGAAATCCTTGAAAAAAAATTTCAAACATGTAAATTTTTTAAAGATTATTTTTTAAAAAGAAAACAAATCAAAATTTTTTAAATTAAACAAAAAGGGGGGTTTTTCTTTAAAATTTTAAAAAAAAAGAGTTTCAACTACATTTTCGGAACTTTGTTGGAATTTGGGGGTTTCCCGCGCTTTGAAAATTTTTCCAAAACTGTGAAACTTTTTTTGGGGAAAAATTTTAAAAGGGTTTTAAAAAGTTTTTTCTTTTAGATTGATTTCTAATGCAAAAAAAATTTTAAAAAATTTAAAATTTTTTGTCTCCTACTTTTGGAATTTCTTTTAGGCTACTTTTTTAAAAAACCCACCTTTTTTTAAATTTTTTTTCCCTAGGTTTTTTATTTTGTCCCCCTTTTTTTTTGTTTTCACTGGAGGGAATAATTTTTTATAGAAAATTTCCCAGGGGGAAAAAATTTTTTTATTTTTTTTTTTTGAATTTTTAAAAATATTTTTGTTTTTAAAAATTTAAGAGGTATTTAAGATAAAGGGGTTTTTAAAAAATTATATTTTTTATTTTTTTTCTTCAAACATTTTTAAAAATTTTTTTAAAAAAAAAAAAACCCGATCCACTTTTTTTGAAATTCATCTATCCAAGCTTTAAATTTATCTTTAAAAAATATTAAAAATTTTTTTTTATTTATTTTGTGATTAAATAACTTGAAAAGGGTAAAAATAATGACTTTCTATTAAAACAAGAGCAAAAGGGGGTTTAAAAAATTAAACTTGTTTTTTTATTTTTTTTTTTTTTAAAAGGAAAAAATGATTAATAACTATTCTTTTTCTTAATAACTTAATATTTTCCCCAAATTTTATCCCTTTTTTATTTATATCATCAATATTTTTTCATCAATGAGATTTTTTTAAATTTTTTTGGTCCCCCTTTTAAAAGAAAAAAAATTTTTTTTTTGGTGTTTTTCCCCGTGTTTCCTGTACTTTTTAGCGGTTTTTCCCCCTTGGGTTTCCCTAATGCCCCCACCCTTGAAAAATTTTTTAAAAATTTAAACAGGATTTTTAACAATAAAATTTTGATACGGGTTTTTTTTTTACTTTTTTTTGTTTTTTTTGATTTAATTTTTTTTTTGAAATTTTTTTAAGACATTTTTTTTCATACAGATTTTTAAAAACCCAAAACTTCTTCCTGTTTGGGGGGGGGGGGTTTTAAAAAAAATTTACTTTTGAAAATTTTTATTCTTTTTTTTTTGTACAAAAATTTTTTATCTTTTTATTTTTTTTTAAAAAAAAAAAATTTAAAAAAATTTAAAAAAAATCACCCAAAAATATATTGTTTTTTTTGTTGTAAAAAAAAATTTTCTGAAAATAATTCAGTAGAACAATAAAAAAAACCCAAAAAATAGAAAAAATTTTAAAAAAACTAAAAGTTCGAGGGGTGGATCTAAAAAAAATAGTTTTTATGGGAAAAAAATTTTTTAAAACCCAAAGGGGGGAAAAATTTAAAAAGGGGGTGAATTAAAATCAAGAGTTAAAAAGAAATTTCCAAAAAAAAACGGGGGTTTTTTTTTTTTAATGAAAAATATGGGCTGTTTTTTTGTAATATGAAAACAAAATTCAAAAAAAAAAAAACCCCCAAATAAATTTTTATTAGCAGTTATGGGATGTTTTTGGGGAAATATTTTGGGGTTTAAATTTCCCTTAAAAAATTTTAAAACAGGAGAAAAACAGTAAGTAAAAACTTTTTTAAAAATTAAAATTTGGGGAAAAAAAAAAACCCCTTTTTTTTTTGGGTCAGAAAAAGGGATCTAAATTTTTTTAAAAAACGACGGGGAAAAAATTTTTAAATGATAAAACATAAAAAAAAATTTTAAATAGGGAAAAAAGAAAAAACTATGTAGTAGAAGGGTTGGTTTTAAAAAATATAAAAAACCCTATTTTTAAAAATTTTCCCTGCTAAGAAACTACAAATTTTAAAGATGTATTGGGGTTTAAAATTTTTTAAAAAGATTATAATAATAAATTCATTTTTTAATTAAAAAAACACCTTTTTAAGAAAGTAAATAAAAAAAATTTTTAAAATTTTAAAAGAAAATTTAATCCAGAAAAAAAAAAGGGAAAATTTAAGAAACCAAAATTTTAAAGTTGGGATAGATTAAAAAAACAAAAAAGGGGAAAGGGTTTTAAAATTTTAAAAGGGGGTTAAAACTACCCCCTTTTGGGCTAGAGAAATTTTTGAAAATTTAAGAAGTTTTAAAAAAAAAAATTTTTTCCCTTTAAAAAAAAAAGTTTTTAAAATTTAAGAAAAATTTCCATTTTGTTTTTTTTGAAAAAAAATTTTCAGAAAAAAGGGTTTTTTAAATTTTTAAAAAAACCATATTTTACACTTAAAATTACATCTGTTATGTTGGTCTTCTTTTGTGAGTGCTTGTAATTCCCGGGGAAATTGGGGCCCCCGAAAATAAATAAAAATTTTAAAATGTTTTAAAATTTCCCCGTAACACCTTTAAGAAAAAAAAACCGGTGTTAATTTAAAAAATTTCCTAACCCCGGGGGGTTAATTTTTAAAATGTAAAAAAGGAAAATTTTTTTAAAAAGGTGGGGTGGGAAATTTTTTTCTCTTAATATTTTTAACCCCCTTTTTTGGGGCATAAAAATTTTGTAAAACATTCTAAAAAACCCCAAATTTCTTTTTAAAAATTTTAAAAGAACAAAAAAAATTTTAAAAAAAAAATGTAGTACTTAAAAGGGGTTTTGGGGGTTTTGTTTTGGGGCCCTTTTTTTGAATTTTTAAAAAGGCCCCAAAGGAAAAAAATTTTTCCCCAAAAACCCTTTTAATTTTTTTAAAAAAAAAAGCCGCACCAGCCCCTGATCGCCTGGGGTTTTTTCAGGTATGTTATACCCCCCCCCCGGGCAACTTTTAAATCGATTTATCAAATTTCCAAAATACGCGTCAAATTTTTTTTGACCCCTAAGTTTTATTTACCAAATTTTGGATTTTCATTTTTTAAAAAAGATTTTGGGGGAAAACCCTTTTTGTTTTGCAAGAAAAAAAATTTTTTTTTTTTAAAATTTTTTTTTTTTTTAAAAAATTTAAAAAATGTTTTTTTTTAAAAAATTTTTTTTAAAAGGGTTTTTTTTTTTTTTTTTTTTTTTAACCCCAATTTGTAAAAAAGGTTTGAATGTACGTTTTTTGGGGGGGGACAATGATAACCCAAAAACCCCGGGGAAATTTGCGCGTCGGGGTTTTTTTAAAGTTTTTTGGGGCCCCGGGGAAAGGGGACTGGGGCCCAAAATTTAAAAACCATACTACAAGGGGCCCCCCACAAACCCCCCTGATCCCAAACATTAGCATTTTTAAGTATTCGCAAAAATTTTTTATACCAAAAACTTTTAATATTTGTTTACAGTATGTTTCTAAAAGAAATGATATCTTTTTCTGTATGTTTGGGGCAAAATTTCCCATTTGAAACCCAAAAATAAAATTTTTGACGACATGTTTGGTTGATAAAAGATTGGGGGGGGTGACCCCAAAATTTAAGAATAAAAATTAGCCCCAAACAAGTTTTTTTAAAAAAAATTTTTTGACAAAAAAATGAACATCAAAGTGTGAAAATTCAGGGGGAAGGGGCCCGACGCAGTTTTTTTTTGGAAACCCCCAAAGGAAAAATTCCCCCCAAAACCCAAAAATTTTTTTTTAATAAAATGGGTTTTGGCCCCCAAAAAACCCTGACATGGCCCTTTTAAAAACCCCTCGGTTTTTTGGAAACAAAATCTAACTTTAATTTTTGTTAAAATTTTAAAAGGGGGTCAGGGAACTAGCAACAAGAAGTACCCCCTTTTAACTTGATCCCCTAAACAACATAAAAATTTTAAAACATACATAGAATTTTTTAAATTTATTTTTGGGCTCACCGAAAAGAACGTGCCATGGTGACTTTTGGGTGATCCCCTTTCCCTTTCCCGGGGCCCCCCTTGCGGGTCGGGCAAAAACCCATTTTCTTTAAAAAACCCCCCCAAAAAAACCACTTCCAAATTTAATGAAAATTGCCGGGGTTTTTCCCTTTTTCATGAAGCTCTACAAAATTTCTTAAAAAGGCCCGGGGCCCTTGCATGGGCAAAAGGACGGGGAACTTTAAGCTTTTTTTCCCGAAACCGAAAGGGGGTAAAATTTTGATTTTTTGGTGGTGGCTTTTGTCTTACCAAGTTTTTTAAAATCAGACCAGGGGATCAAAAATTTGGGCCCCCCCAAAAAAAGGCACTTGTTTTTATTAATACAAAAATTTAAACCCCCAAAAGGGCCTGGATTTTAGATATTTATGTTGGCATTTTCTTTGCCCCATCCAAGTTCTTAGGCCTTTAAACCAAGTTTTTTCAAATCATAGGGGGAAAAAATTTTGCCCTCCCCCGGGGGCATTTATTTTACATAGACTTACATAACAAATTAAAAAAAAAATTAAAAAAAACCGTCTTGCCCCAAAAACCCCCCAAGGGCCCCGGGGTTAAAAATTTTTTGTATAACATTTTTTTAGGCCCCCAAAAACCCAAATTTCGTTCAAATCTGGCCCTGGGGGGAAAAAAATTGGGGCCCCCCCCCGGGGGGCCACTTTTTTTAAACCATAGACTTTTATAGTCTTTAACCTTTAAAAAAAATTGAATTTAACTTTTACTAATTTTTTTTTGTCACGCAAAATACGAACAATAATTCCTTTTCTTCCAGAACCACCTACCAAAAAATTTTTTTAAGGTAAAAATTTTTGAAAAAGGTAAAAAAAAAATTTACCCCTGCAAATTTTTTAATCTTTTAAAAAAAACGCAGGGAACCCCATTTTAAAACCCCAAAAAAAATTTTTATCCTAAAATTAATTCCAACAGTTAAAAAATTTTTGCATTTTCTAATTTATTTTGAAGGGCCTTTATTTACCCTTTTTCCCCCTTCTGTATTATTTTTACATTGGCAAAATTTTAAATTTGGAAAAATTTTTTCTAAGTTTTTAAAAAAACTCTCGTGACA
>CM037780.1:38328525-38350753 GCA_021229015.1 Solen grandis | reverse complement strand
TGGACTTGCGGTGGTGCTGGGGAAGCTCCAAACCCACACTTCAAGAAGCACTTGTTGATGGTAGCAGCATCAACCTCACTCCATGACCTGGCTACCCAACGTATGGCATCCAATACCGAGATTTCCTTCAGCAGCTGACAACCGTCTTTCCCAAGGTCCTGGTCCATACGCTGAAGAACAAACTGCAGCTGGCACTTCCTGTACTTCAGCTTTATGGTCTGGATGATGCCCTGGTCCAGTGGTTGAACTACAATTTCAGGGTCACGTTCTTCAGTTTCACTGCAGTGTGTGACGGGGCATTGTCCACAAACAGCAGCACATTACGTCCTCTCATCTGCCTGTCGAACCAGTGTAGCCACTCTTCGAAGAGTCTAGATGTCATCCAGGCCTTCTTATAAGTTCAGTACAGGACTGGCAGACGATCCACGGAAATACCAGAGAAGCATCTCGGCTTTTCTGACTTGCCTATCACCATAGGTTTGACTCCTATAAAACAGAAAAACAGCACAATATTTAGAGACTGTAAGTCTGTGAACATTGAATTTTTTTTTGTTTTGTCTGATGATCATCATTTTAAAAACAGGATCAATGATATCACTGAATTCACAATTAGTTAACCCTTTCCCTCATAGAGGACACCATGAAAAGACCTATGCGAACAGCATAAAACCAGATCAGCCTGCGAGTAACTTGCAGGCTGATCAGGTTTTATGCTGTTCCCTGCTCCTCGGTGGTCTGGTAATGAGGATTTTACAATTAAATTTGGTAAGGTTTGAGTGTGGTTTTCTGCAGATCAGGCTTTATGTGGTACCTATTGAGTGCGTCAAAATGAGTCTATATGAGGGAAAGGGTTAAAAAAAAAAGTCTTAGATAAATGGTAAATATAAAATTCATAATTACTAAACTAGAATTCAACATCGTGTAATAGATAAACGATAACTATAAAATTCGTATTTAATTTTTTGTAATTATAAAATTCATTCAAAAATCCTCAACAACACTCATATCCACGGCACCACATTCTCCTGACATTGTTTTGGACACTATGTTGTTCTGCTTCAAGAAACTGTCTAACCACCCGTTAGATGCCTTAAATGAGTCTAATCTGATCTCCAGCAAACTTCATCGCCCTATTCCTTCAGGAGAGGACCGGACACATTGATTTTCCTTCCTGTAGCGTCAGTAAACCACTTCAAGCAAAGTTCATTTACATCGTCGTAGGTTGACACTCGTTTCAGTCTCTTTGCAGAGCCCTGGCCATTCACCTCGAAGTCCTCCATGATCTCACGTTTTCTCTTCACAATCCCTTGGATCTGCGTTCGCCCGACACCCATTTCTTCAGCTATCAGTCGGCTGCTTTTTCCACTGCCAGAGAGCTTGATCACTCTTACTCTATCTTCTAGCGTTAGAAATGTTCTCTTCGACATGACGACTTTTCTTATTTAATAGATCTAGCAATAATGATGTGAACACTTTGACGGTAATTCTCAGTGTGATTGCAGATTGATTGATTTGCTTTTTAAAAACCATCATGCTTGTTTTATTTTTCTTATTGGGTGACAAATTAATTAATGCTCATCTATTGATGGGGTGGCTATTGTAAAAGGTGTTAATACAACAATTAATCAAGCAGGCCTATTTCGGCTGACGTGTGAGACGATTAGCAGTTTTGCTCAAATCTCGGGACCAATATCCCTACGTTGCTAGTCATTTCGTACCAGTTAACCAATAAGAATTCACCCCTTAGAGTAATACCCCACTCCCACCCCTGTGCACTGAGATGTTTGCTGGAACGATCGTCTCCCCAGGTGTTTCCGGAAACAGGTGACGGTGCCTGACCCGCGAGGAAGTTAGGCCGTCGGGTTGCCTAGCGACCGTTGTTCGCAGGGCTATAGCACAGCAGGGATATAACATAACATAACATACTTTATTCGGCATTAAATAGCATACAGCATATTCATAGCCTACAGTACATACAATGTGATGGTATTTAAGTTATCAATACAGTGTTTTTACAGAGAATTATATAAGTAGATCAAATAGAGTCCAATAATTGAAATAGCTAGCTGTTTCTTATCTTAAAAGCAAAATATATTTAGAAAGTTTGTTAAGAATAGTATTAGAATTACATGTCATAATCGATATAAATTTGTGCATGCATGGCCAATGGCAATAATAGGATGGTAAAAACTTTTTTCTTAATGAATAATATTTTGGGCAGACTAAAAGGAAATGGTATTCGTTTTCTACTGTTTGCATATTACATTTTCTACAAATTCTTTCTTCTTTAGGAATATTTAAATGTCGACCTTTTTCTATTGCTAAATCATGAGACGAGGTTCTAAATCTTGTGAGAGCAATTCTGTATTTATTCATATTTATACAAGTGAGCTATTTTTCTAACGTAAGAGTATGTTTAAATTTATTGTATGAATATAGTCGGTTAGATTCATTTATGCGCGCATGCCAGTTTTGGTTGAAAATATCTAATATTCTTTGTTTTATAAATTGGAAGTTTATTGTCATGTCATTTTGTTATGTTCATAAGTCAGTCATTCCTAAGTTGTTTAAAATATATTTTACATGCCAGGTCCAATTTAGTCCATAATAGTTGATATTATTTTCAGTATCGCTTTTTAACATATTGTAAATTACTTTGAAAGAGATTAGTGAATTGTTTTTTGCGTTTAATACTTTTATCCAATATTTTATCATTTTAAATTGTCTATATATATTTAATGGATACCTTTCTGTTTCTCCATATAAACAGTCAAGATTAGTATTTTTATTAACGCCTAATATCTTTCTTAAAAATTTACAATGTATAATATCAAGGCTTTTACAATCGTGATATCCAAATATTTCCGCACCGTAGTGTAGAATAGATCCTACCAGTGAGTCGAACAGTTTACATTTATCTTTAATAGTAAGTTCAAGTTGATTATATGTTATAAATAAATTATGCAAAGCTTGTTTTGAATGCTCGGCTATATATTTTTGCGTTCTATACCAGCCACCGTTTTTATATAAAGTAATTCCAAGATATTTAAAAGAATCAGTTATATCTAGGGTAATATTATACTTCAGGTTAACTTGTGATGGTCTTCCTTTTTCAAATATCATGATTTTAATTTTTTTCGTATTTAGTTGAAGACCCCATTTGCAACAATAAGTATGTAAATCGTTGAGTAATGATTGTAGAGCTTCAGGTGTATGGGCAAAAATTACCGCGTCGTCCACAAATAGGAGAATTAAGACATAATTTTACATCATCTATTGTAACAAGAAAGTCAGTAGAACTGACAGATGCTCCCCGAAGAACGTCATTGTTACAAATAAGGCCTTGGTCAATGGGTGGGAGGATATGTTGAAATCCCCATTCCTAAATCATATCTATTCTCCTCATCAGATGAGATGTTTTACCAACTCTAATTTGGAGACTTAGTAACAGTTTACTATTTAATATGATAATACGTGTTACTCATCAGATCTTTCATTGATTTTTTTAAAGTTTTTATACTACTAAAAATTAAGTCATACATTTCAATGTGTGCTCATATCAAAGAGGTTAACCAACACTCTTGACATATGACTGGATATTTGAAATAGTGTATAAAGGCCTAAACAACAATTAGCTGACATGATTATGATTGACATTACTAGCATATTGAGGGGTTTTGTTTAAATGATATCTCTTGTTAAATTAGGCAAATGACATGAATATTAGTCAACAACATGGTAGTAGGGCCATAACTCTCTTAAAAATTGAGGAACCATGTCACGCCGACGATATGCGTATCTACTCTTGGTGATAAAGCTTCCCATAAAGTTTTGTTGAATTCAAGCCATTAGTTCCTGAGAAATAGCCCGGACAAGAATCATGCAATATGTACTATAGGCCAAAAAGTCAATGGGCCTAAACTCGTTGAAAAATTTTGGACTCGGGTCATGCTGATGATATGCGCATCTCCTCTTGGTAATAAAGCTTCCATAAAGTTTCATTGAATTCAAGCCATTAGTTCCTGAGAAATAGTCCGGACAAGAATCATGCAATATGTACTATTGGCCAAAAAGTCAAGGGGCCGTAACTCTGTGAAAAATTGAGGAACCAGGTCACGCCGACGATATGCGTATCTACTCTTAGTGATAAAGCTTCCCATAAAGTTTCGTTGAATTCAAGCCATTAGTTCCTGAGAAATAGCCCGGACAAGAATCATGCAATATGAACTATAGGCCAAAAAGTCAAAGGGCCTTAACTCTGTAAAATTTTTAGGAAGGTCAGCGACGATATGCGATCTCTCTTGTATAAAGCTTCCCATAAAGTTTCGTTGAATTCAAGCCATTAGTTCCTGAGAAATAGCCCGGACAAGAATCATGCAATATGTACTATAGGCCGAAAAGTCAATGGGCCATAACTCTGTGAAAAATTTAGGAATCGGGTCATGCTGACGATATGCGCATCTCCTCTTGGTAATAAAGCTTCCATAAAGTTTCATTGAATTCAAGCCATTAGTTCCTGAGAAATAGTCCGGACAAGAATCATGCAATATGTACTATTGGCCAAAAAGTCAAGGGGCCTAACTCTGTGAAAAATTAGGAACCGGTCAGCGACGATATGCGATCTCTCTTGTATAAAGCTTCCCATAAAGTTTCTTGAATTCAAGCCATTAGTTCCTGAGAAATAGCCCGGACAAGAATCATGCAATATGAACTATAGGCCAAAAAGTCAAAGGGCCTTAACTCTGTAAAATTTTTAGGTATAGGGTCATGCTGACGATATGCGCATCTCCTCTTGGTAATAAAGCTTCCCATAAAGTTTCGTTGAATTCAAGCCATTAGTTCCTGAGAAATAGCCCGGACAAGAATCATGCAATATGTACTATAGGCCGAAAAGTCAATGGGCCATAACTCTGTGAAAAATTTAGGAATCGGATCATGCTGACGATATGCGCATCTCCTCTTGGTAATAAAGCTTCCCATAAAGTTTCGTTGAATTCAAGCCGTTAGTTCCTGAGAAATAGTCCGGACAAGGAAAATGTGACGGACGGACGGATGGACGGACGAACGGACGAAGCGGCGACTATATGCGTCGCCTTCGGTGAGCATAAAAAGGTTATTGATATCAGTATTTAAGTTTGATGTAATATTGTTGAGGAAAAATAAAAATAATATCGTGGAGCAGGGGTCCCCTTGCTTCACACCGATATTGGATTCAAAAAATGATGAAATGTTTGACTTATATCTTACACACGCCTTTACAGTATTGTACATGCTTTTTAAAGCTTTTACAAAAATCGAAGATAAATTTTCATTTATTAGTTTACGGAATAAGTAACTTCGGTCTATCCTATCGAAACATTTTTCGAAATCTACAAATGCACAAAATAGTTTCTATAATTTTTGGCTTCGTCTATTTCTCCACCTTTAAAGATAGGATATATTATTCCTTCTCCAAAACATGTAGGATATTCACCATTTTTAAAAAGTCGGTTAAATAAATTAAGAATAAACTGTGACGTATCATTAAATGAATGTTTATACATTTCTGCGCTTATTTGGTCCAATCCTGAGCTTTTATTATTCTTTTGTGAAAAAATTGCATACTTTAATTCAGATATTGTAATTTCTGCATCTAGATCATCATCATATACTTCATCAAAATCATCATCATCATTTTGTCTTAAGCTGGTTTCGCTATCATTATCTGTGCTGTACAGTATTTTGAAGTGTTCATATAGGTCTGATGTACTGAGATTTTCAGCTTCAGATATGATATTACTGGCCTTTGACCGTTTTCGGCAGGTGACCGTTGTTTACAGTAAATTTTAAGAACAAAAATGCATGGGGGGAATTTGATTTGACCGTTGTTGTCAGGCGACCGTTGTTCCAAGGTGACCGTTAGTACAGGTTTGACTGTATTACAGACTATGGCAGATGGACACTGCCATATATATTATTCAAAGTTTGCTAAGCACCAATAGTATACTCAGCAAAAACACTTTTTTTTCAATCCTTTATTTTTGTTTTAGGTAATGAATCTTTAGAACATTTATTACAGCATTTTTTTTTTATTTTTTTTTTTTTTTGTAGTTGGGTCTTTTAATTAATAAGAATCAAGATTTAGTTGCACAGTGGTAACGTATCCGATTACGGATCCAAAGGTTGTGGGTTCGAACCCCGTTGGAGGCAAGAATTATTCACGACCTTCCCAGGTGCAAAGTACTGGTCCAACCCAGGAACCGTCGAGAGGGATTAGTATAAGTTGTAAGAACTTAAAATAAATAAGTTTAAACTTTAAACTAATCAAGATTGTTGAAATTGATTAACAAATGAAAAGTTACATTTTACAATAGAATGTAAATTGAAAATTTTGTGAAAGATGTTATTTTTTAGAATAGAAAACATTTTACTTTTTTTGTTGTTGTTTTGAAATTTCAAGATAAAGAGGTGTTTGCATTAAATCAAAGGTTTGGGTTTGTAAAGGCAGTTGTGAAATTTCAAGAGATACGGACAAATATAACAGAAGTTATGGCCATTTCAATTTCATAGTAACACACGATACCGGTATGTGGTGCTTAGCAGATATTGTCCCTTTCTCAGCAATCACATTTGATGATCCAGAGGTGGGAGGGGTCATTTCCCCACTGGGGTTTGGCTGTTGGGTTTTAGTATATGCATTAAATATAGTATGCATGTTGTTTTGGACCTTGGTCCCCCTGGAAGAACAAATAAAATAGAACAGGAAAGAAAAGAGAATAATAGAACCGCTATCGGTAACTTGAACAATCCTAAAAGAAGAGGAAAATACTTAAATTCCTGACCAGATCCCCTCCACCTAACCACACACATGTCGGGTGAATTATTTCAGTGTTGCCTCAGTAGGGTTATTTTCATAGCTAAAATATCCCTGTCCTCCAACTCATCAATGAGATAAATGGCTAGATTGGCGCATGAAACACATCACATACGTGCACACATGGAGAGAGAGAGAGAGATGGTTATGTAGAGATGTGTAAGAAATGCATTGGCCTGTTTCTTGTTAGTCAAAAGGTAATTGAATTCTTGGTGATTTCTGGTGATAAAACACTGTTTTACTGATAGTAATATAAAACATGTTTCTACACATGTGTATGTTACACATTTCTTATAGAAATAATATATTTTTCTTTAGAATATTAATATGCATGATGTTCAAAAAGGCTTTGGAATCTAATGCTCTCCAGGAAAGGCTGAGAAAAAATAGTCGTACTGTTTATAAACAGAACTTGTTTTTTGTTTCATAATCAAATTGCAGTGAAGATCTACCAGTTTGCGAGTAAAAACAATACATCAAAAGACTTGTCAAGAATCTAGAAGACATAAATATTTATCCATTGTAAGGTTTATAAAAAAAAAATGACAAATTGACATTAAAACAAGTGTAAAAGAATTTTGACCTTTCATTGAGCATTGTTCCATTGCAATGAACACCTTATCAACATATGTTAAAAAATATAAAACCAAATCAGCTGGCAAGTAGAAAGCATTAAACAAAGCCAGACAGCAACTATTGAGCAGGATAAAACCAGATCAGACAGTATGTATTGAGCAGTATAAAACCAGATCAGACAGCAAGTATTGAACAGTGTAAAACAAGATCAGCCAGTTAGTATTGAGCATAATAAAACCAGATCAGACAACAAATCTTGAGCATTAAAATATAAGATCAGCAAGCAAATATTGAGCAGTGAAAAACCAGATCAGACTGCAAGTATTGAACAGTGTAAAACAATCAGTATTGAGCAGGATAACACCAGATCAGCCAGTAAATCTTGAGCACTAAAATAAGATCAGCCAGCAAGTATTGAGCAGTATAAAACTAGATCAGCCAGCAAGTATTGAGCAGTATAAAACCAGATCATACAGCAAATTTTGAGCAGTATAAAACAACATCAGTCAGTATGTATTGAGCAGTATAAAACCAGATCAGCCAGCATATATTGAGCAGTATAAAACCAGATCAGCCAGCAAATATTGAGAAGAATAAAACCTGATCAGCTAGCATATATTGAGCAGTATAAAACCTGATCAGCCAGCAAATATTGAGCAGTATTAAACCAGATCAGTCAGCATATATTGAGCAGTATAAAACCAGATCAGCCAGCAAATATTGAGCAGTATAAAACCAGATCAGCCAGCAAATTGAGCAGTATAAAACCAGATCAGCCAGCAAGTATTGAGCAGTATAAAACCAGATCAGCAGCAAATATTTAGCAGTATAAAACCTGATCAGTCAGCAATGTATTGAGCAGTATAAAACCATGATCAGCCAGCAAATATTGAGCAGTATAAAACCATGATCAGCCAGCATATATTGAGCAGTATAAAACCTGATCAGTCAGCAATGTATTGAGCAGTATAAAACCATATCAGCCAGCAAATATTGAGCAGTATAAAAATCAGATCAGCCAGCAAATATTGAGCAGTATAAAACCAGATCAGCCAGCAAATATTGAGCAGTATAAAACCAGATCAGCCAGCAAATATTGAGCAGTATAAAACCAGATCAGCCAGCAAATATTGAGCAATATAAAACCAGATCAGCCAGCAAATATTGAGCAGTATAAAACCAGATCAGTCAGTATGTTTTGAGCAGGGAAAACCTATAAAACCAGATCAGCCAGAAATATTGAGCAGTATAAAACCAGATCAGCCAGAATATTAAGCAGTATAAAACTAAATCATTCAGCAATTTTTTGAGCATTAAAAAACCAAATCACCTAAAAAAAATTGAACAGTTTAAAACCTACAGTATAAGTGTTGGAATGTCTACTTTTTGACCAATTATAAGGCGTAAAGCAGGTGTGAAGGATCAAGTCACCCTTATACCATACAACACAGAATATACTTAAACATTTTCAACTTTGGAAATCATATGCATTTTATAAGTATTAATTTATAAGAGTCATTTCAAGTTACAAACTCGCTTTGTTTCTCTCTGCATGTGCTCTCTCTCTCTCTCTCTCAATATGTATATATTTATATCATTAATCTCATGTTTTTAAATGTTTATAAACTGACAGTAAATCATTTTTAATATGTTGTTTTACTGAACAAAATTCAAGTAGTGTTTTCATTCAAGTATATTCATTGTACAGCCCTGTCAATTAACAAGCATATCATTAGCATGTAGTTTGCCAGACTTTGATGGTGATTAAGGCAACTGAGAGAAGATTTATCAAATATTTACTTTGTTGAAGATAAAATTTAATCAAAACCACTGCAAAATTTAAAATACATGTATTGGTATACATTTACAATTAGTAGATATTATTTACTGTGAGAATCATTTGACATACGTTAGAATAAGTTTTGATAAGTATGCTTTAAACATTCTTTACATATAATAATAATGCATTTTCAGTCATTTGGAGACTGTCTACTCAATAGAGACAGGTATAGTGCAGCCATAATACAGTATCATGCCAAAGACATGTGGCATGATACCACACCCAGTTGCATTATCCTGACTCCAGGCTAACCAGTCCTAGAACTACCCCTATATGATGAATGCCAAGCAAAAGAGAGCTATACCATCTTTTAACATCTTTTAGTATATCACAGCCAGGGATCGAGCCCACAATCTCCTGCTCTGGAGGCAGACTCTCTAATCGCTCAGCCAGGGACAGTCTAATAGGTCATTTTTCATAAGACTTGTGTTAAATGGCAGGATGCATTTCTATTGAAAGCATTTTAATATTTACAGCTAGTAATCATGACTGTAACTGGAAAGATATAATAAGTAATAAAGTATTTTAGTACAGTATTTATTTAGAGTGGTAACATGTTTGGTTAAAACCAATCTTCCATATAGTTCACATGAAAGCAAACAACATTGGTAAATAATAATATAATGGCTTCCAAAAACAATATGCCATTGAAAATGACCTTCTACAGGACTTAATAAACAAAAAAGAAGAATGAGACTTAATGAACCCAGAAAAAATTAAAGATTAATTACCAAAAAAGAATAAAGACTTCATGAAAAGACTTATGAAAAAAAACAAATGCAAAGAAGACCTTCTAAGACGTAAAAAAAAACAAAAAAAACGATTAACTGGAGTTGCATGCAACACAGGAGTCCCCTACTGGTGAGGTGCATTTTTCCGTTACCATAGTAACCAGGATAGACAAACAGAGGGCAAACCTAAAGTCCCCTCTGGTGTAAATACCAGTACGGGACTAATGAGACTTAATGTGGGAAAAAAAAGGAATGAGACTTAATGAACAATAAAAAAGAGGTATGCAATGTTTCTATGAAAATGAAAACCTTTTTACATCTTATAAAATAGACAGATGTACCAATTCCTTTATTTCAAATTTTGCAGGCTGGGTCCACCTGACCAACATTTTTCACAATGTCTGTAGTAGAATTTCTTATTCCTCTAAATCAGAGTTTGCGATGTGGTCGAATCGCCCAGGAAAAACCAGGATAAATTACTTTTTCAGTGCAGCAAAATATTCTGGAAACCTGTGCCCATTTGTCTTTTTTCGAGTTACTTTACAAAGTAATACCACATGGATGTTGGGCCTCATCCTCGCAAACGTCTAACCTATCTTGTTGATGAATACCCCTGCTAAATTGCCTTGACTCAGCACTGGAACGCAACGCAACAGACTTGATTCCTTATATCGCCTCCACTTCACTTTTGTGAATGGAAGTATGGTTGTTTACATAATATTATGTGGGTATACCCTGCGGTACAGAATAAAGATATGTATTGTTCATACATATATTTACCTACAAGTCTATTGAAGTCCATTATGATTTTATCACTATTGCGTATGTTCCTATTCACAACCTTCATATCATTATGTGACCCCATTCCTCTTCATCCATCTACTTACCAGTGAAACAGTTTAGTTTTTCCAAAGTAGCTTTTCCCCCAGAGATTCCATGAAACCCGGGTCTATGATACAGTAAGGAAATCCCTGGACAGACCCAGAAGTTCCTCCACTTCATGAGCAGAAAATGAAGTAGTCAAGCTTGCCATTCCTTACCTCAAAGACTGCCCATAAAGGCGAGACCAGTCTGGATTAGACCAGTTATCTCCACTCTGTCTCTTAGACAGTCGGGAAAAACAACAGGTAAAGTTTCCCTGGGGAAAAAACTGACTGGGGAAAAATTTGCTGTTTCACTGGGGTAAATGTTTTCAGGGGGCTGGTAACAGTCCTCGTTTAACCAGAGTTTCATAATAACAATGTTGCTGAATTATGGTGCATCAATGTAGTCCACACTAACTGGGCACCTTCCTGTTGCACTTATCAGTCCATACACACTGGGCTCCATTTTGCACTAATCAGTCCATACACACTGGGCTCCATGTTGCACTAATCAGTCCATACACACTGGGCTCCATGTTGCACTAATCAGTCCATACACACTGGGCTCCATGTTGCACTTATCAGTCCATACACACTGGGCTCCATGTTGCACTAATCAGTCCATACACTGGGCTCCATGTTACACTAATCAGTCCATACACACTGGGCTCCATGTTACACTAATCAGTCCATACACACTGGGCTCCATGTTGTAATCAGTCCATACACACTGGGCTCCATGTTCACTTAATAGGTGACAAGAAACCAAAAGAAAAAAAAACACTCAATGTCTCTTTCAGGAAGTCAAAAAGATTAATACTGTATTAACTCCCTTATCCTAACCATACTCAGGAGGTTAAAATGTTCCGGATTAAAGAGGATGTCGGATTAATGCTGCTTGATTGACGAACTGCTTCAAGGTCTTATCAGGTACGTTTTATTTAGTTTCATTATACAGTGGTGCTAACGTATCAGTTGTCAAAAATAGCGTATATCGTTCGTATCGCATCGTATCATAACGTATTTTGGTTTAAGTTACGGGACACCATCGATATTTCAGAAATAATTAATGTTCGTGTCTTTAAATTTAATATTTGCTTAAGTTTATTAATGGTGGATCATTAAATCACATTATGCAGTACATTTTTTTCATATTTTACCAATTGCAATAGTTATATTTCTTTTACTTTATTATTTTATACATGTGTTATGGCCTACGTGACTTTCAGGAGCAGACGCCATGCGATATTATATAATTTGATGCACGTGTGAAAAGTACTATATCAGAGACGTAAATACCTTTAATATAGCTTCGTGACTATATCAGTATTAAAGTGGAATAATTTTAAAAAATGTGTAATCGATATGTTTGATCAATGTTTGCTTTATTAACCTGTCTAAAAACTAACAAATTAAAACTTACCTACTTATGCAAGATCGTCCGAAATGTTGCTTTCGTGTAATTATTTATTTCCCGGGACATTTTTTACTGCTGTATTTACTTGAATGCCCATTTTTCTTTATTATTTAATGAATTCGTGAACAAAAGATAATTGTAATTTACGAATATAGTTTATTTAATTATTTCCTATTTTATTTAGGTGTCTCTATCTCTCTTTTATTACGCACACACGCGTGCGCACACACACTTCCAAAAAAATTGGATGAATGAGTGCAAATTATGTTTCTTTTTTCCCCCTTTTTCATCAGTACGGAGATAATCAAAATTCAGGTATGTGGAGACTGAAAATCCAAACCGGAGCATTTTTTCCGATGATCGTGTAAATCCTAATACGTATATGATGTGTACAAGATGCATCGGTATTGCTTTGAGAACACGGAGCTCTAAGTACTAGTTCTACACAGTAACATGTTTACAGTATATCGGTGCTATACCTCGGACACGTATATTTCGAAGAGCATTTTTTTTTGCGAAATTTGCATGGGTATCACTCCCGAATTTAATTGTATCCAGCAACTGTCTCTTTCATATGGAAAAACAAGAGGGCCATGATGGCCCTGAATCGCTCACCTGAGTACCATTGCTTCAACTGATGTCAAGGTTTTTAAACAGACAAGGATTCTGATATAACTTAATCTAAAACATTTTACCCCTGACAATACTACACACCAAATATCTAAGCAATGGGCCATATGGTTTCAGAGAAGACTTGGGCGCAGGGTCATTTATCACCGTAGGGCCAAGACTTTGAAAATCTTTGTAATGAACCATTAGATGCTACTACATACCAAAAATCTTAGCTCTAGGCCTTATTGATTCATTGGAGAAGATTTTTAAAGATTTTCCTATATAACTCTATGTAAAACAAGTGACCCCTGGTGCGGGGTCATTTATCACCATAGGGCTATGATTTGTACAATCTTGGTAGTGGCCCATAAGATGATGCTACATACCAAATATCTAAGCTCTAGGCCTTATGGATTCATAGAAGAAGATTTTTTAAGATTTTTCTATATAACTCTATGTAAAACAAGTGACCCTTGGTGCGGGGTCATTTATCACCATAGGGCTATGATTTGTACAATCTTGGTAGTGGCCCATAAGATGATGCTACATACCAAAAATCAAAAGGTTAGGCCTGTGGTTTCGGAGAAAAGATTTTTTCAATTTTTCCTTCCAAATCAAACCCCTGGGGGGGGCCAATTTTGACCCCAGGGTCATAATTTGTACAATCCTGGTAGAGAGTCATAAGATCATGCTACATACCAAAAATCAAAAGGCTAGGCCTTGTGGTTTCAGAGAAGAAGATTTTTTAAATTTTCATTTTTAAAATCTATTTTTAGCTCCTGTGACCTAATTATGCGATGGACCAGAACCATTTATACAACTTTAGTAGAGCTTCATCCAAGGAACATTCCTGCAAAATATTTTTCAAATTGGCCAAGCCGTTTAGGAGGAGATGTTGTTTGAAGCAATTGTTGACGCCGGACGCACGGACGCACTGACGCACGCACGCACGGACGCCGGACAAAAGGCGATCAGAAAAGCTCACCTTGAGCACGTTGTGCTCATGTGAGCTAAAAAAACAATGATAAAACGGGACCACATTTTCGTGATATGCTTCACTGCTATGTCTTAATATTTAATATGATAAACCAGGAATTATTGCAAGCCATAACAATAGAAAAATAAACATAAAACCTACATGGGAATGGAAGATTTGTTATAAAATAACTGATGTATTTTAATCCGTGATAACACAGAGTTCACTGACATGATAA
Source organism: Solen grandis (assembly GCA_021229015.1). Classification (NCBI taxonomy): domain Eukaryota; kingdom Metazoa; phylum Mollusca; class Bivalvia; order Adapedonta; family Solenidae; genus Solen; species Solen grandis. The sequence goes on along the minus strand of CM037780.1, from coordinate 38,336,647 downwards.
TAGTTAAAAGAAAATGATCTTGTTTCCATATTACTACAGTTCGCTAAAGATCTCATTTCCATATTATTACAGTTTGCTAGAGATATAATAGGTTAGAACATTTTCTTGCATATCCCTAATCTTTTATGTATAATTAAGTGAAAAAAGTGTGTTTCGCAATACCGGAGGCGTGTCATAAGTTCTTATCAGCAGGCACAGCATGTGTTTATTTTGACCGGATATGTCACCTTTATGTCTCGCCGCTGCCGGTATACCACCCCCAGAGGAGAAGACTTTTGACATGTACACAGAGTGAATGTTGTTTCCGGTACTAAAAGATTACAATTTTTAGCAATAATTTGAAATTCTATTTTAAACACACCAATATTCATAGAATAATAATAAAACTGTTTCCAATCTAGGTATGAGGCACATAATATATTTCGAAGAGAGAAAAAAAATCTTAAATGTACACGATGATGATGATGATAATGATGATACATGTATCAAAAATACATTTGTAAGGGAGTGTGCGGGCACACATGTGTGTGACTTATGGACGTATTTTTATATCACAAATGAGCGAATCATAGGGTATTCTTTAAAATATTTTGATTGTTAAAACGGCGAGTAAAATACAGATTTTAAATAGACTTTTTTTTTTAATTTGTTCTTCCGATTGAAACCCATTGGGTCTACAAATCAAAATCTCTGCAAATTAAAATGTGTCTCGAAACCACATACATGATAACATTAATGACCATTAGCTCAAAATATAGGATGAGAGAGAGAGAGAGAGAGAGGAGGAGAGATGAATGCATATTTATGCGGAAGACACAGTGAATTAGTGCGGGGATGATACATATGCACACAATATAAATGTTATATCATAAATATTTAATAAAATATTAAATACTTTACATTTAAATAATTTTACAATAATACTTGGTCAAAAACATGGATACCATTACAAAATATTGAAAGCCCAACACATGATGATATTTCCCTACTTAATAAGAAACAATTAGTTATATATCCTTTACATGTAGCAATGCATGTGTTAGACAATCTTTATACAGTAGATGAACTGGGTGTAGTCAAAATGAGATATAACCGATTTGGCAACTATTTTATTCTTGTACTCGATTGACGAAACAAATCATATTAAACTGTATACGCATGGCGGCGTATGACATTTCTCACGAATACCCGGTTAAACGGCGGCCTCTTCACTCATGGCATCTTTTCGACCCATGTTAATGTACATGTATTTAATTGTTTAATTACCAAGGTCAAATTTTAACAACAATTCTTCGGGCTTAGGGCTTTTTAAAACAATAGCAGATTTTCCGAGCTTCTGGTTAAAGTATATGAAAACATATTTATATTAAATCTATACCTATGGCAGTTACCTACTTATAATATATACGAATATTCTAATAAGAAAATAGATACGGTGCTATTCTCCCACACTCACTCGCGTTCTTTTGATATTTGATACATCCAATAAATTATATATACATTTATGTTTGATGGGTTAAATGCAAAGTTTGAAAAATGCCCGAAGATATTATTTTAATTAGCACAAATGACAGCGTACTAGATATTAGATGATTACTGGTATCATTTTTTTTTTTTTTTAATGTGATTAATATCAAAACACATAATAACAAAGCATAATTAATACATTTTTTTTATGAGTCCTCATTAGGAAAAAAATCAGTTTGTTGTCTCCGTCAATAACAACCTAAGCACGTGTAATGAAAGAGTCCGTAACATTTCTAGAGGAACCGCAATTTAGTTTGTCCCCATTTCCTGTTTCCCGTTTTGTTTATTTCCGCTGTTTATTTCAGATGAAAACACGGCTTGTGATAAATATTGTTAAAAGCTTAGTTGATATTTCATATTTTTGAACTTATTGTAAAATCTAGTTGTATACAATTGTAAAAAATGCCATTTATACCGTGCTTATCCTGTATCGTATATCGCATAACGTATATCGCAGATCGTAAATCGTATGGTATCAGACAAAGAATGCATCGCATCGCATCGTAACGAATCGTAAAGGTAAATCAGACCTGCTATCGCAGATCGTATATCGCATATTTTATATCGTCCGTATTTCTATCGTATTCCAATCATATTTTTTGACAACTGATACGTTAGCACCACTGTACATGTAGGCCATAGGCCCATGAGTATACAAACAAAGTAGCTTAACGCAAGAGTGTTCTTTAATTAGAATGTGACTTGTGGTCTCGGAAAAGTGTGATGGATAAACATGGGAAAGTGATCCCTTTGTGTCATCTCTGCTTACAGCAGGTGACAACGTGGCAAGTATAATTACTACACTGTGCGATTGACTTTGACTTTTCTCCACTTTACACTTCAACAAAAAAAACGATATTCCATTCGACCTTATCACCTGTCAAATAGAACGTTGCTTCGGTTGACGAATATAAACCACGCCTCCGTAGCGAGAGGAATCAAGTGCACAGGTTTATCAATCTATAAATAGAGACTGTGACGTTACTAGCTTCATTCAGACCGGTGTTTTATAACTCGCGGAATTATGCATTGACTGCAGTGTTGGTACATACAGACATGTAATCTTGCGAGGAAATAATGAATGAGTATTTCAAACGAAATAGGTGGCACTTAAACTCGGGGTGTTTTAGCAAGAATAATTTTGTCTCTTGAATTAATAAAGCACAGTGGCGTAGTTACTGTAAAACGGAGCATGCTATTTGTCCTTGTCATCATGGTCTACGAACGTGTGGCTTTTAACGACATCTAGCCATTTTAATTGCAGTACTTCCTCATGTAGGAATTATATAAAATCATCGAATGTCATTTCAAAACCTTTCCAAAACGCACCGCTGACACCCTTTATAGGGATAATGATTTTTTAAGTCCGTCTCGGCCGACACCTCCAACACGAAAGTTAACTGAGAACTGAGCAAAAATCAATAACAAGGTGAAGCCAAGGGGCGGAGCTACGTTCTGACTGGCATACACAATGCCTTTTGTTTTCTACAGTAAGCAGGAAAGCGATCGCAGTTTTATCAATGTAAAATTATTGGAAAAATCAATGTCAATCGCACAGCGTAGTAGAACTATCACTGAAAGTGATGGAATAGATACAACAAAAATGCTAAATTAATATTATAATTAAATATTTGCAAAAAAGTAACAAAATGAGAAAGAAAAAAAACACTCCAAGATTATGCCAGTTTTTCATTTTAAAGCTGAGGTGGATTATTTTTAAGAATTTCATCCTTATAAATTGCCTTAAATTCATTGTTGGTGATTTAACAAATCCTCACCTCCCCCAAGAACTCGTCCCAAGATTGACACTAGCACTTCCAGCTATAATGCAGTGCTAGTTCACTTGAAGCTTACCCTTGCTGAAGCAAAAATATAACCTCTCTAAATCAAGTGATAACCAGACATTTTCATTTCACTAAAGGAGAACACACTAATTGTTCATCTCGCATACTTTATCCTACACCATACAGCACATAAATGTAATATAACAGCTGCTATATATAATGTTCAGTAGCTGGGATTTACACTTAAAAATGGCCAGATTTCTAACAAAAATCAGTAATTTCAGTAATACAAGATTACATACAGACTTATCAGTGATTTGTTCAATGAGCGATCTATTGGTAAACTAAAAAAAAAAGGGGGGAGGGGGAAAAGTCTTCATTTTTATCCCCAGCTGAGAAAATTTCTTAGTCCCCAGGAGACAACTCTTTAGCTGTACTTTTTTAATCTTAACCTTTTGATTTATATTTTAAATTTATGTCCTGAAAACCCAACTTTAGAATGAACATGAAGTGGTATCTTAGCTATTTTACTTAAATATTGTAAATTTTGTCATTATGTGCTGTCATCAACTTGTGTGTTGTGATCGGCATTTTGTTGGAAATGTGTGTTGTGATCGGCGTTTTGTTGGAAATTCAAAGCTTCCCTATTAAAAGTAATGTTTTTTTTAAACAGCTGGTCAATATTGGGTTTGATGCACTGCTATTTTACATGTTTTATAATGTGTAAGAAAATACTACTGACCAACACACTAGTCTGCTACAGCATTTGCCCTGGGATGGCTGTGATGAACTCCAATGGACACAGCCGGCAGTCATCAAATCATCTACAGGATCCCCCAGATTGGCAGCATGCTGTAATAAGGTATAGGTGTTAACAGTTAAACAAACCAACAGGACTCAAAACTAAGAGTATCGGAATGAAAACAAAGAGCTGATCTTAATGAGATTGTAACATAACTGGATTCAAAGTTTGTGGGTTCCAACCCATTTCTTGTAAGGATTTCTCATAACCTTCCCAGGTCCAACTCAGGAACTGTCAAGAGACATTTGCGTTATGTTTCAAGAATTTGTTTCCCGATCATTGAAAAATTAAATTCTAGCTATAAACTAGGACTGGGTATTTAGGTTTTCGCCTCTCTGCAGGGCGAAAACCTATTGTTCTTCTGTTGATTTGTTTGTTTTTTTCGTTTTTTGTGCGAAAACCCTTTGTTCTTGTTCTGTTTTTTCTTTTAGGTTTTCGCATCGCTTGCGAAAACCTATTGTTCTTCTTCTGTTTTATTTTTATTATTGTTATTTTTCTAACCCTTTTTTGTGAACGGCATATCACCATGATAGAAAAAAGCCACAATTATGAAATTTTTACCAGTTCCTTATATTTATCTGAACTTGATCCTAACGTTGAGAAAATTTTCATTTTTGTCTTATTTTTGCCGCTAGGGGGCGCTTTGAAAAAAATCAACAAATGCTAATAACTCTGTTATTTGAGGTCCGATTCAGATGTGGTTTTTTGCATTGTGTTCCTTGTCAAAGCCTAATCAAATGATAGGTTTCAAAAATCTGCGTATATAAAACTTTTTGACTACGGAAGGTTGAAAGTTCGAACCTCGCAAAAAACAGTGAAAATGAGGGTAGGTCTACAAAAAAAGTGCCCATTTTTATTGGCATTGAGATAAAAGAATTTTGTTTGTTGCATATGATTCGCAAGACATACGCACAAAATATATGGGGTGGCGAATTCGGGAAATGCATGGTTTGTCCACAGTACGAGGTCAAACTTTACCAATATTTTCGAAAAATCAACATTTTAAAAGCATGACTTTTAAGGTTATTTGCAGCTCCTGACTTTATTTTTTGTTCAATCTTCATCATTATTTCACTGTTTATGCATTTATATTATACAAATAAAAAAAAAAAAAAACGAAGACATGCAAAGGTCAAGGTCATATATCAATTGTTATTTTTATCGGCATAAAATAGTTCTCAATCTAAAAATATTTTATAGAAGGTATATGAACAAAAGTTTTAGTTTGTGAAGAGATCTTTCCATTGGTGTTTAGTTTTTGAAGATCGGACTTCATTTGAAATTACCACAGTCCAAATTTGATCCTTTTTCAAACAATTGTAAATCCATATGTTTCCTCTTTTTTGCAGCTCCTGACTTTATTTTTTGTTCAATCTTCATCATTTTTTCACTGTTTATGCATTTAAATAATACAAACAAACTCACAGTAAAAAACGATGAAAATATGCAAAGGTCAAGGTCATAATACCGATTATATTGTTATTTTTATCGGCACAAAATAGCTTCAAATCTAAAAATACTTTATAGAAAGTATATGAACAAAAGTTTTAGTTTGTGAAGAGATCTTTCCATTGGTGTTTAGTTTTTGATGATTGGACTTCATTAATTTTGATCAAATTACTTCAGTCCAAAGTTTTATCCTTTTATCAAACAATTGTAAATCCGTATGTTTCCTCTTTTTTGCTGCTCCTGCCTTTATTTTTTGTCCAAAGGTCAAGGTCATAATACCGATTATTTTTATCAGCACAAAATAGCTTCAAATCTAGAAATATTTTATAGAAAGTGTATGAACAAAAGTTTTAGTTCGTGAAGAGATCGTTCTAATGAGGTTTAGTTTTTGAAGATCGGACTTCATTTGATCAATTTACAAAATTATTTGAATAAAGTTAATATCAATCATGTCTGCAGTTGAAACCAGTACTCTTACTAGTCAAGTTAAAAGCGAAAACCAAGATGCCGCTTTGCGGTTCTAGTTTTATTTTTCTAATCCTTTTTTGTGAACGGCAAAGCTCCGAGGTGAGAAAAGCCACATCTATGAAACTTTTATCAGTAATAACCACGTATTTGAAGATGATCCTAACGTCGAGAAAATTTTCATTTTTGTTTTGATTTTCCCGCCAGGGGGCGTTTTATATGAAAATGTTTAATAACCGATATATCAATTATTTGAGGTCCGATTCAAATGCAGTTTTTTGCATAATGTTCCTTGTAAATAGCTCAATAAAATATGATAGTTCCAAAAATTTGCGTATATAAAACTTTCGTGCTACAGGAGGTTGAATGTTCGAATCTCGCAAAAACTGATATAAGGGTAGGTCTACGAAAAACCTACCCATTTTATTCAGAGATGAGATAGAGAATTTTGTTTGTTGCATATGATCTACAAGACATACGCACAAAATATATGGGGTGGCAAATTCGGGAAATGTATGGTTTGTCCACAGTATGCGGTCAAACTTAACCAATATTTTCGAAAAATCAACATTTTAAAAGCATGACCTTTAAGGTTAATTTGCAGCTCCTGACTATTTTTTGTTCAATCTTCATCATTTCACTGTTTATGCATTTTTATAATACAAATAAAATCATAGAAAAAAAAACAGCGAAGACATGCAAAGGTCAAGGTCATGTACCAGTTATTGTTATTTTTATCGGCATAAAATAGTTCTCAATCTAAAAATATTTTATAGAAAGTATATGGACAAAATTTTTAGTTTGTGAAGAGATCTTTCCATTGGTGTTTCATTCTCATTTTGCCGCAAGGGGGCGCTTTTCTTGAAATCATTCTTTTGCTTATAACTCAAAAATTTGAAGTCCGATTCGAATGCGGCTTTTTGCATTCTGTTCCCTGTTGAGAGCCTAATAACATATGATAGGATTCGAGGGTCCGTGTGGCTGAAAGCTTTTGACCACTGGAAGGTTGAATGTTCGAACCTTGCAAAAAAAATATGTGCAAATGAGGATACGTCTACGAAAAACCTATCCATTTTCGTTAGAGATCAGATAGAAGAATTCTGTCTCCTGCATACCATTTGAGGGACGTATACATACAAAATATATGGGGTGGCGAATTTAAGAAATGTGTGGTTTGTCCTATAGAAACGGTCAAACTTCACTTAAAATTTAGGAAAAAATAAAATTCCAAAAACAGGTTTTGTCGCTCCTGACTTTATTTTTTGTTTATTTGTCATAAAATTTTCACACATTATGTTTTGTTAAGTTTGAAAGGGCCTCACAAATAACAAGAGGGCCAAGATGGCCCTGTGTCGCTCACCTGAGTAAGATGGCTGTGTTAGGCATAATGACAAAAAATCTGGCATCTAAAAGTGTTTTTCTAACATTTGACTAAGTGACCTACATATTGATCCTACCTGAATTTGCACTCAACTGGGAATTCATGCAGTCATCATTCATATTAAGTTTAATGAAGACTGGGACAAAAATGTAGGCCTCTAGAGTGTTCACAAGGTTTTTCTTAGATTTGACCTGGTGACCTAGTTTTTGATCCCACATGACCCAATTTCAAACTCATGCAAGATATCATGTAGATAAACATCCTGACCAAAATTTATGAAAATTATTTTTCCCATTTTCGAACTCATCCAAGATATCATGTAGACAAACACCCTGACCATTTTTCATGAAGATTGGGCTAAAACTGTGGCCTCTAGAGTGTTCGCATGGTTTTTCTAAGATTTTCCCTGGTGACCTAGTTTTTGACCCCACATGACCCAATTTCGAACTCATCCGAGATATTATGTAGACAAACATCCTGACCAAGTTTCATGAGGATTGGGCCATAACTGTGGCCTGTAGAGTGTTCACAATGTTTTTCTAAGATTTGACCTGGTGACCTAGTTTTTGACCCCACATGACCCAATTTCGAACTCATCCGAGATATATGTAGACAAACATCCTGACCAAGTTTCATGAGATTGGGCCAAATGTGGCCTCTAGAGTGTTCACAAGGTTTTTCTAAGATTTGCCTGTTAGACCAATGACCTGCCAA
>CM037780.1:38299704-38328425 GCA_021229015.1 Solen grandis | reverse complement strand
AAGTTTCCAGGGGTGCTCTATACACACAACGACCATGGAGATAGGCCACGCCTCTTCGCCATTAACGCTTCAGATGCCAGTGTCTTGGTCACCTTAGAAATAAGGTCTTATCATCAATTACTTTGCATTGTATCTGTCTCAAGTAGACATCGTCTGCAAATGACTGAAATACTGTCGATGGGACGTTAAACCCAACAAACCAACAAGCAAACAAACTTCTTAATACTGATACATTCTAAATGAGAACGTATACCAGTTTCAATACGAAATAATATATATAAATCTGGTTTTGCATGACCTTCCCAGGCGCAAAGCATTGGTCCAACCCAGGAACCAACGGGAGGGATTGGTATAAATTATAAGAACTTGTTTTCTAATCGAGGCAAAATGAATAAGCTAAAAAAAAAAAAATTATCCTTTCAGAAAAAAACATATATTTGAATCAAATCATCTTAATGAAAAATTGCTCTACTTAGATATTGGGTAATCTAAAAATGCAGGTAGAAATAAATTACAAAAAAAGCGCCTAGCAAATGAGAGTAAAATGCCTTTGCGTTGAGCTCCTTTGAAATATGAACAATTAATTCGAGCTGATTCATTTTACCTCGATGATTAAAAAAACAACAATGTCTTACAAATTATACAAATCATTCTCGACGGTTCCTGGGTTGGACCAGTACTATGCGACTGGGAATGTCATGATAATACATTGCCCACGATGGGGTTCTAACCCACAACACTCGGATCCGCAGTCGGGTATATTACCATAAACAACGGCGCCCTAGAAGAATAGTCATCCCATCCATGATTAATGTTCCAGCTAATCGTTTAAAAAAGCGTTCTCTGCTGTTCTCGTAGCAGGGATCTTTGATCAGGTGCTTAACAAATTACTCCATGTCATAATGTAACAGGAATTCACCCGTACAACGATTCTTTTATTAAACGTATAGACTAAGCAATTATATTTCTTACTGATACCCTACTGCAGCCCTGCCAAACACCACGACTGGGAAGATCTTGCCGTTGGCACGTGCGGTCACGGAGATAAGTCCACGTGTATCTACATCCTTGACGACGGCGAATACCGGAACTCAGATTCCAGAACGATCTACAAGGTGGCTGAACCCGACACTCTGGTGGACCAAACCCTGCAACCGATGGAAGCCATCGTGTACAAGTAGGTAACCCATACCGTCAACAGTGTTGAGTCAACACTCATCATAATATTAAATTATTGAAAGCTTATTTGTTTTAATTCGCGCTTATATGCACGTTAAGGCTACAATTTCATTTAGACCAATTAATGTTCATACTTTACATTGTTTTTGCTTTTATCATTTATTTATTTATTTATTTATTTATTTATTTATTTATTATAATCAGCTGGACGGAGCATGGCGCAGACACGTTAATGATCGATCCCCAAGGAGACCTTTACGTCATCAGTGCCGTCCACGGGGGGCGGGGCATGATTGTGAAGATACCGGAGAACCGAGCTGGACATACAGATCCCATCTTTGTTGACTCAGGGTCATATTTCGCAATAGAGTCTAATTTGATTGGACCGGTTGGTGAGTTTCTAGTTTCGAACCAACATTGACACGTATTTATTTTTAAGTGCTATAGTTTCAGTCTTCATATGCATACGTAGCCATTACATTATTTTCATGATTGTCCTTAATTGCAGTTAGGGGCCTCTGTTCGTGCGTGATTTATTACCTATGACCTTATTCCATGACCTTTCGGTGCTACTGATAACACTTACATGCAGTATAAACGTAAATCATGTGTCATTGATGATGATGATGATGGTGGTGATTTATTTCATTGTAGTTTTTTTTTTGTTGTTGTTGCTGTTGTTGTTTTGTTATTGTTGTTTCTATGGTGGTCATGGTGATGATTTCTTTAACGATGATTATAATGATGCTTAGGTGCTATCGAAGAATGCTATTTTCGTTACGTTTTCTCTTTCTCTCCAGGCGGTGATATTTCCCCCAACGGCCAAGAGGTGATAGTTCGAACTCGAGAGTCAGCATACTACTGGGCTGTCCACAATGGCGACTACGCAAAAGCACTGACTCACCGAGGGATTGAGATTCCAACTCGACCCGAGCGACTGGCTCAAGCGATTTGCTGGGACCACAACGGGGACTCCTACTACACGATTGGAGAAGCAGTCAGCGCATCCCTTCATCACTACACGCGAGTAGATAGCCCTGTAGTGGGCTAGTGATCTTTCCTTTGCCGCGATGTGCTAACATTGACTCCATATTCTAATCTTGTATTACACGTGTCTTGATTTTAAAAGAATATGTATAACTTGTTAGTGTTGCAATAAAATATATATATCTTTGGGCGAATTTACGATATTTTAATTAGATTGGCCCTATCCTAAAGGACAGACGAATGACTCTATCAAGATTCTGTGCTAATTCCAACAGAGCATTTGCAAGTTTCTGTTAAACAGTACATTTCTGACTCGTGTGGAAAACTCATATTATCTTAGTACGATGGGCACCGAGAATAGGGCAGTAACACAGGAAATCTGAATATAACAAAATTGTTAGTTAGACAAAACCCAAAATTCTAATAAGAGATAAAGTTCTTGTCAGCAAAGAATTTGAAAGGTCAGTTCAAAGTTCATGGGTCCATATGAAATTCACGGATATGGCCCAAACCATACATATAAACTTAAGCGATAGCATGTTAAGAGGGTTCAGAGAAAAGCTTTTTAATGCAAGCAAACTCAAAAATTATTTTTGGGAAGCGAACCGCAATGGTGAAAATACTATGAGAAAACTGGATCACGTTCTAGAAGGTCAAAATGAATTGAATGAGACATCTGTATATGAGTATAGACAGTTTTTTAATGTTGAGAAATTGTTACGTGTTAGACAAAATAGGAATGGTACTAGGAGTTTAGAGTAAGATGGAGAGATTTTTGGGAGCCAGGAGAAATTCAGCGTCGAAAACCTACGAGCGCTCATTCCGTTACATCATTCGCCTGACAGATATATTAGGCAGTTGTGGGTATCCGACGCTGCGAGAAATTGTATCCTGTGAAATTCGTAACGAGTATTATGATACATATACCCTTCAGGATAAAAGGGAGTTATTATGCTGTAAAAACATACAGTAATTACTGAAAGACTTAAAGAAAAGTAGCAGTTTAATAATAATGCAAGGATATGACCATGATTACGTATGGAGAAGAAATTAAAAGACACCAGGGAGTCTTTTTGGAAATTTACTTTTCCGATACAGTTAGTTTCGCTTCACCTTTCTTTTGAGTAAATAAAGAACATTGTGCAGAAACACGGTGTTTGTTTGGTGATTTGGTTTATACTTAAGTCTCACGAGGTTGTTGTAAGTAGTGAGTCATCTCATGAAGAAGTGCAAAATCCGGAGTCCATCTCTTCTGAGTCTGATGTTTCACTATGATCTTGTACAATCTTCTGTCTAGCTGGACTTGCTTGCTTATAATGTTTGCGTTCCTAACAAGAAATAGGATCAGGGGTGAAACATAGACTGATGTTATGGATCCTCTGTGAAAAAATAAGTTACATTATGGACTTGTTCTTGGCTTATAATATACATTAAATTACGGTATATAGTTCTTATTATACGATTGTTTGTTAAATATAGAAGTACCATGTAAAGTCGCTGACTTTAACACTCACTCAGCACCTCACCGCGTGGGTTCGAATCCCGGCAGGGTCATTAGGATTTCCATGTGAGGAAGCCTTCCAGCTGGCTTGCGGTAGGTCTATGGTTCTACCCGGATGCTTCCGTGCATTCGGGGTCTTCCTCCACCTGTAATTAGCTGGACGTCGTTATATGACTGAAATACTGTCGAAGCGACGGTAAACGCAAATAGTCAAAGTCAAGTCACCATGTAAATTTGACTCTAGATGTTTGTATGTTGATATATTTGAGAAGCATTTCATCATGTACTGAATGTGTACATATGTTTGATTTCATGCGCCACCGCTTTGCTTATACGATGCTATCTTGTACTTGGCCATCCAATCATCAGACGATGACCTGGCTGATGCGGATTTGCTTAATCATGACGGCTCCATCATGACATGGGAACGATGCGGACAAACGCTTCAAACATCCCCCACAGGACTAGAGCCTCGATACGTTCCGAAAGGAAAATAGCTCATGCATAGAAGAAGAAGAAGGAGGACCGCCAGACCAAGAGGACACCTCAGATTAAATGGACCGTCCATGACGTTGTGTGCCATGAACTCTTACTTTGTACATTTCCATGAAATTCTCATATACATTTTCAAGAGACGGAAATTCATGTGTGACAAATGTGAAATTAGTTTAAATTTAGCAATTAAGGATTATTGAAAAATGTATAGTTTTAATTTTAATTTACATGAACCATACTCAATGCGGGAGCATTAGTTTTTAAAGGGGAGGGGATACTGTCACAAGGATATACAGGCGACTCTCTTTACAACAGCGGTTTTTGTTTCAGCGGATTTTGCTGATATAAAGAAACTATCATTGTAAAGAATAGAGACATAGAAGGATTATGCACTTTAGTTCTCAAGACCACTGCTGTTATAAAGAGGATGTTGTTATAATGAATGCCGTTGTAAAGAGGTTGCTGTTATAATGAATGCTGTTGTAAAGAGGCTGCTGTTATAATGAATGCCGTTTTAATGAGGTTTCACTGTACTTAGATATTAGTTGTTGTGTTATGTTTATTGGTGAGAGAAAGTGAAAGCTTGGGAGCAATAAATCTGTCTACGAAAAAGATTATGATGTGTCATGTTTCCTTTTATTTCTTTTTATTTATTTGCATCAAGCTCATCAGTCTAAGTCCTTAGATATAGCTCAATTGTTCCATAGCTAATCAGTATCCAAACGGATAGAACAACATACGTTGTCCTTCATTAAACAACTTCCTCTTCCGTGACACCTGGTCAAACAAGTCACGTGTAAGAAACCCCAAAATATCTGCAATGCTTTGTAAAGTTTGAGTTTATCACAGTAGGCTTTGATCCTTCCTCGAGTGAATGCCAACACTAGACTAGTCGGAGTTGAAACAGAGGGTCACATGGTGATCTCTCTGAATTAAATGGTTAAAACGCCGACGGATCTCTGATCTTCTACAGTTATTCCCCCTTAAAACACTTTAAGAACGACAAACTCTTTCACAAATTAATGATAACAAAAGACATGCTCGAAATGAATAATTATTTTATTTAACAAGCAAAATATAAATTACGTTTTCCCATAGTACTTTCTTATAATTTAAGCAACAAAAATTCGTGTATACAAAAAAAATCACTCGTTATTAACTATATTTTCATTGTCGGCATACAATGCACGTAGATTTAACACACCAACACAAACAACATAAACGTTTTTGTTTTTTCTTTTCAATGTTAATGATTGTAGTTATATCACGAGAAAAACACTGTTTCATTATGTTTCACCTTCATTCATATCGAGATGACATTTTTAAAAAATATCAAAATTGAATATTCCTCAAATATGTAAGAAATTTACATAAAAAATTGACCAAAGAAACTTCAAAGATTCATATAAGCATTTAATAGTATCACCTATTGATTCAAGCTTAAGTAACTATGATACAGTAGCAAAGGAAATGGCGAATTTATATATTACAGCATTTAGTTTGATACACTACAAAACATACAATAGAACTTCATTTTATAAACAGTTAATTCCAGGAATTGAAAAAAGACATCTCGACCACAGATGTCATTTATCACTTTCACACTTATCTACAAGTCATGTCGATATAATAATTCGTCTATGCTCTCACATACAACATCCCCATTTTAGGATATCTGAAGTCATTATTCATTCGCCTCTGCAATACCGGCCATTGAATGTGCCTGAAAATAAAATCACACCCAAATTGTCATAAATAACGCAAATCAATGCAAAATAATGGTATATTGAATTGATTATATATTGTTAAGTACGTTTAAAAAAATACCCCGAACGAGATTTGTGTACATGGTCTCTACAGCGGACGGGCATATCTTATCTAATACAAAACTAAATTTGCAATCAGAAATTAAGACATTTAGCACAATCGTAGATGCAAAGGGGTACTATCAGACACATTTAGTGCGATGTTGATTTGAACTGGACGCGAGGGCATGCTACATGCATGATTCTATTGCAATACCCTCTTTTCATTGTTGGAGCAATTTCATGTTCATTCTAGTTGCTGTCATTGGTCAGTGTCTCACAAACGTCTAAAATTGAGATATGTATCCATTCGATATGTCGAAGATCAAGAAAATAAACTGATAAACGTGCTACATTTTGCACGATCATACAGGAAATGGTCCTCGATTTTTTTCTTAATCACAAATTGTAGTGACATAAGATGTGAGATTTTTATTTGAAGACATATTTCACGAAACGCACATCGTTCAAGACCCCTGTTGTATATAATAACATATAACTGCATAACAAAGAGCAATCGGTCTCTTTATACTGACCCACTGGTAGAACGTGGCCGCCCCAGCGCTGGCTATCTGGACGGACTCAATGTCGTACTTGGACAGTATGGACTGGACACGGATCATCACAGCAGGCGACACTGACTCGCTGTTGAACTCTGCCACACGTCGCTTCAGTGACATCTTGCCCTTCTTAGAGATCAACCCTTGTATCTTCGACCATTTCTAGACAAACAATTTGTTGAGCTTTATCATTCATTCATTCATTCATTCATTCATTCATTCATTCATTCATTCATTCATTCATTTATTCATTCAATGAATAGTAAGTATACTTCGGGGATAAACTGTATCTACTTCGGGAATTAACTGTATCTGCTTCGAAAAATATCTGTATCTGCTTCCAGAAGTAACTGTATCTGCTTCCGGACAAAACTGTATCCTTGAT
Organism: Solen grandis; assembly: GCA_021229015.1. NCBI lineage: Eukaryota > Metazoa > Mollusca > Bivalvia > Adapedonta > Solenidae > Solen > Solen grandis. The sequence continues at coordinate 38,321,513 of CM037780.1, read as the reverse complement.
ACAAATATATTTCATTGTATATACCGTTATTTCATATCAAGTCGATGTTTTTGAGTTTAATTCAAATGCAAAACTAATAGTAAAGAATTTCAGTAATATTGAATTTATATAGAGCAAACAAAACTTACTTTCAATTCTATCTCCTTATTGCCTAGCAGCAAAAAAGTGGCCGCCATGACACCGTGCACTGCTGCCGGGGGTTTCGGATAGCTTCTCATTTCGGATATGGTTTTCTGATCTAGCGCCAGCACTTCATGGCGAAGTCGCTTTAAGCGACGCAGACGTGACCTCATAGCTTCCGCCTCTGACGTCAAGTCGCCGAGACTGGCCTTGAGAGATGTGTTACTTATACTGTGCATAGTTCGTTCTAGAAGATCGAGGTCCTTCCTGGCTATGGCTTCCCTTATATCTGGAATGTAATTAAATAAGAAATTAAAAAGAACCGTATTCTCGAAACATATTTTATACATTCTCTGACTTCACAATACAAATCCTATATTTTCTGAAACATTAAAATATCAAACAAAACATCTAATTTACAAGATGAAAGGAACATACGTGTATCAAATATATACCTTTAAGTAAAATTTTAGTGATGATGAAGGCGAGACTCTTTCAATGAAAATACACCATTTCCACTATAATGAATAACTTCAATTAAAGGTGCTTTTTACATACGGCTCTTATCAATTTAAGAAACGATGCAATAAGTCAAAACCCTAGGATTTTCAAATTTAGTAGTCCATATTTAAATAGTTCATGATACTATTTCTGTTGAAACGTACGACGTTAGCGTGATTGGCTTGCCGTATAATACAATGGAATTTTGTTGATTCACTTTCTGGTTCCCGACATTTGAAAAAAGCTTAGATTATTTGAGCATGAAATGTGAGTAACTTATCTTAAAGTTTTAAGCGTCAAATAAGCAACAATACATACCATTAAGATTCATAAAATATTATTTTGTTGCTTTCTGTGAGTGGGTTTGATGCTTTTGTAATTTTTGTTTTGCATTGCTACAATACCCAACTGATTTAAACACACAACGGCGCAGTGGTTCAGTGGTTACGTATCCGATTACGGATCCGAAGATTGTGGATTCGAACCCCATTGGAGGCAAGAATTCTTCATGACCTTCCCAGGCGCAAATTACTGGTCCGACCCAGGAACCGTCGAGCGGAATTAGTTTAAGTTGTATGAACTTGTTTCTCAAACGACGTAACATTAATAAGTTTAAACTAAATACAAAATTGAATTGTCCATTTAGAAACATAAACAATCAGGGTCGCGTTGGTAACTGTTGTCATTCAGAAGAGTCCTAATCACACCCTGTATTTAAGGCACTAAAAGTCTGTCCATAGGATTTACATGAAACACCTATAATTCTGAACACAGGGTTTCAACAAGGTTGAACTGTCATATAACGCAAAAAAAAAATCCACATGTTTTCCTGCACCTCGTTTTATTAGAAAGTCAGCTGAACTTTTTGAAATTTTGAAACCCCGCCCCCTCGGAAGTTTCTCTATGGCTTGAACTCTTTGATTTGTACCATGATGATCCAGTATAAGGGCCATGACTCTAATTTTATTCGTAAGTTGAATACCTAATGAGATCATAACCTAACTCCAGTTGTACATTCTTCTTGCTGTTGCACGGAGTGATACAGTGCAGCTGAATCGGCTGCAGTAATTGTGCAAATCAACAATGCTTTTGATTTTCCACTCATAAGACTGGCTCCACTACCAGTCTAACTAATAAAAACAATACCTCTGTTCAGTCTAGCCAGGTGAAGTTTTTTCTTGGCTGTTGTAAGGTCACCCCTGTCTTCCATATGTTTCTCCTGGAATCGTTCTATCCAGAGGAACAAGGTCTCGTAGTCACCGGTTTCTGTCGCCTTGATCAGCTCATTCCTGATGTCCGCTAGTTCAGGATCCTGAATAACAAACGCAGATTCTTTTTTAGACATTATCACACGAAAAATCACAAATCAAGATTTTCTTTCACTCATTCAAAAAGAATTGATATTCTGTATCACTACAATTTGTTTATTTTTGAAGGAATAAAGTGTCATTTTCTGTAGTAACAAGCTAATAACAGCATGGACGCCTTATTTCTGTTCTAACGCAGAAAAGATATTCTAAATATTAAGATATTAGCATAAACGCAAAAATATTTTCTCAATGTCAGTAAATGAGAGCATTACAGACCTTCAAAATTATCAAGTTTGGAAAAATCTATTTTTGAAATGCGGTGTGTTACGTAGGCCATATATAAATTGTATTAGTACAAACCTCATCATTTAAGTGCACGGTGAATAACAATATGAAAATGAACAAGGACATTGTGGGAAACAGAGATGGGCCATAAACTATTCAATATCATAGTTTAGAAAAAAAATCGTGTTAAAGTCAATACTTACTTCGTAAACGAAATTCTATTAAGTTATTATTAATATACTCATTTTCCTAACATTACAAAACAGGTCGACCTAGAAGAAAATTTTCGTAACCATTATGAACGATAAATTGCATAGTTCACCTGATTAAAAAATTGCAAAATTGAATCTACTTTCTTCGGAATGTTTTAATGATGCCTATCCAGGAATTAAATTATATGTGGATGGTAAATAGCAAGGATTAAAATAATCTTTTGCAGTATAATAGGTTTACAAAGGTTACAGTAATTCAAAATTGCTTTGATATTAATATCAATAATATCATATTACAGTAAAGTTATGATTATCATAGTACCGTGCCTATCTCTAGATCTAATCCAATCCCTGGTGCGGACTACACTGACTTACACTCGAGGAATGGAGGGGGGAAATTATACGTTAAGGTAATCAATCCATCATTTAAATTATAATCAGGGTCCTTCAAATGCTTAAAAAGACTTCAGTGCAGATGTAATCATCCATTGATTTGGAGTTACAGGCTCTTTAAAGGCTTGCATTTACTGTGAAATGTCCATGATCACTTGATTGATCCTGATTACAATTTAATGATGGGTGGATTACCTTAAATTATTAATTTGTTTTTTTTTGTTCCTTAAAAAAGCTAATAAGACACATGGTGTTATGTATATTGTTTTAACTATTTAAACTTATGCTGAATATACGACATGTTTTAACTTTAAAATATATCAAGTGTATCGAATTTTACCGTATCAACTTATTTGATACCTGCAGTTTTGATAATTCGTTAGCTTCACTTAAGTAAATCTAGTAGAGAAATTTAGATTAATTAAGATTTCTTTTTCCCATTTACTTTGATTGTTCAAACACTTTGCCATTGTTTAATTTTTTGCGGCTTTGACTTTTATAATGATGTTGACCTTTGAAGTACAACAATCATACTTTCTCTTTTAGACACTTTTTTTCTCTGTTCAAAAAATGCAGAACACATAAAAGTCTAAGTGAATATTAATCAAGATCAGTCTCACATGTTGCGATGTTAATAATATTGTGCAATTAACGTTTAAGCCCACTGTGGGAAACTTAACGCAATGCATTTAGGGATACTTAACAGTGCTTGTTGGGCAATTAGATGACCAGTCAATTACTTTCTAAATTTAAAATCGTCATAGATATGGCTTTATTACCAGCTAATGTTTCATTTAAATTCTTAAATCATTTATTAGTTTAGTTAATTAGCTTAATTTTAGGGACATATGTTAATTTCAAATAACAACAGAAAATTTAAGATTTTTATCAAATATGTTTTATATTTTTCCATTTAGTTTAATGAAATGTTGTTTAATTAGTAAATAGGATTGTAAAAATGTCTTCATTTCCACTTCGGGCTCTTTCATGGACAAAGAAATAGGTCCGTATTATCCATGGTAGGAAATATATGTACATGTGCAAAGTTGTGTGTGCTTAATGTATGTTGTGATGGTAATTCTTAATTGTTTAACGTTGATATTAATTTCTATGCACAATTTTCGTTTTCGTCTGCTTTAAATATTTTCAAGTGGAAAGCAAGCTTTGTAATAGATGATGAGTCAATTCAAGACAAACATGAAAGTCTTGTAAGTTTCAGATTCTTTCTAGACATTATTGGGCATTTTCTAAGATTCAGATAGATTTATATATCGCTAGTAAAAAAACAACAAAAAAAACCCAAAAAAAACCTAGTGCATCAATATGCTAGGAGTGCAATTCTATAATACATGGATACATACATCTATACATAAAATAAGGTCCAATGCTTGTACATGTCAGGGACATTACGGGTATATCTAGGACAACAAGTATACGGTTAATTCGCCACAGTACACGTAACGTGCTATGTTCGAGTTTAATTCCAAGTCCCGGTAAAGTGAAATAGACAGAAACAAGGGATATGTTCTCGGTATTTCGAGCCTTGGGAAAACACGAGCATTCTTTTCTATTATTTACTCGGGATATCGCAAATTTTGCTGTTTATCTGTTAACAATGCTGAATATTTTAGTCATAAAATTCAGTAACTTTGTTCATGAAACCTGTCACTATGAGAGTTTTCCTAAAACAATTTCTGAAATCGATGAGATACTTTGACATGTGTAAACGCAGTTAGGTTAAGGAAACATATATCATTACTGAATAACATCTTAAACATTAAACATGTTGAACATAACTTATTAAAATACGTTTTTTTTAATGTGTAAAATGTAACGTGGAGACAAACGAGACAAAGCAATTTCTACAATTTACTTGCCTGCAGATCAAATAGAGGCTTTCAAAGGAAAATATAAATATTGTGTTGATTAATACTTTCTAATGAAACTAACATGCCCAGTATGATTCAAACGATAGTTCATTGCAGTCTACTTCATAGGATAAACAATATTATCTTTTTTAATGTGAATGCAGTAAATGTTTCAAATTTTATTGGGGATGTTTGGCGTATAGATTTGGTCAAAAGCAGATTTAACCTGACATTTATTAGACAATACAGGTGTAACTGCAAACACGGCTTCTACAGCGTCACAAATATAGTTGCAACTGAAAGTTACAGTCAAACCTGTCCTAAACGGTCTGTCAAGGGAACAAGAGTATGTGACCGCATAACAGAAGTTACCGCTTAAGTTATATTAGACATATAACAATATACTAGTTTGGTAATATTACATCTGACCGCTAAATGCAGGTTGGCTGCTTAATACAGGTGGCCGCTTATTTAGGTTCAACTGTACATCTTATTCTTTAATAGATTTATAGTTTTGACTGTAATAAATAGTTGCAGGGATCATTCAAAATAAAGCTGCAAATGTATACTTTTCTATCACACGCCAGATTAAAGCTACTTTTGACCCACATTGCAACTCATATAAATGGCGTAAGTTTCAGATGACATTGTGGTGAATATCGTAGGGATACTATAAGGAAAACATGTTAATATAAATGAAGAGGTAGGGTTGGTGAATGTTTGGGAAATGCAAGTGACACGGGATACAATATCACAAACTAGAGACCTCTTCAACCGGACCGTCTAAACTGTCAAAGTCTTTGTTTGGAACCTACAAATGACCAATCGAGCCATAAAAAAGTACATGTTTATAATAGTTAGAACCTATTTAACCTGACCTCTGATCATGACCCTTCCCCCGATAATGGCCTCTCCCTTTGATCTGACCTCTGACCCCGACCCTTCATCCCCAATCATGACCCCTCCCTTTGATCCTGACCTCTGATCCTTCCTTCCAATCATAACCTCTCCCTCTTATCCTTACACCCCCCCCCCCAATCCACCCCCCAATTGTGACAATTCCCTCTGATCTTAACCTCTGATCCTGACACTTCCCTCCAATATAATGACCTCTCCCTTTGATCCTTACTTCTGTAGATATCAACTATCGTTTTTATAAGTATTTTATGATTTATGTTACTATCAAACATTAAAACAATCAGAAAATTTCAATTGTGTTAATACTCATGTGATATTCACTAGATAACTTAATGTAACAATGTTTAACGCAAATCAAAAAGCGGATTGTATTGAAGGAGCTTTATAAAAGACATAATGCAAATACAAGGGTAAAAACAGGAATCGGAACTCACCTCGACAATTTGCGTGCGATGCATTAGAAAATTACAAACATTTGTTCTACTTCTGCCGGCATCCTCATTTTCGTCTGTCAAGTACAACTGAAGAGCATATTCTCCCTCACTAGGTGGCGCCACTTGCACGACAGCGTGATCGCCATCTTGTTCCAAAACCACATGATTTATCATTTCCTCTCTAGGTTCGTTGTTTTTCAGAAGTTCTGCTTCCATTGCTACCTCTTTGTCCTTAGGAAGAGCAAATCTCAAAAACGTGACGCATTCCTTGTCCAAGTTAACAAGACCGTGTTTGTGTGTTAAGCATTCGATCCCAGCTTGTTCAAGTTCTTGTCCTGGTCCCCATCCGATGGACGGAACGACCGGCAAAGGCTCACATTCGGGCACGGTTTTGTGGCAAACTATCTTATAATCGCATATCCAGTCCGAAGGCAAAGACCTCTTTGAGTCATTGCAATGAAGTTCCAGTTTGTACACGCCTCTGATCGGGAATCTGATCTCAAAGTAGGCGAGCTCATTCTTGATGTAGTGTAGAAGGTATCGCTCCAACGAGAGGGTGTCATACTCGCCCTCATCTTCACAATCCCGGTTGATGAATAGCTTGTACTTAAACTTGTATCTCTTGATCTTATCCTTTGGCATCTCTATAACTATTTCAACCTTTCCATCCTCAGCATACAGGAGACAAGCCTTGTGACTTTTCAATTTTAGTTTGAGTTCATAGAATGATGGTTGGAGAAAAGGCAACTCCTCGAAGTCCTCTTTGGTCAAAGGCTTTGAAAGAAGTTGCCAGCTGGGGTCGTCCGGGAAGCATTTTGTTATAAACTTGTCTGGGTCCGTCAGAAAGAAGAAGTCATTTACTGTGTGGGCTACCAGTTGTCGTGTGTCCTCAGAGTCGTTATGGAAGTCGTCGCACTCAACGACGGTCCAGCGGCCCGAACTGTATCCTCTAGCGGACTGGCTTGCCCAATAGGGGTGCACAAATCGCCACGCGTTGTCAATGTAAACGGCATTCCATGAGTTCTTCATCCGTCTATGTGTGACCTTATCACCTATATCGTAAGCCACGCCTTTTGCCACACCGTAGATTATTACGCAAGGTAGGCCTGCTTTTCTGTAATGAAATGTATTAAGCAGATGACATGTACACTAGTCTTTTGTTTTATTTTGCATAGACGTGAGACAGTTTGTTTCGTATGTGTTTTGATTGATTGATTGATTGATTGATTGATTTACCGTTGCTGCGACAGTATTTCATTTATATAGCGACGTCCAGCTAATTACAGGTGGAAGAAGACCCCGAATGCACTGAGCCACCCGGGTAGAACCATCGACCTACCGCAAGCCAGCTGGAAGGCTTCCTCACATGAAAATCCGAATGACCTGCCGGGATTCGAACCCACGCGGTGAGGGGCTGAGTGAGTGTTAAAGTCAGCGACTTTTCCCTCTCGGCCACGGAGGCCCCTCGTATGTGTTTTGAAAATTATCTTTACACAAACACTAAACAAAGACCTATAATAATAGGTCTTTGCCTTTTAAAACATGAAGCAATTAAACATATTTTAACGCCCCCGCTCCCCAACGTCCCCTGCAATAAGCATCCAACCTGTTTTATGTAGCTAGCTCGACTTTTACGGAAAAAAAGTAATATTATATACATTTCACTTCCATTAAGCGCAAATTGTATAAATAGGCAAGGGCAATTCTGGTCACCTTATTGACCTTTTAAAACAAGTTTGATTTTTTACAGGTGTTAAACTGAAAACTTCAGAGGCTTAAAATCAAATATGTCCGTCTCCTGTTCCACATATTGACGTACCTGCAAAGGACCGAGAACAGTTCAGAGTAGGTCGACAGCCTCTCTCGGATCCTGAACAGAAATCCATTTGGACTGTCTTCAGTTATGTCCCTTGGTTTCACCTCCAGCGGGATATGCTGCGATACGACCCACCGGTAGATGGCGCGCAGTTTGGCTAGATCGGTCACAAGATCTTGTAACAAGTATCCCAACAGTTCATCAAAGTTCTCTCCAGCTTCCTTTGGCGCCTTATTAAACGAGAAACAAGAAAGACGTGACGAAAATATATGAAAACATATATTTAACATTTATCCGATTTATTTCTAAGACAGTTTTCCTGTGGTTTACAAATACAAAATTTGTCTCGAACCTTTTTTCTTTCTCCACAAAAAGTTCTCTAAACCATAAATAAAAAGATACCCAAAACATTTTTTTATTGTCGCATGTGGCATTTTCAACTACGTAACGTCTTGCAAAAATATCCAACTTAATTATGTCAATCAATGAGTCATTTTTCGATGGCTGATGTTTCAAAACGACTAAACAATGAGACGATTTATAATTGCTTTCATGACAATATGTATATCATTTGTCATACAAAAAATAATGGAGTCATGGAGTTCAATTGTTGTTTTGCATAAACGAAAACATCGCCATTTGGCCATGTTTATTTATAATAAAAATCACGATCTTTGCTTCCATCTTTTTTTTTCTCGATATTAAATCATAATTTGTAATTTACTCATGGAACGATCGGAATACTCGACAAAGAATGTTTAGAGCGGAATTGTCCAAGAAATTCCGATTCACCATGGTTGGTTAATGAATTATTTTAAACTTTGATGGAAATAAGAAATGTATCAGCATCAATTGTATACAACTAAAATCAAAGTTGAAGGTTATTAAACGCACTGGATGACACGGATGAAATAAACCGTTGCCAGCAGTCAAGAAAACATCACCTTCCGGTGAACAATGCATGTGTTGATATTTTTGCTGTTGGCAGTTTAGAAAACGATAATAAGTCATGAAGTTGTTTTTGTTGTTTTCTTCATTTGGGCACGTTAATCATTTTGGTCCGTAAAATAAAATAAAAAACAAAGACCGCCATTAGCGATATCAAAGATAAGCACAGATTGCGACAGACAAGCTCGGGCCAGGTTGTACAAGTTCATTACTGGAGATAGATTTTTTCCTAATTAATTACAGATCCAGAGGGGATTCAGCCGCCAGGCCATAAATCTTAAATAATTAGATTACTCATGATAAAATATATCTAAATAGTAAATCAATTATTACTATTATGATTACTATTATCATTTATATGTAATAAAAACAGTAAATTTTGAATGATAATTATCAACATCTTCAACATTGTTATTTTTTGTTATATCAATTAGCATTATTGTATTTAAGTAAAAATAAACGGTGGATCCAACGCATGAATTTCCCTTGCATCTTTTGAATTATTGTAATAACGTTACTCAATAACTTCAAAACGCTTTACCTTTTTAAGTTCTTGAATCTTTCATTTTGTGGTTTTAGATATAACGTTTTGACGTATTTTTTATCACTAAAGAAGAAGTGTGTGTGTGTGTGGGGGGGGGGGGGCTCAATCTGTGAAAAAATGACGTGAAATATAAGTTTTATACATGATGCGTTTAAAAAAAAAAAAAAAACAGAAAAAAAAACGGTTAATGCACAGATGGGCATGTGAACCTTACTTGTAGTGCATGCTGGTCCACCTGTGTGTAGACCCGGGGGTTGAATATGTCCTCTTTATATGTGGGTGGGGGCCGGGGGTCGGCGTATCCGTCCTCATCCTCGGGCACGACAACCTGGCGTAAACAACCGGGAAATTATGTACCTATGTACACGGTCTTCACAAACGCCTAATCTGGAGTCCTCGACTTCAATTTCAGGGGAAAAATAAAAACATATGGGAGAATTCGATCGAACTTTTCGAGAATCTTTTTAATGGACTCGAATTTTCAAAATTCTAGTGAGACCCTGGCAATATATGTACACTCGACAACGAAGCCAACTGTTGGATTTTATACTACATTTGTCTGATTATTGGCTAGCCGTACTGAGAATCCATATAATTTCTAAATCCATTGAATACCTGTTACAACCGTTATAACCCCCACGTTGTAAGCTTAATCCAAAGCTAGTGGTAGTGAAAGTGCTGCTTTATTTCAGCGACTGTCATTTTTCTCTATATCCGATCGACGCATTTTGTTTATTTACTTATTTATTTATAACGTTATTTTTATCTATTCATTTTTGTATTTATCCATTTGTTTTTTATTTATTTATTTATTTATTTATTTATTTATTCATTTATTCATTTATTTATTTATTTATTTATTTATATGTGTAGTTTATTTACATAATATCTATCTATCTATCTATCTATCTATCTATCTGTGACAATTAATCTATCAATATAGCCATCTATCTATCTTTATATCACTATATTTAAAAAATAAATGACAACTTATTAGTCTTTTTATATATCTAGACAGATAGCACATTAAACTTGTGGAAGCATGGTTTCCTTGAAAGGAATCAAACCGAACACATACCGCTAATTTTTCACGAGAATGTTGCGAATCCCCAGAGTCCGTGATCGTGGAAGACACGCTGCTGGCATCGTCTGAGGCAGCAACAGACGATATAGTTGAGGCAGACGAATCATGGCCCCACTCCACGCAGCGTTCCGTAACCATGACAGACCCCTTAACGCTAATACAGAGCTCCATCGAACCCTCTCCTGGAGTTGAAGTATTCTGGACCAGCTCAAACGACTTTGAGCAACTGAAGCTTGCAGACCTTACGGGGCGTGGAATTAGACTTCGTCTTCTCAAGATACCATAGTCTGATTTTGAACGCTGTTCGTGGTTAAGGCAAGTGGAATCGGTTTCATTGTCATGTCCATTTTCTTGCGACATGATTTTCCGTCGAGACTTTCCCTTTTGACTATTACGTGCTTTGGGTTTTTTGCTTCGAGGTGTCTCGAAATCAGTTTCTGCTGAACTCCCATTGATAGATATATCTATAGTTTTCTTTGGGCTCGCACTCAATTGTTCATTGGTTCTTGCTGGTTTGTCTAACAATATTGGAGTCTTGGGTAGATGGGATCCATTCCCATTTCCATGGTAACACGTATGAGGAGATCGCTTACGTTCGTAGAGGGAGATACATCTCTTAAGTTGTACATGACCTTTATTTCTTTTTTCAGACTTTTTTCCATACATACTCAGTCTTTTATCTGTTTCTACACTTTCCTTCGAATCCACCTCCTCTTCTTGTTGTTTCTTATCGTCACATTCACTCTCAACAGTTTTAGTTTCTGTCATATCATTTTCTTTCGTAGTGTCTTCTTCTTTTCTCTCAGTTTCAGTATTTATCTCAACATCTGTCTCAGACATTTTTCCCCTGCCTGACCAGGATCGCCGTCTGCAGGTTCTAAATTGTCTTGTCTCACAAATATCCAAAGCTTCCCAAGTTTCGGATTTCTTAGCCCGGCACGCTAAGATATTATTTACATCATAGCAAACACTTCCTTTCCCACGCAAAATATCCTTTATACTAGTCAACGATAGGCTAGCTAATTTCTTGTCGCCAGTCGACATCTCGGCAACCATCGGCATGCTAACGCTAGCAACGAGATTTCGTTGAAGCGTGAGCTTCAAGTTTTCCACGGCAGATGCTGATCTTTTTAATCGCCTTCCTTTCCTAGTTTTCTCCATGGCTCATTACTTATTTATCAAAGACTAAATAAACAATGTTTTAAACCTTCGCCTTTAAAAAGCTATGTTAATTACAGCACTCTAACTGTCGTGCAAATTGTCCCCGCTACGTGGCGCTGTCCCCAACTTACTGTATGCCAATGAAGCATGGAACAGCCACATACATCACAAGCTGATATTGTTAATGGCCCTATTTTACACACCTCTTATAGTTAGTTTAAAATATAAAAAGTGTACCCACTTAGTCAATTATAAATTGATGTGCTGAAATCCAACGTGTTTTAATGGGAGGAACACTTCAGCCGTAATCAAAGCTCACTCAATTGAATATTACTTAATCAATTTAAACACTTAATTAACAATCCTGTGTACAAACGTTTCATTTGCTAAGAGATAAAAATCCGTTCAAGTTTATCAAGGGTCATGGGTAAATGAATATTGTATCTGTTTACCTCTAAAACATAACGTTTCCACTCTATGAAATAAATCTCTAGTCCATAAAACGTATGTTTTGGTGAAGACGGAAATCCTAGAGTAAATCCACCATCACTCGTCCGGATAACTTAGCACACTGATAGTTTTTGTTGCTTTCAATCAGTCGTTGAAAAGTTTTAGAGTACAATCCTCTAGTTCCCACATACTCATTTGCTAAGTAACAATGGGTACGAAATCACAAAGTTGGATAAAATGTTCAATAATAATTACTGTTACCTTGGATTGTCCATTCAATGATGACGATAATTAAATAAAAAATCTCATTTATAATTCATAGATTTCTTCCACTGACCTAACACCTGTTACATGCCAATCGTTTTTATCATACTGTCCATAAGAAATCCTGATCGTGCACCCTCGATAGTCTTCGGAAAAATAACCATTCGGAACACTTCGTTTATTTCCTATAGCTACCGGGTTTGGTCGGAGATCGCCGAGTAGCTACGATGTGAGATGCAGGAAGTGTCCGGACGTCCACGATACCGGTATGTACTAGTATATCATAATATCTTCCTACCCCGATGAAAGATAGCTAATGCTGTTAACTGACTTTATCAAGTCCTTATGTCCAATTTAAACATGATCGTGTATTCATATCTGATATCCTTAAACTGTCAAACCGTTAGTACATGCTCTCATTCATGTATTTTATTTCTCTGTCGACAGGTTTACGTAACACGTAGGTTATAAAAGTCAGTATCGATTAGACCTGTCATAATTACTTCAATTAGTATCGACATGATGACATTTTATAATAAATGCCGAGGAAGCCTACCAGTTATATGTCTGGACGTTTATCTGTCTTCCGGTTCCGGTCATTGTGTGCATGCACAAAAATTCTCTCATGCAATAAAATACAAATATCAATGTGTTTACGGATTTTACTGGTATAAAACTGTTGCTGGTAGCTGCATTAGTACCTCCTCAACATAATGTCAGATTCTGAAGGAGAAAGTGAGATCTCTACAGATACTCAGGTAGGAGAAGTTCATCTCTCTCAACAACCGGGGGATATAAATGGCGGGCAAAATGGCGACGACGCTATGTACAATCAACCGTCAGACCCCACTGACGATGAGGGTGAATGGACAGTAAAGCAGGATAGGAAGCGTCCCCGTTTGAGCTCGTCTCAGTCTCAGTTTTCTGTTAAAAACTTCAAATCCCTATCAGTTAATGACAAACTTGATGCATTGTTTTCTGAGATGATGGGTGTGAGGGAGAGTGTAGACAAATGTGTAGCTCTACAGAGCAGAGTGAGCAATATTGAGTCACACTTAAATGAACACGATGATAAACTGACACTGTTACAATACAAGTCCATAGACCTAGAGGCCCGCAGCAGGCGAAACAATTTACTTATTGCCGGTATTCCCGAGTCTTTTGACGAGGACTGTCTGTACAAAATCAGGAACTTTCTTAAAGACAATCTTGATATCTGCCCCTGTCCAGCCATCCCCAGGATTCACCGCCTTGGTCCATACCGCAGGGGCAAGATAAGACCCATCATTGCCTATTTTCTCGATTATCGGGACACTGAATTGGTATTGTCTAAAGCACGCAGGTTAGCGGGCACTGACTTTCACATTAACAGGGATTATCCCAGAGAAATTTCTGATGCTAGAAAGCAGCTTTGGCCAGAAATGAAAAAACTAAAGCAAGCCTATCCTGAACGAAAGATCACCATGGCATTCCCGGCGAAGATTGTGATTGACGGTAATGTCTATGCAGACATGTTCCCTAAATGGAACCTCATTCTCAAGGGTGATCGTGTAAAGGTTGAACGTCCGGCATTCACACAGCACGCACAGTGGCAAGTTGACCCTATACGCCAGACCGTTAAATCTTCAACTGTTCCACGTGACAGCCAGACAAAACACAGCCACGCTTCAGCCAGCCCTCGCCGTTCACGATCAGGCATGGACCGCCGTAGCGGCAGGCCACAATCAACGTCACCACGAGCAGCGGGTGGACAAAGACGTAGAGCACCTAGTAGAACTCGGTCCGACCACGCTTCATGGGCGGGTCCAACTCAGTCCTTCCGTCCATGGGACACTGACCATTCTAATCAGTCCAACGTCACTGCAGGCGTTTTTCATTAGGACACTTGGGGGATAACAGCAACATCTGAAAAAAATAAAAACAATTATAATGCAAATGAAATTAAACAAAATGACTTAAATATATGTGCCTTAAATGTAAATGGACTTAAAAGAAAATTACAATATCCTGATTTTATTGATTACATTAACCAATTCGACATTTTTTGTATTTCTGAAACGCATATTGATGACTCTGATATTGTAGATATAGATGGATACGATTTTATAGCAAAGCACAGGTCCCAATTGTACAAACGTAAGTCCGGAGGTATTGGCATATATATACGAAAATGTTTAAGTCCTTACATCAAAGTTATTGATTCCGACTGTGAATACATTTTGTGGATACAAATAAATAATCATCAATCCTTTTCAGAAGACCCGATCATTGTGGGTGCAGTATATATTCCACCTGAGGGTTCAAGATTCCTTAATAATGATCATCTATTTAAATTTGAAAATGAAATAAATGAAAAATGCTCGACATTTAAACATGTACTCATAATAGGAGATACAAACTGCAGAACTGCATGTCTGTCCGATTTTTTACCCTCCGATCCAACATTTGACGATATATTTGATATAGATAATGAAAGCATAGAGTTCTTGAATAAATACACTGTCCTGGAAAATTTAGAAATTCCTCTGGAGAGGTGTTCCAAAGATCACAGATCTAATACAAATGGTATACGATTAATTGAAATATGTAGAGTAAATAATCTATTCATTTTAAATGGCAGAATGCACAAGGACAAAAACATTGGCGCTTACACATTCAGAGATAAGTCTGTAATAGATTATGCGATAGCTACCCCTGATCTTTTCCCTTTCGTAACTAATTTCGAAGTAACTGAAACGGACGCAATTCACTCCGATGGGCATAATTTAATTCGTCTTAATATTCACTTTTTCGCTGATCGCAAAAGAGAAAGTACTAATAATAACAGGACATCGAAACCAGCATGGAAACCAGAGCTATCTAACATGTTTATAAACAATTTAGATGAAAACAAAATAGCCTCACTTACAAGTACTTTTATTAACGAAGATCCTACGCCTACCTTAATAAATCATGTTACAGATGAGATATCGTCAATATTCAGCGAGGCTGCAAACACTACTTTCCCTACCAAGAGTAATACTAAATCTTTTAGCAACTCCAAAAATAACAACAAACCATGGTTTGGAGTACAGTGTAATAGAGCTAGAACACATTATCATAAGGCTAAAGATCTATACCGAAGGCACCCGACTAATGACAATAAGGTAAATTTACGTAACGCTAGTAAACAGTATAAAAGAACGATGAATTTCCATATTAAAAAATACCAAAAACAAACTCAAGATAAACTAAGGCGCCTAAATGACAAAAACCCAAAACAATATTGGAAAATCTTAAAAATTACATCGAAAAATAATGAACATGAAACTCCCTCTTTAAGCGAATTTTTCGAACATTTTAAATCAATAAATACGGATAATATTGATGACGAAATTACATTTAATGACCCATTCATATCATCGAACGACTATCTGAATATCCCAATAACTGAATTCGAGATAATAAAGTGTATACAGAATCTAAAAAATGCAAAATCATCAAGTCCCTATGATAACATACTAAATGAGTATATCAAAGCAACGAAAAATATAATGCTCCCTCTCTATGTTAGGCTATTTAACTCTGTATTTGATACTGGATACCTCCCGAATTCGTGGTTGGAAGGTTACATTGTTCCCATTTATAAAAACAAAGGTGACCCTACAGATGTTAATAATTACCGCCCTATAACAATACTAAGCTGTCTTGGTAAAGTTTTTACATCTATACTTAATATCAGGCTATGTACTTTTCTGGAAGATAATAACATACTTAATGAAAATCAAGCTGGTTTCAGGAAGAGCTTCTCGTGTTCAGATCATATTTTCTCTTTATACTCTTTAATAGAAATAATGAAAAAACAGAAAAAGAAATTATTTTGTGCTTTCGTAGATTTTTCGCAAGCTTTCGATAAGGTATGGAGGGCGGGACTTTGGCATAAAATCTTACAATACTCAGTCGATGGCAAATTCTTTAATGTGATCTATAATATGTATAAACATATCAAGTCTTGCGTTTCACAAAACGGTACATTTTCTAATACTTTCGAGTCTCAAATTGGTGTAAGACAAGGTGAAAATTTGTCACCAGTACTATTTTCATTGTTTTTGAACGACTTGCAAATGTACTTACATGAACGTGGTGCAATCGGTATAAAGCTTGACGACAATGAAGATTTATCACAGTGGCTTAAACTGTTGGTCTTGCTTTATGCGGATGACACTATTATCATTTCTGATTCTGCCGATGACTTCCAGAATAGCCTAGACATCTTCCATGAATATTGCTGTAAATGGCACCTGAAAGTAAATATAAATAAAACCAAGGTTATAGTATTTGGAGCTAGACATTTAAGAAATATAAACTTTAAACTTGGAACTCAAATGCTAGATTTTACTGAGCAATATCACTATTTAGGTGTTACTTTTTCTAGTAATGGTTCCTTTCTAAAAGCTCGTAAACACGTTTCTCAACAAGCAAATAAAGCACTTCATTTACTTTTCATGAGAGCTCGTAACGCTGATTTACCCATTGATCTAACTGTAAAACTATTTGACCACACTGTCCTTCCAATATTATTGTATGGCTCCGAAATTTTTGGCTATGAAAATCTCGACATAATAGAAAGAGTTCACAATAACTTTCTTCGCAAAATTACCAAAGCACGTAAATCCACGCCCATCTCATTCTTGCACGGAGAACTTGGCAGATACCCAATTTCCATTGTAGTACAAACTCGTATGATCTCCTTCTGGGTGCGTCTCATAACTGGAAACAGAAACAAGATTAGCTATAAATTATATAAGTACATGATATCTAAAAATAGTGAACAATTCAAATGGATAGAGAAAATTAAAAATATTCTTACATCGATCGGAAGACCAGATTTGTGGTTAAATCAAGAATATATTACTAACAAGAATTTAAACAAAGATATTATTCAAACACTAACAGACCAATATAAACAGAAATGGCATGACAGTTTACAACACTCTAATAAAGGGGTTATTTACAGTGCTTTTAAAACTACTTATGAACTTGAAAAATATTTTACTATTTTAAATCAAAATGCAGCAATTAATTTCTTTAAATTTCGAACAGCTAATCATCACTTACCAATAGAGTCAGGTCGGTACGATGGAACACCTCTCCAGGATAGGAAATGTACCCTCTGTAGTTCAGACAGCGTCGGGGATGAAAGTCACTATCTTCTTTATTGCAACTATTTTAACGGTGCAAGAAATAAATTCCTTTGTCAATTCATACATAACGCAACAGACTCAAACTCTCTACTGTCAAGTAAAGATCCGTGTACTTTAAGAAATCTAACCAAATTCATTCGAGAGATAATGCAACGGTTCAGTCAAAATTAAACTAACATAATATGTAAATATGCCAATACCTCCTCATGCAAATTTTGTTGTTTCTAAATCCTTTCCCTTATCTCAATTTTAATCATCATGTATGTATATGTACATATTCAAAATTATTATCATTCATTTCTCATTGTTAAATATATATCGATATTTACTTACCGTAGGTCAGCTCGAAATTTTGCCTTGTAAAATTTCGTTCCATGATACCTCTGTCTATGTCTAGCCGACACCACATGATTAGCAATTGATTCACGTGATAACCTTACTGCCGCTACGAAATCATGCTTGATTAATTACTCCACGATTTATTTCTCTCCACGTTGTTGCAAGTGACCTATATTTGTCTCATACTTTATCGGCATAACTGTAAAATGCTATACATTAGTTATTTTATATATGACAGTAAGTGTTTGCACTGACATCATTATTATTATTACGAAATCTCTCTCTCTCCCCCCCCCCCATTGTTTAACGTTCAACATGATTATTATTGTTTCTTTTTTCCATATTATATTTTTTATTCCTTTTCATTTACATACTAGGCTATCATGATGTCTACACCATTTATATTTGTACGTATATAAAATACCTTGCCATCTTTCGCTTTCGACTTAGGCAAGGAAACAAAGTCAAGCCTAGTATAATGAAAGTTAATTGGAAATTCTATGTAAGTAAATGTATATGTGCATCTGTCCTTAACTGTGTTTCGCTTTCGGTATCTGTTAAGGACTGAGGCGCTATCTTGAAACATGTATATCGCAATATACTTTCTCTCTCTCTCTCTCTCTGTTTCTCTTCTCTCTCTATCTCTCTCTATTGGTGTATTCTACTTATTATTAAAATGAAGACCAACAAAAACGATTTAAGAAAATTCCTATGGTTATTTATTAATAGCTAAAATTTATTTTGATAACAAATTTTGCTGTGTGTTTACTCTCTCTCTCTCTCTCTCTCTCACGAAAACACTGGTTATTCTGATATATTCATTTACCTTGTAAATTGATACTATTTATTCGCCTATATAGCGAAATGCTCATTGACACTATTATTAAAGATATTATTATGATATAATAGATATATAAATATATATAAATATCTATATTTCATAAATGCAAAATTTGTCTTCTCCCATATTTTAGTAGGTCAGTCTCTCCTTTCTCTATTAAATATTTGGATATATACCCTTAATAATGCCATATTCTTTTTTCAAGTGTTAACGCGATGCACACGTTATCCCCAACCGGAAGAAATGTATATATTGTATTGTCTATGTATTTTCTTCTCCATATTGTACATGATTGTACTTGGATGAAAATAAAGTTTTGTTCTGTTCTGTTCTGTTCTTCTGTTCGTTAAATAATATTATACAATGTTACATAGAAAATCTATCTATCTATCTATCTATCTATCTATCTATCTATCTATCTTTACATACATACATACATACATACATACATACATAAGGAAATGAAAGAAGGAAGGAAATTCATACCATATCGCAAAACTTAAGAATTTAATTATAGAGTGAAACATGTATTGGCTAGTGACTAAAATAAGTGAAAACCAGAGAATTCCATTAGAAATCCATAAACAATAAAATCAAATAAATAAATTTAAAAAAAACAAGAAAAAACACAGATTTATCATCATGTTGCTTATCATTGTATCATGTATTAATTATTTGTTTTATAATAATGATAATAATGATAGCATCTTTAGAGGACAGCATATTTGGTAATGCCATTCTTCCATTTGGTCCTCATAACAAATTCATAATACAAGTTTTAAAATTGAGCAAAATGACTACCACTAACATATGATATGTCATTATGATAAGAATACACAATCTGATATTATCGAACAATAAAGGGAATAAAAACATGTACTTTTGACGACTTCATTTACGACAGTTACTTCCTTTGTCTTTCTGTCCTTCTGTTTACAATTATATATTTATCGACATTGATCAAAAACCATTGAAGCAAATCCACACCTCCAGTACACGCAGACACGTGCACAATGTATATTAATATGATCATGTTATCACCTTGTCGATAATGAGTTTCATGAATAATACATGTCCTGATACACACCCGAGGGGTCAAATGAAATTGCACTTGGCATATGTTGTAAAAACATCTAAACATAATCATATGTGTCTGTATAAATACAAGTACATGGTAATATAACACAGCGAAGCCATGTACTTTATTTTGGAAGATAAATCATATATATGTCAGAAGTTTTGTGATGTATTTTTAATATGCGTACATTCAGAGATATTTAGTGAATTAAGTGCATGAAAACTTTTAGTTACATTTTTAATACACCATTAGTTAAAACTTAATTATTTTACACTCGATTGGGAAACACGTTCTTATAACTTATTATAATTTCTCTCGACGGTTACTGAGTTGGACCAGTACTTTGCGCCTGAAAAGGTCATGAAAAATCCTTGCGGTGTTCGAACCCATATCCTTCGGATCTGCCGTCAGATAAGTTACCACGGAACCACGGCGACCTTACATAATGTCAAGAGTTAGTAGTAAAATTCAATTTCAATTTAAATACGTATGGCGAAATGTCACTCTGTGTCACAATCACGATTGTTTAATGTATTCAGTTTGTTTGTTGTTACTGCTGCGACAGTATTGATTCCGAGCTAATTAAAGGCGGAAATGTAGAAACAGACAGTGTAAACGTCGACCTGCCGTATGTAGATGGAAGGCTTTCTCGCGTGAAAACTCCTAGTCTGCAGAGTGGGATTCGAACGGAAAGCGGCGAGGGGCTAAGTCATAGTAAATCAGTGACTTTAACCATTCAGCCACTGGGGCCCAACATGCACTGCAATGTGACGTGTGGACAACATGCACTGTAATGTGACGTGTGGACAATATGCACTGCAATGTGACGTGTGGATACCCGTCATGTGCTATGTATTCTATGTTTAATTGCGAAGTTTATACATGTATGAGCGATTTGTGATATTCATTTTTTTCTCTGTTGTAAGTCTAATTATGAATTAATAAATAAAACAATAGTCTATCCTTCTTTGAAACGCTTGATAATCCACGTGATGTAAAATTTGAAGTATTTCACGAGTAGAAAGGGAATACATATACATATATATATATATATATATATATATATATATATAATCAACTTTTCTTCTATGCCTTAAATGAACAAAACTGGATATTATTTGTGCCGCATTCATATGAGATAGACCGGAAGAAGGGTTAACTAATGACCCCCTGGAGTAATTTAAGTAAAATGGTTTCGAACAAGAAATCAAAAGTATGCAATATCACAATAGAGGCTCCATAGAAGTACCTTCATTTCATAATGAATGCAAAATAAATAAAAACAGATTTAGAACAAATTTGAAAAAGTACATAGAAAACTGAAACTCACAAGTTTTGAGACATGCTGGGATAGTTTCTGAGAGAGGTTGATACTCCGGGTCCGTGAGAGGTTCCGGGACAGGGATTCCACCAGGGACCGGGTCCTCAACAAACTTCTGGTCGAGGTCACCTTATTCAGGGTCACCCGGGACATAGCATCGTCGTCTGGATGGGCCGGAATTGGTAAATGTCTATTATATTCAGATTTTAATAACTTTTAATTAATACGTTTTTTTTCCTTATTTATTTAGATCTGTGGTTAAGAAAATATTTTTTTGTAAAAATGAATATAATACAATTATTTAAAAGATTTAATCGCAAAACGAGCAAGCTAAATTGCGATAGATTTAACACACAAGTAGTAACTGATTATTTTTTTTTTAAATTTCTTAAAATTTCTCATACAAACTCGTTCATAAACTAATCAAATTCTATATAATTTATATTTGGGCATTTTGAGTTGGCATCCAAATGAATATTTATACTAACCTCAACTTTTCGACTAACCAATTCCGTCAGTAGCCATCGCGTTTCGTTATCTTGCGCTACTATGCTATGTGACGTTATCGCTAACCGACAAGGAGCGTAAAGATGACGTCGTAACGTCATGACGTCAAAATTTTGGACGTGCCGATCCTTCTCTCTCTCTCACTCTCTCTGTTTCACTGCATTGATTATTTGAACAACAAAACTTACAATGATTAAATAAATAGTAATATAAAATAAGTAAGATTTATTGA
>CM037780.1:38263803-38299604 GCA_021229015.1 Solen grandis | reverse complement strand
TCGCAAAAACGGAAATGAAGGTAGGTCTACGAAAAACCTACCCCTTTTATTAGAATGGATAGGAGAATTTTGTTTGTTGCTATGTTTCGCAAAAACATTACGCACAAAAAATATGGTGTGGCTATTTTGAGAAAAGCATGGTTTGTCCACAGTATGCGGTCAAAATTCACCAATATTTTCGAAAAATCAACATTTTAAAAAAAATGACTTTTAAGGTTATTTGCGCTCCTGACTTTTTTTTTTTAATCTTCATCATTATTTCCCTGTTTATGCATTTTTATTATACAAATAAAATCTGAAAAAAAAACAGCGAAGATATGCAAATGTCAAGGTATATACCAATTATTTTTTATTTTTATCGGGTAATAGTATACCAATTCGGCTTGAAATAGCTCATCACATAATATAAAAAGTAAAAATGTATTGTAAAGGTCAAGGTCATATTTGGATAATTGTATATCAATTCGGCTTGAAATAGCTCAAAATCAAAAAACAATTCATAAACAATATATGAACAAAAGATTTAGATTTAGAAAAGTTCTTTCTAATGATGTTTAGATTTTGAAGATCGGACTTGATTTGGTCATTTTACGGCAGTCTGAAGTTTGATCTTTTTCAGGAATAATTGTAAATCAGTATTTTTGCTTCAAATTGTGATTTATAAGAAATATATGATTCAATAGCGCTTTCTTATACTTGATTGAACTATTAACTGCATTTCTAAGTACCTTATGGTAAAATGTTAATAAATTTTGTTTCTCATTTTGACGCTAGGGGGCGTTTGGTAAAAGTCACTAGAGGCTAATAACTCTGTTATTTGAGGTCCGATTCAAATGCGGTTCTTTGCATTGTGTTCCTTGTCAGAAACTAAATAAAATATGAAAGGTTTCAATAATTTGCGTAATAAAACTTTCGTGCTACAGGAGGTTGAAAGTTCGAATCTCGCAAAAACTGTGAAATGAAGGTAGGTCTACGAAAAACCTACCCATTTTATTCAGAGATGAGATAGGAGAATTTTGTTTGTTGCATATGTTTCGCAAGACATATACGCACAAAATATATGGTGTGGCTATTTTGAGAAATGCATGGTTTGTCCACAGTATGCGGTCAAACTTCACCAATATTTTCGAAAAATCAACATTTTAAAAACATGACTTTTAAGGTTATTTGCAGCTCCTGACTTTATTTTTTGTTCAATCTTCATCATTATTTCCCTGTTTATGCATTTTTATTATACAAATAAAATCATAGAAAAAAAAAACAGCGAAGATATGCAAATGTCAAGGTCATATACCAATTATTGTTATTTTTATCGGCATAAAATAGCTTCAAATCTAAAAATATTTTATAAAAAGTATATGAACAAAAGTTTTAGTTTGTGAAGAGATCTTTCCATTGGTGTTTAGTTTTTGAAGATCGGGGTTGAATTGGTTGAGTTATGAAAGAAAGGCGAAAAGTGTACTTTTAACGAAATTGAAACGCTGTAGTTTCATGAACTTTGAGCCAAAAATTATGATTTCTTCAGCATTAACACACTGAAAAGTGAAGTGATGTATACTGCAAGGAATACTTGTTTGGTCACGTGATTATGATTTCATACATATTTAAGCAGAAATTATTTAAAAAATCATATAAAATCAACAAGTTGATGTTTGAAGTTGAAATTTGCAAGAATGCCGTAGACTACAATGTGCAAAAAGTTCTGAAAAATTCAAGTGATTCCGTCAACAAACATGGCAGATATTCATGTTTTTCGGATAAGGGCTTGTATACGAAAATCTAGCAATTTGAAGTAAGGGAAGAAGGCGGTTATTTGGTTGGTTACCCCACGATCCGGACGTTCCTACGCAGGAAAGAGTGCCCGTGATGAAAGGTGAATTGCGATGCGTATTTGAGAGAATGAGGTGCATTTTAGGATGCAATGGTGTACACCAGGACCGATAAGCACATTGCCTTAGTTATAACGGCTTTCTTCAAACTTTTATTAGGGCTTTCAGCCTCAAGTAGAATTATTAGGTTTTCGCATCGCAGTGCGAAAACCTATTGTTCTTCTTCTGTTTTATTAGGTTTTCGCACCTCGCAGTGCGAAAACCTATTGTTCTTCTTCTGTTTTATTTTTTTAGGTTTTCGCATCGCTGGGCGAAAACCTATTGTTCTTCTTCTGTTTTATTTTTTTTTTTATTATTTTTCCGCCGGTTTTTGTGAACGGCATATCGCCATGATAGAAAAAAGGCACAATTATGAAATTTCTATCAGTTTTTTCTACTTATATGAACTTAATCCTTACGTTGAGAAAATTTTCATTTTTGTCTTTGTTTTTCCGCTAGGTGGCGCTTTGTATAAAATCATAAAAAGGGGAGTAACTCTGTTATTTGGGGTCCGATTCAAATGCGGTTTTTTGCATAATGTTCACTGATGATAGCCTAATAAAATATGATAGATTTCAATGATTGGCGTACATAAATCTTTTGAGCTACGGAAGGTTGAAAGTTCAAACCTTACAAAAAATGGTGAAAATGAGGGTAGGTCTACGAAAAACCTATCCAGTTTTTTCAGAGATGAGATAGAAGAGTTCTTTTTGTTGCATATGATTTGCAAGACATATACGCACAAAATATATGGGTTGGCGATTTTGAAAAATGCATTGTTTGTCTTCTAGAAACGGTCAAACTTTACTAAATTTTGGGACAAATTAACATTTCTTGAACACATTTGTGTTGCTCCTGATTTTATTTTTTGATCCTTTTCCAAAATTTATCCTCTTTGGAAAAGGTCATATCATGATTATTGGATTTTTAAACGGCCTCAAATAGCTCAAAAACTAAAAGAATTTCATTGTTATCATGTGCGGATAAGATTTAGGTCTTGAAGAGACCTTTCAAATGATGTTTAGTTTTTGAAGATCGGGCTTGATTTGGTCATTTTATGGCAGTTCAAAGTTTATCCTCTTTGGAAAATTAAATTTGTTTAAAGTTTAATTAAGTTTTGTTGTTCCAATTTAAAAAAGTAAAATAATCTTGATCAAAATCGG
The DNA here is from genome assembly GCA_021229015.1 of Solen grandis. Classification (NCBI taxonomy): domain Eukaryota; kingdom Metazoa; phylum Mollusca; class Bivalvia; order Adapedonta; family Solenidae; genus Solen; species Solen grandis. Next base: position 38,296,573 of record CM037780.1, on the reverse strand, counting down.
TTGTGAAATGTAGTATCTATGACATGTCAAAGTTAATGGTTTCTGGAGAAAAAAAAAAGCTTCTTATCCTGACGAGGATTACCTGTATATGCAAGCCAAAGAGGCAGACTGTCTTATCTCAAGTAGAATGAGTACCGCTGATCAATTAAGTAGGTCAGCCTTTGGAGATTGGTAGCTATGTTTAAAAGCAGACTGACTTATCTTAGCCACCAATGCAGTACACTGTTATTGATGCGAATAAATCACTATAAGTTTCTGCTCTCATCCTTACCTCTCTATCTGTCTGTCTGTCTCTCTCTCTCACATAGATTTAATTGGGCATAATGAAAAATATAGCTATGAAAATGTCAACATTAATGTTTTTATGCTAGAGTCAGTTTTGCAAACAATAAGTAATGTGTACCTTTGCATATACCTTTCTACACAAGTTTTTAAAAGTGTATATATGATTGTAAGGTTACTTGATTTCTGAATACATCTCAGCGTTAGAAAATATCTGCATCATAACAATCATTTACGAATTTTATGAATTTCATATATAATAACTTTATTATGTGTATATACAGTGCGGCTTGTGTGCAAGTCGGCACACGGAACGCACGTTACACGGACACGGAACGCACGTTGCACGGACACGGAAAGCACGGTACACGGTGCGCGCACGTTACACGTTTGGTTCATATACACGATACGATCCATGCACGATACAAACGCTGCCAGTTTATTCGGTTAACTTGGTTTTCGTGCATTGACTTCTTTACGCGTCATTTAAAGGAGAAAGCTAAATGATCACTCATTATTGGGAGACAGACAAAACAACCATCCACTGATGATTTTACAAGACGTATAAAAAATCAATTAGTGTGGTTAGAGCGTCAGTTTTAGGTGCGTGAGTTACGGATTCGATGCCAATCAACGACATACAAAAGTTAAAAAAAAAAATGGTAAGGTCATTTGTTTGGCGCTCTTCATATAAGGAAAGTTGCAAGATTGGTTGGCCTGGTGTCAGGAAGATGTGGCTAAGTGTGTTTATGTTTATGGCGTGATATTGCAGTGATGCAGCACTTTAATTGTGTAGAGTAAAAAATCGTTTCTAAATGATTGTAATTCTGTCGAAGGAATGTTGTGGACCTATGTACAGGTTTGAGTTATGTAGCATAGGTCAAGGCAGCAGTTTCAATAAGCAGACGAAGACGTCGACAATAAAAAAAAAGATTTTTACGATTGACCCGCCGTTTTGAAATCTTATCTGTGTATGAGGCAGGGTATATAAAATCTGGCAAAAATCGAGACTCCCTGCGGTGATACTTAGTAGTGCATGTGTACATGATTGTTAATGCGCGTTATCTGTTTTAGAGTCTGGTTGTTTGTTTGACATGGTGCGTTTGTCAGAACTATGTGTGCAAATTAAATTATGATTGCTCCGCCCACTTTTATTGACTGACAGTTGCCGTTTTTTGATACCTAAATATAGGGTTGGGTACCTGAAAAGTTTTACTGCTTTACTGTATTATAAACAGCATACTTACTATTGAATTAAACAAAATAGGCATCTATCACAATAATGCGTTAGATTGCAAAAAAAATAAATAAAAAATATTCAGTACTGTGTTGAAGAAGAAAGGCACAATATGTAATCACAAAAGTCGAATGTCATCGCGACACGTTAATTCGAGAACAAAGGGATGGAAAAGACATTGCATTGATATCCTAATCATTTAATATTCCGGTTTATCAGTAAGTTTTACATCAATTTGCAGTAAATGTTATCTAATTACTTCTCGATTAGAGCACGCTCAGGTGTGAAACTGTAATGCTTTTAGTCTTGATTTCGCAAGTCATTATTATAAATGTTGTCGTTTTTGAGACCCACAGTTTTTTGTTTCTCATTTGTTCTTTTTTTACTTTATTTTCTTGGCCTACATAGAATCATTAGTACATGTAGTTTATTATTACATTTTTTTCCCTTCTAGATCACATAAACTGAATTGTTTAAATATATGTGTGTGAAAAAGATGATGTACTTTGTGAAATTCTTAATAAATATCTGTTCTGTTCTGGTCTTGATTAAAGCTTAGAGAAATTGTTATTATTATTAGGTTTTCGCCTCTGCAGGGCGAAAACCTATTGTTCTTCTTCTGTTGATTTGTTTTTTTTTTTATTTTTATTATTTTTCCAATTCCACCCATTTTTTGTGTCCAGCCTAGCGGCCAGATGAAAAAAGCTACAGCTATGAAATTTTGGGCATGGAGTCATCTTTATCTGAACATGTGCCTAATTGGTCAAACGTTTCACTTTTGTTTCTGATTTAGCCACTAGGGGGCGCAATGCATATAATCACTGTTTTGCTAATAACTCAAAAATTTGAAACCTGATTTAGATGCGGTTTTTTACATAATGTTCCTTGTTGACAGCCCAATCAAATATGATGGAAATCTCATCATCGAGTACGGGAAAAAAATTGTTCTAGGAGAGGTTGAATGTTCGAACCTTGGAAAAAAGTGAATAATGACGGTAGGTCTACGAAAAACCTTCCCACTTTTGTTAGAGAATAGATAGAAGAATTCTGTTTGCTGCATACGATTTGCAAGACATATACGCACAAAATATATGGGGTGGCGAATTTAGGAAATGCGTGGTTTGTCCTCTAGAAACGGTCAAACTTCACTAAATTTTAGGAAAAATTAAAATTTCAAAAACATGTTTTTGTCGCTCCTGATTTTTTTCTGTTCATTCTTCAGTATTTTCACACAATATGTATTGTTATGTTTGAAAGGGCCTCACAATAAAAAAATTAAAAGAAATTTGAAAAGGTCAAGGTCATATTACGATTATTGTGTTTTTATTCGGCCACAAATAGCTCCAAAACTAAAAATATTTCATTGAGAGTATATGAACAAAAGTTTTAGTTCTTAAAGAGCTCTTTCCAGTGATGTTTAGTTTTTGAAGATCGAACTTGATTTGGTCATTATACGGCAGTCCAAAGTTTGATCCTTTTTTGGAATAATTGTAAATCAGGTTTTATGCTTCAAATTCTGATACACAAGAATAAAAAGTTTGACTTGTGCGACTAGTATACTTGATTGAACTATTTGCTGCTTTGCTAGGTACCTAACAGTAAAATTTTAATCAATTTTCTATCTCATTTTGCCGCTAGGGGGCGCTTTTCTTGAAATCATTCTTTTGCTTATAACTCAAAAAGTTGAAGCCTGATCCAAATGCGGTTAATTGAATTATGTTCCTTGTTGATAGCCTAATAAAATATGATAGTTTCTAGGTATGAGTGGCTGAAACTTTTTGAGCTAGTAACGGAAGGTTGAAAGTTCAAATCTCGTAAAAAAAACTGCAAATGAGGGTAGGTCTACGAAAAACCTATCCATTTTTGTTAGAAATCAGATAGAAGAATTCTGTTTGCTGCAAATGATTTGCAAGACATATACGTACAAAATATATGGGGTGGCGAATTTAAGAAATGCATGGTTTGTCCTCTAGAAAAGGTCAAACTTCACTAAATTTTAGGAAAAATTAAAATTTCAAAAACATGTTTTTTTGTCGCTCCTGACTTTATTTTCTGTTCATTCTTCATGAAATTTTCACAAGTTATGTATTGTTATGTTTGAAAGGGCCTCACAATTAAAAAGTTAAAAAACATTGAAAAGGTCAAGGTCATATTACGATAATTGTGTTTTTATTCGGCCCCAAAGTGCTCCAAATCTAAAAATATTTCATTGAGAGTACATGAACAAAAGTTTTAGTTCTAAATAGTTCTTTCGTATAATGTTTAGTTTTTGAAGATCGGACTTGATCTTTTCATTTTACGGCAGTCCAAAGTTTGATCCTTTTTTGGAATAATTGTTATTCAGTTTTTATGCTTAAAATTGTGATATATAAGAAAAAGAATGTTCGATTAGTGCGACTTATATACTTGTTTGAACTATTTGCTGCATTTCTAGGTACCTAATTGTAAAATTTTTTTATCATTTTTTTTCTCATTTTGCCGCTAGAGGGCGCTTTGCTTAAAATCACTCTTTTGCCTATAACTCAAAACGTTAAAGTCTAATTGAAATGCGGTTTTCAGCATTTTTTCCCTTGTTGACAGCACCACAGAATGTGATGTGATGTGATGATAGGGTATGGGGAAATATTTGCGCTAGAGGAGTTTGAATGTTCTAACATTCCAAAAAAAAACAAAAAAACTGTGCAAATGAGAGTAGGTCTTCAAAAAACCTTTGGGTTCTGTTTCATATTAAAAATTGTGGCTGAGTTGAAATAAAGTGTTCAAGTTGATTAGGTTAAAAGCGAAAACCAAGATACCGCTTGCGGTTCTAGTTTATTATTATTTTTCTAACCTTTTTTTGTGAACGGCATATCACCATGATAGAAAAAAGTCACATTTCTGATTTTTTTACCAGTTTTGTCCTATAATTTGAATTTGATCCTAACGTTGAGAAAATTTTCATTTTTGTCTTAGTTTTGCCGCTAGGTGGCGTTTTGTAAAAATGACTAAGGGCTAATAACTCTGTTATTTGAGGTCCGATTCAAATGCGGTTTTTTGCATTGTGTTCCTTGTCAGAAACTTAATAAAATATGATACGTTTCAATTATTTGCGTATATAAAACTTTCGTGCTACAGGAGGTTGAAAGTTCGAATCTCGAAAAAACGATGATATAAAGGTAGGTCTACGAAAAAAGTCCCCATTTATTTTAGAGATGAGATAGGAGAATTTTGTTTGTTGCATATGATTCGCAAGACATACACGCACAAAATATATGGTGTGGCGATTTTGAGAAATGCATGGTTTGTCCACAGTACGCGGTCAAACATAACCAATATTTTCGAAAAATCAACATTTTAAAAGCATGACTTTTACGGTTATTTGCAGTTCTTGACTTTATTTTTTATTCAATCTTCATCTTTTTTTCACTGTTAATGCATTTTCATAAAGCAAATAAAATCATAGAAAAAAATCACCCATAATATGCAAAGGTCAAGGTCATATACCAATTAATATTATTTATTTCGGCATAAAATAGCTCCAAATCTAAAAATATTTTATAGAAAGTATATGAACAAAAGTTTTAGAACGTAATGAGATCTTTCCATTGGTGTTTAGTTTTTGAAGATCGGACTTCATTTGATCAAATGACCACAGTCCAAAGTTTGATCCTCTTATCAAACAATTGTATATACATATGTTTCCTCTTTTTTGCTGCTCCTGACTTTATTTTTTGTTCAATCTTTATCATTATTTCACTGTTTATGCATTTGTATAAAACAAATAAAATCATAGAAAAAAATCAAGCATAATATGCAAAGGTCAAGGTCATATACCAATTATTATTATTATTATCGGCATAAAATAGCTCCAAATCTAAAAATATTTTATAGAAAGTATATGAACAAAAGTTTTAGTCTATGAAGAGATCTTTCCATTGGTGTTTAGTTTTTGAAGATTTGACTTCATTTGATCAAATGACCACAGTCCAAATTTTGATCCTCTTATCAAACAATTGTATATCCATGTGTTTCCTCTTTTTTGCTGCTCCTGACTTTATTTTTTTTCAATCTTCATCATTATTTCACTGTTTATGCATTTGTATAAAAGAAATAAAATCATAGAAAAAAATCAAGCATAATATGCAAAGGTCAAGGTCATATACCAATTATTATTATTTTGATCGGCATAAAATAGCTCCAAATCTAAAAATAATTTATAGAAAGTATGTGAACATAAGTTTTAGTCTGTGAAGAGATCTTTCCATTGGTGTTTAGTTTTTGAAGATCGGACTTCATTTGATCAAATGACATCAGTCCAAAGATTGATCCTTTATCAAAAAATCTTAAATCAGTATGTTACCTCAAAAGTTTATTTCAGGTGGCATATTTCGTGACTTCGTGTCTTTGTCCAAAGTCGAAATAACATTAATATGGCACGTTTTCTTTCATTCGCATTTTTTGGCCAAGACATAAAGACACATGGTTGCGTTATTTCCCCTTTCACCTTTAAGGGCTAGTACACGAAAATAAAAAATGGCAGATATCAGCCATCTTAATTTACTGCATTTCTAAGACCTTATTTGCAATATGTAAATAAATTTTGTTTATCATATTCCGCAAAGGGGCACTTTGCTTGATATCTGAGAAGAAAGTCCGGAGATCTAATGTCAAACCCCTCGCGTCATTTTCGTCGTTGTCGTCCGTGAACAAACCTTTAACCTGGCTTATATCTTTTATATTCTAAGAGATAGAGCTTAGATATTTTACATGTAGACAGCCCAATTCAAGATCTATCATTTGGAACTATGACTTTTGGCTTGTGACCTTGACCTTGGAGTTTGACCTACTTTTCAAAAACTTAAATCATATACAAAAAGTGCTGTTACGGCAAGCTATGTTGTCTTCTGACCACTCTTGTTGTTGTAACTAAGAAAGTTGATATTCTTGTTGAAAGCCTGATAAATTTGATAAATCTAAGGTTCAAAAACCTGATTTTTTCTACTGGCTATAGAAGGTTGAATGTTCGAACCTTGCATAGACTTTGCAGACTTGTGTGGGTATATGATAAACATTTCTTTTGCAATCATCTTCAAACTTTGTGACAAATTTTGTACCGAAGTCCGATTAAAGCTTATATCTTTGAATAAATCACAGATTATGCACCTTTTTACATAAAAGCAGCAGTTTTGTACTCTTAAGTATAAACACACGCATAGAAATTCATTTGCTTTTGTAATACAATTCGTGAATTGCAATGTTTGAAAAGAATGAGATTGAATTGCGAAAACCGATGATGTCGCAATTCTAATTGCGATTCTAGTTCATAATTAGACTTACAACAGAGAAAAAAATGAATATCACAAATCGCTCATACATGTATAAACTTCGCAATTAAACAAAGAAAACATAGCACATGACTGGTATCCACACGTCACATTGCAGTGCATATTGTCCACACGTCACATTACAGTGCATGTTGGGCCCCAGTGGCTGAATGGTTAAAGTCACTGATTTACTATGACTTAGCCACTCGCCGCTTTCCGTTCGAATCCCACTCTGCAGACTAGGAGTTTTCACGCGAGAAAGCCTTCCATCTACATACGGCAGGTCGACGTTTACACTGTCTGTTTCTACATTTCCGCCTTTAATTAGCTCGGAATCAATACTGTCGCAGCAGTAACAACAAACAAACTGAATACATTAAACAATCGTGATTGTGACACAGAGTGACATTTCGCCATACGTATTTAAATTGAAATTGAATTTTACCTCTAACTCTTGACATTATGTAAGGTCGCCGTGGTTCCGTGGTAACTTATCTGACGGCAGATCCGAAGGATATGGGTTCGAACACCGCAAGGATTTTTCATGACCTTTTCAGGCGCAAAGTACTGGTCCAACTCATGAACCGTCGAGAGAAATTAGAATAAGTTATAAGAACGTGTATCCCAATCGAGTGTAAAATAATTAAGATTTAACTAATGGTGTATTAAAAGTGTTGCTAAAAGTTTCATGCACTTGATTCACTAAATATCTCTGAATGTACGTATATTAAAAATACATCACAAAACTTCTGACATATATACGATTCATCTTCCAAAATAAAGTACATGGCTTCGCTGTGTTATATTACCATGTACTTGTATTTATACAGACACATATGATTATGTTTAGATGTTTTTACAACATATGCCAAGTGCAATTTCATTTGACCCCTCGGGTGTGTATCAGGACATGTATTATTCATGAAACTCATTATCGACAAGGTGATAACATGATCATATTAATATACATTGTGCACGTGTCTGAGTGTACTGAAAGTGTGGATTTGCTTCAATGGTTTTTGATCAATGTCGGTAAATATATAATTGTAAACAGAAGGACAGAAAGACAAAGGAAGTAACTGTCGTAAATGAAGTCGTCAAAAGTACATGTTTTTATTCCCTTTTTTGTTCGATAATATCAGATTGTGTATTCTTATCATAATGACATATCATATGTTAGTGGTAGTCATTTTGCTCAATTATAAAACTTGTATTATGAATTTGTTATGAGGACCAAATGGAAGAATGGCATTACCAAATATGCTGTCCTCTAAAGATGCTATCATTATTATCATTATTATAAAACAAATAATTAATACATGATACAATGATAAGCAACATGATGATAAATCTGTGTTTTTTCTTGTTTTTTTTTAATTTATTTATTTGATTTTATTGTTTATGGATTTCTAATGGAATTCTCTGGTTTTCACTTATTTTAGTCACTAGCCAATACATGTTTCACTCTATAATTAAATTCTTAAGTTTTGCGATATGGTATGAATTTCCTTCCTTCTTTCATTTCCTTATGTATGTATGTATGTATGTATGTATGTTTGTATGTATGTAAAGATAGATAGATAGATAGATAGATAGATAGATAGATAGATAGATAGATAGATAGATAGATAGATAGATAGATAGATAGATTTTCTATGTTACATTGTATAATATTATTTAACGTCCAGACATATAACTGGTAGGCTTCCTCGTTGAAGTAATTATGACAGGTCTAATCGATACTGACTTTTATAACCTACGTGTTACGTAAACCTGTCGACAGGGATATAAAATACATGAATGAGAGCATGTACTAACGGTTTGACAGTTTAAGGATATCAGATATGAATACACGATCATGTTTAAATTGGACATAAGGACTTGATAAAGTCAGTTAACAGCATTAGCTATCTTTCATCGGGGTAGGAAGATATTATGATACACTAGTACATACCGGTATCGTGGACATCCGGACACTTCCTGCATCTCACATCGTAGCTACTCGGCGATCTCCGACCAAACCCGGTAGCTATAGGAAATAAACGAAGTGTTCCGAATGGTTATTTTTCCGAAGACTACCGAGGGTGCACGATCAGGATTTCTTATGGACAGTCTGATAAAAACGACTGGCATGTAACAGGTGTTAGGTCAGTGGAAGAAATATATGAATTATAAATGAGATTTTTTATTTAATTATCGTCATCATTGAATGGACAATCCAAGGTAACAGTAATTATTATTGAACATTTTATCCAACTTTGTGATTTCGTACCCATTGTTACTTAGCAATTAGGTATGTGGGAACTAGAGGATTGTACTCTAAAACTTTTCAACGACTGATTGAAAGCAACAAAAACTATCAGTGTGCTAAGTTATCCGGACGAGTGATGGTGGATTTACTCTAGGATTTCCGTCTTCACCAAAACATACGTTTTATGGACTAGAGATTTATTTCATAGAGTGGAAACGTTTTGTTTTAGAGGTAAACAGATACAATATTCATTTACCCATGACCCTTGATAAACTTGAACGGATTTTTATCTCTTAGCAAATGAAACGTTTGTATACAGGATTGTTAATTAAGTGTTTAAATTGATTAAGTAATATTCAATTGAGTGAGCTTTGATTACGGCATAAGTGTTCCTCCCAATAAAACACGTTGGATTTCAGCACATCAATTTATAATTGACTAAGTGGGTACACTTTTTATATTTTAAACTAACTATAAGAGGTATGTCAAATAGGGCCATTAACAATATCAGCTTGTGATGTATGTGGCTGTTCCATGCTTCATTGGCATACAGTAAGTTGGGGACAGCGCCACGTAGCGGGGACAATTTGCACGACAGTTAGAGTGCTGTAATTAACATAGCTTTTTAAAGACGAAGGTTTAAAACATTGTTTATTTAGTCTTTGATAAATAAGTAATGAGCCATGGAGAAAACTAGGAAAGGAAGGCGATTAAAAAGATCAGCATCTGCCGTGGAAAACTTGAAGCTCACGCTTCAACGAAATCTCGTTGCTAGCGTTAGCATGCCGATGGTTGCCGAGATGTCGACTGGCGACAAGAAATTAGCTAGCCTATCGTTGACTAGTATAAAGGATATTTTGCGTGGGAAAGGAAGTGTTTGCTATGATGTAAATAATATCTTAGCGTGCCGGGCTAAGAAATCCGAAACTTGGGAAGCTTTGGATATTTGTGAGACAAGACAATTTAGAACCTGCAGACGGCGATCCTGGTCAGGCATATCTTAGCGGCGTAAAAATAGAAATAGAAGAAGAGGATGATTGAAGGAAAGTAAAAAAGTCTGAGACAGATGTTGAGATAAATACTGAAACTGAGAGAAAAGAAGAAGACACTACGAAAGAAAATGATATGACAGAAACTAAGACTGTTGAGAGTTCATGTGACGATAAGAAACAAGAAGAAGAAGAGGTGGATTCGAAGGAAAGTGTAGAAACAGATAAAAGACTGAGTATGTCTGGAAAAAAGTCTGAAAAAAGAAATAAAGGTCATGTACAACTTAAGAGATGTATCTCCCTCTACGAACGTAAGCGATCTCCTCATACGTGTTACCATGGAAATGGGAATGGATCCCATCTACCCAAGACTCCAATATTGTTAGACAAACCAGCAAGAACCAATGAACAATTGAGTGCGAGCCCAAAGAAAACTATAGATATATCTATCAATGGGAGTTCAGCAGAAACTGATTTCGAGACACCTCGAAGCAAAAAACCCAAAGCACGTAATAGTCAAAAGGGAAAGTCTCGACGGAAAATCATGTCGCAAGAAAATGGACATGACAATGAAACCGATTCCACTTGCCTAAACCATGAACAGCGTTCAAAATCAGACTATGGTATCTTGAGAAGACGGAGTCTAATTCCACGCCCCGTAAGGTCTGCAAGCTTCAGTTGCTCAAAGTCGTTTGAGCTGGTCCAGAATACTTCAACTCCAGGAGAGGGTTCGATGGAGCTCTGTATTTGCGTTAAGGGGTCTGTCATGGTTACGGAACGCTGCGTAGAGTGGGGCCATGATTCGTCTGCCTCAACTATATCGTCTGTTGCTGCCTCAGACGATGCCAGCAGCGTGTCTTCCACGATCACGGACTCTGGGGATTCGCAACATTCTCGTGAAAAATTAGCGGTATGTGTTCGGTTTGATTCCTTTCAAGGAAATCATGCTTCCACTAGTTTAATGTGCTATCTGTCTAGATATATATAAAGACTAATAAGTTGTCATTTATTTTTTAAATATAGTGATATAAAGATAGATAGATGGCTATATTGATAGATTAATTGTCACCGATAGATAAATAGATAGATAGATAGATAGATAGATAGATAGATAGATAGATAGATAGATAGATAATAAAAAAAATGATAAAAATAACTTAAAAAAATAAGAAATAAACAAAATGCGTCGATCGGATTTAGAGAAAAATGACAGTCACTGATATAAAGCAGCACTTTCACTACCACTAGCTTTGCATTAAGCTTACAACGTGGAGGTTATAACGGTTGTAACAGGTATTCCATGGATTCAGAAATTATATGGATTCTCAGTACGGTTAGCCAATAATCAGACAAATGTAGTATAAAATCCAACAGTTGACTTCGTTGTCGAGTGTACATATATTGCCAGGGTCTCACTAGAAGTTGGAAAATTCGAGTCCATTAAAAAGATTCTCGAAAAGTTCGATTGAATTTTCCCATATGTTTTTATTTTTCCCCTGAAATTGAAGTCGAGGACTCCAGATTAGGCGTTTGTGAAGACCGTGTACATAGGTACATGTAAGTAAGTTTAAATATCCCGGTTGTTTACGCCAGGTTGTCGTGCCCGAGGATGAGGACGGATACGCCGACCCCCGGCCCCCACCCACATATAAAGAGGACATATTCAACCCCCGGGTCTACACACAGGTGGACCAGCATGCACTACAAGTAAGGTTCACATGTCCATCTGTGCATCAACCGTTTTTTTTTTTTTCTTTTTTTCTAAACGCATCATGTATAAAACTTATATTTCACGTCATTTTTTCACAGATTGAGCCCCCCCCCCCCCCCCAGTTCTTCGTTAGTGATAAAATATAGAAAATAATGCTAATTGATATAACAAAAAATAACAATGATGTTGAAGATGTTGATAATTATCATTCAAAATTTACTGTTTTTATTACATATAAATGATAATAGTAATCATAATAGTAATAATTTATTTACTATTTAGATATATTTTATCATGAGTAATCTTATTATTTAAAATTTATGGCCTGGCGGCTGAATCCCCTCTGGATCTGTAATTAATTAGGAAAAAATCTATCTCCAGTAATGAACTTGTACAACCTGGCCCGAGCTTGTCTGTCGCAATCTGTGCTTATCTCTGATATCGCTAATGGAGGTCTTTGTTTTTTGTTTTTATTTTACGAACCAAAATGATTAACGTGCCCAAATGAAGAAAACAACAAAAACAACTTCATGACTTATTATCGTTTTCTAAACTGCCAACAACAAAAATATCAACACATGCATTGTTCACCGGAAGGTGATGTTTTCTTGACTGCTGGCAATGGTTTATTTCATCCGTGTCATCCAGTGCGTTTAATAACCTTCAACTTTGATTTTAGTTATATAAAATTGATGCTGATACATTTCTTATTTCCATCGAAATTTAAAATAATTCATTAACCAACCATGGTGAATCGGAATTTCTTGGACAATTCCGCTCTTAACATTCTTTGTCGAGTATTCCGATCGTTCCATGAGTAAATTACAAATTATGATTTAATATCGAGAAAAAAAAAGATGGAAGCAAAGATCGTGATTTTTATTATAAATAAACATGGCCAAATGGCGATGTTTTCGTTTATGCAAAACAACAATTGAACTCCATGACTCCATTATTTTTTGTATGACAAATGATATACATATTGTCATGAAAGCAATTATAAATCGTCTCATTGTTTAGTCGTTTTGAAACATCAGCCATCGAAAAATGACTCATTGATTGACATAATTAAGTTGGATATTTTTGCAAGACGTTACGTAGTTGAAAGTGCCACATGCGACAATAAAAAAATGTTTTGGGTATCTTTTTATTTATGGTTTAGAGAACTTTTTGTGGAGAAAGAAAAAAGGTTCGAGACAAATTTTGTATTTGTAAACCACAGGAAAACTGTCTTAGAAATAAATCGGATAAATGTTAAATATATGTTTTCATATATTTTCGTCACGTCTTTCTTGTTTCTCGTTTAAAAAGGCGCCAAAGGAAGCTGGAGAGAACTTTGATGAACTGTTGGGATACTTGTTACAAGATCTTGTGACCGATCTAGCCAAACTGCGCGCCATCTACCGGTGGGTCGTATCGCAGCATATCCCGCTGGAGGTGAAACCAAGGGACATAACTGAAGACAGTCCAAATGGATTTCTGTTCAGGATCCGAGAGAGGCTGTCGACCTACTCTGAACTGTTCTCCGTCCTTTGCAGGTACGTCAATATGTGGAACAGGAGACGGACATATTTGATTTTAAGCCTCTGAAGTTTTCAGTTTAACACCTGTAAAAAATCAAACTTGTTTTAAAAGGTCAATAAGGTGACCAGAATTGCCCTTGCCTATTTATACAATTTGCGCTTAATGGAAGTGAAATGTATATAATATTACTTTTTTTTCCGTAAAAGTCGAGCTGGCTACATAAAACAGGTTGGATGCTTATTGCAGGGGACGTTGGGGAGCGGGGGCGTTAAAATATGTTTAATTGCTTCATGTTTTAAAAGGCAAAGACCTATTATTATAGGTCTTTGTTTAGTGTTTGTGTAAAGATAATTTTCAAAACACATACGAGGGGCCTCCGTGGCCGAGAGGGAAAAGTCGCTGACTTTAACACTCACTCAGCCCCTCACCGCGTGGGTTCGAATCCCGGCAGGTCATTCGGATTTTCATATGAGGAAGCCTTCCAGCTGGCTTGCGGTAGGTCGATGGTTCTACCCGGGTGGCTCAGTGCATTCGGGGTCTTCCTCCACCTGTAATTAGCTGGACGTCGCTATTTAAATGAAATACTGTCGCAGCAACGGTAAAATCAATCAATCAATCAATCAATCAATCAATCAATCAATCAATCAATCAAAACACATACGAAACAAACTGTCTCACGTCTATGCAAAATAAAACAAAAGACTAGTGTACATGTCATCTGCTTAATACATTTCGTTACAGAAAAGCAGGCCTACCTTGCGTAATAATCTACGGTGTGGCAAAAGGCGTGGCTTACGATATAGGTGATAAGGTCACACATAGACGGATGAAGAACTCATGGAATGCCGTTTACATTGACAACGCGTGGCGATTTGTGCACCCCTATTGGGCAAGCCAGTCCGCTAGAGGATACAGTTCGGGCCGCTGGACCGTCGTTGAGTGCGACGACTTCCATAACGACTCTGAGGACACACGACAACTGGTAGCCCACACAGTAAATGACTTCTTCTTTCTGACGGACCCAGACAAGTTTATAACAAAATGCTTCCCGGACGACCCCAGCTGGCAACTTCTTTCAAAGCCTTTGACCAAAGAGGACTTCGAGGAGTTGCCTTTTCTCCAACCATCATTCTATGAACTCAAACTAAAATTGAAAAGTCACAAGGCTTGTCTCCTGTATGCTGAGGATGGAAAGGTTGAAATAGTTATAGAGATGCCAAAGGATAAGATCAAGAGATACAAATTTAAGTACAAGCTATTCATCAACCGGGATTGTGAAGATGAGGGCGAGTATGACACCCTCTCGTTGGAGCGATACCTTCTACACTACATCAAGAATGAGCTCGCCTACTTTGAGATCAGATTCCCGATCAGAGGCGTGTACAAACTGGAACTTCATTGCAATGACTCAAAGAGGTCTTTGCCTTCGGACTGGATATGCGATTATAAGATAGTTTGCCACAAAACCGTGCCCGAATGTGAGCCTTTGCCGGTCGTTCCGTCCATCGGATGGGGACCAGGACAAGAACTTGAACAAGCTGGGATCGAATGCTTAACACACAAACACGGTCTTGTTAACTTGGACAAGGAATGCGTCACGTTTTTGAGATTTGCTCTTCCTAAGGACAAAGAGGTAGCAATGGAAGCAGAACTTCTGAAAAACAACGAACCTAGAGAGGAAATGATAAATCATGTGGTTTTGGAACAAGATGGCGATCACGCTGTCGTGCAAGTGGCGCCACCTAGTGAGGGAGAATATGCTCTTCAGTTGTACTTAACAGACGAAAATGAGGATGCCGGCAGAAGTAGAACAAATGTTTGTAATTTTCTAATGCATCGCACGCAAATTGTCGAGGTGAGTTCCGATTCCTGTTTTTACCCTTGTATTTGCATTATGTCTTTTATAAAGCTCCTTCAATACAATCCGCTTTTTGATTTGCGTTAAACATTGTTACATTAAGTTATCTAGTGAATATCACATGAGTATTAACACAATTGAAATTTTCTGATTGTTTTAATGTTTGATAGTAACATAAATCATAAAATACTTATAAAAACGATAGTTGATATCTACAGAAGTAAGGATCAAAGGGAGAGGTCATTATATTGGAGGGAAGTGTCAGGATCAGAGGTTAAGATCAGAGGGAATTGTCACAAATGGGGGAGGGTCAGGATCAGACGTCAAGATCAGAAGGGGGTTTAAGAGGGAGAGGTTAGATTGGAAGAAGGATCAGAGGTCAGGATCAAAGGGAGGGGTCATGATTGGGGATGAAGGGTCGGGGTCAGAGGTCAGATCAAAGGGAGAGGCCATTATCGGGGGGAGGGTCATGATCAGAGGTCAGGTTAAATAGGTTCTAACTATTATAAACATGTACTTTTTTATGGCTCGATTGGTCATTTGTAGGTTCCAAACAAAGACTTTGACAGTTTAGACGGTCCGGTTGAAGAGGTCTCTAGTTTGTGATATTGTATCCCGTTGTCACTTGCATTTCCCAAGCATTCACCAACCCTACCTCTTCATTTATATTAACATGTTTTCCTTATAGTATCCTACGATATTCACCACAATGTCATCTGAAACTTACGCCATTTATAATGAGTTGCAATGTGGGTCAAAAGTAGCTTTAATCTGGCGTGTGATAGAAAAGTATACATTTGCAGCTTTATTTTGAATGATCCCTGCAACTATTTATTACAGTCAAAACTATAAATCTATTAAAGAATAAGATGTACAGTTGAACCTAAATAAGCGGCCACCTGTATTAAGCAGCCAACCTGCATTTAGCGGTCAGATGTAATATTACCAAACTAGTATATTGTTATATGTCTAATATAACTTAAGCGGTAACTTCTGTTATGCGGTCACATACTCTTGTTCCCTTGACAGACCGTTTAGGACAGGTTTGACTGTAACTTTCAGTTGCAACTATATTTGTGACGCTGTAGAAGCCGTGTTCGCAGTTACACCTGTATTGTCTAATAAATGTCAGGTTAAATCTGCTTTTGACCAAATCTATACGCCAAACATCCCCAATAAAATTTGAACATTTACTGCATTCACATTAAAAAAGATAATATTGTTTATCCTATGAAGTTTGAATCATACTGGGCATGTTAGTTTCATTAGAAAGTATTAATCAACACAATATTTATATTTTCCTTTGAAAGCCTCTATTTGATCTGCAGGCAAGTAAATTGTAGAAATTGCTTTGTCTCGTTTGTCTCCACGTTACATTTTACACATTAAAAAAAACGTATTTTAATAAGTTATGTTCAACATGTTTAATGTTTAAGATGTTATTCAGTAATGATATATGTTTCCTTAACCTAACTGCGTTTACACATGTCAAAGTATCTCATCGATTTCAGAAATTGTTTTAGGAAAACTCTCATAGTGACAGGTTTCATGAACAAAGTTACTGAATTTTATGACTAAAATATTCAGCATTGTTAACAGATAAACAGCAAAATTTGCGATATCCCGAGTAAATAATAGAAAAGAATGCTCGTGTTTTCCCAAGGCTCGAAATACCGAGAACATATCCCTTGTTTCTGTCTGTTTCACTTTACCGGGACTTGGAATTAAACTCGAACATAGCACGTTACGTGTACTGTGGCGAATTAACCGTATACTTGTTGTCCTAGATATACCCGTAATGTCCCTGACATGTACAAGCATTGGACCTTATTTTATGTATAGATGTATGTATCCATGTATTATAGAATTGCACTCCTAGCATATTGATGCACTAGGTTTTTTTGTGTTTTTTTTTTTGTTGTTTTTTTACTAGCGATATATAAATCTATCTGAATCTTAGAAAATGCCCAATAATGTCTAGAAAGAATCTGAAACTTACAAGACTTTCATGTTTGTCTTGAATTGACTCATCATCTATTACAAAGCTTGCTTTCCACTTGAAAATATTTAAAGCAGACGAAAACGAAAATTGTGCATAGAAATTAATATCAACGTTAAACTATTAAGAATTACCATCACAACATACATTAAGCACACACAACTTTGCACATGTACATATATTTCCTACCATGGATAATACGGACCTATTTAGTTTATTTCTTTGTCCATGAAAGTGGAAATGAAGACATTTTTTACATTAAAACTTATTTAATTAACAATTTCTTAAAAAAAAAATGTCCCTAAAATTAAGCTAATTAACTAAACTAATAAATGAATTAAGAATTTAAATGAAACATTAACTGGTAATAAAGCCATATCTATGACGATTTTTAATTTAGAAAGTAATTGACTGGTCATCTAATTGCCCAACAAGCACTGTTAAGTATCCCTAAATGCATTGCGTTAAGTTTCCCACAGTGGGCTTAAACGTTAATTGCACAATATTATTAACATCGCAACATGTGAGACTGATCTTGATTAATATTCACTTAGACTTTTATGTGTTCTGCATTTTGAACAGAGAAAAAAAGTGTCTAAAAGAGAAAGTATGATTGTTGTACTTCAAAGGTCAACATCATTATAAAAGTCAAAGCCGCAAAAAATTAAACAATGGCAAAGTGTTTGAACAATCAAAGTAAATGGGAAATAGAAATCTTAATTAATCTAAATTTCTCTACTAGATTTAATAAAGTGAAGTTAACGAATTGTCAAAACTGCAGGTATCAAATAAGTTGATACGGTAAAATTCGATACACTTGATATATTTTAAAGTTAAAACATGTCGTATATTCAGCATAAGTTTAAATAGTTAAAACAATATACATAACACCATGTGTCTTATTAGCTCATTTTTAAATATACATAAGGATACGCGCTATTCTTAAGTAGCATATTGTACATTTTATTCTGTATAAAAAAAATGAACTCAACAAGTTCATTTTATATACTTACCGCATTAAAAATGCGTAACTTCCAGAACTGGTGGGGAGAATGTGAATCCTCAACCAGGCTTTGAAAACCAGATTATTATCAATCTTAAGGTAATCCACCCATCATTAAATTGTAATCAGGATCAATCAAGTGATCATGGACATTTCACAGTAAATGCAAGCCTTTAAAGACTTAGAGCAAAAGAGCCTGTAACTCCAAATCAATGGATGATTACATCTGCACTGAAGTCTTTTTAAGCATTTGAAGGACCCTGATTATAATTTAAATGATGGATTGATTACCTTAACGTATAATTTCCCCCCTCCATTCCTCGAGTGTAAGTCAGTGTAGTCCGCACCAGGGATTGGATTAGATCTAGAGATAGGCACGGTACTATGATAATCATAACTTTACTGTAATATGATATTATTGATATTAATATCAAAGCAATTTTGAATTACTGTAACCTTTGTAAACCTATTATACTGCAAAAGATTGTTTTAATCCTTGCTATTAACCACCCACATAGAATTTAATTCCTGGATAGACATCTTTAAAACATTCCGAAGAAAGTTGATTCAATTTATGCAATTTTTTAATCATGTGAACTATGCAATATATCGTTCATAATGGTTACGAAAATTTTCTTCTAGGTCGACCTGTTTTGTAATGTTAGGAAAATGAGTATATTAATAATAACTTAATAGAATTTCGTTTACGAAGTAAGTATTGACTTTAACACGATTATTTTTCTCAACTATGATATTGAATAGTGTATGGCTCATCTCTGTTTCCCACAATGTCCTTGTTCATTTTCATATTGTTATTCACCGTGCACTTAAATGATGAGGTTTGTACTAATACAATTTATACATGGCCTACGTAACACACCGCATTTCAAAAATAGATTTTTCCAAACTTGATAATTTGAAGGTCTGTAATGCCCTCATTTACTGACATTGAGAAAATATTTTTGCGTTTATGCTAATATCTTAATATTTAGAATATCCTTTCTGCGTTCATATTATTAGAACAGAAATAAGACGTCCATGCTGTTATTAGCTTGTTACTACAGAAAATGACATTTTTATTCCTTCAAAAATAAACAGATTGTAGTGATACAGAATATTAATTCTTTTTGAATGAGTGAAAGAAAATCTTGATTTGTGATTTTTCGTGTGATAATGTCTAAAAAAGAATCTACGTTTGTTATTCAGGATCCTGAACTAGCGGACATCAGGAACGAGCTGATCAAGGCGACAGAAACCGGTGACTACGAGACCTTGTTCCTCTGGATAGAACGATTCCAGGAGAAGCATATGGAAGACAGGGGTGA
The DNA here is from genome assembly GCA_021229015.1 of Solen grandis. NCBI lineage: Eukaryota > Metazoa > Mollusca > Bivalvia > Adapedonta > Solenidae > Solen > Solen grandis. The sequence goes on along the minus strand of CM037780.1, from coordinate 38,277,091 downwards.
CCTTACAACAGCCAAGAAAAAACTTCACCTGGCTAGACTGAACAGAGGTATTGTCTTTATTAGTTAGACTGGTTGTGGAGCCAGTCTTATGAGTAGAAAATCAAAAGCATTGTTGATTTGCACAATTACTGCAGCCGATTCAGCTGCACTGTATCACTCCGTGCAACAGCAGGTTATGATTAGGTATTCAACTTACGAATAAAATTAGGGTCATGACCCTTATACTGGATCATCATGATACAAATCAAAGAGTTCAAGCCATAGAGAAACTTCCGGGGGGGGGGGGGGGGTATCAAAATTTCAAAAAGTTCAGCTGACTTTCTAATATAACGAGGTGCAGGAAAACATGTGGATTTTTTTTTTGTGCATCATATGACACTTCAACCTTGTTGAAACCCTGTGTTTAGAATTATAGGTGTTTCATGTAAATCCTACGGACAGACTTTTAGTGCCTTAACCCTTTCCCTCATAGAGGACACCATGAAAAGACCTATGCGAACAGCATAAAACCAGATCAGCCTGCGAGTAACTCGCAGGCTGATCAGGTTTTATGCTGTTCGCTGCTCCTCAGTGATCTGGAAATGAGGATTTTGTAATTAAATTTGGTAAGGTTTAACTGTGGTTTTCTGCAGATCAGGCTTTATGTGGTACCTACTGAGTGCGTCAAAATGAGTCTATATGAGGGAAAGGGTTAAATACAGGGTGTGATTAGGACTGTTCTGAATGAGGACAGTTACCAACGCGACCCTGATTGTTTATGTTTCTAAATGGACAATTCAATTTTGTATTTAGTTTAAACTTATTAATGTTACGTCGTTTAACGTCGTTTGAGAAACAAGTTAATACAGCTTAAACTAATTCCTCTCGACGGTTCCTGGGTCGGACCAGTAATTTGCGCCTGGGAAGGTCATGAAGAATTCTTGCCTCCAACGGGGTTCGAACCCATAACCTTCGGATCCTTAATCGGATACGTAACCACTGAACCACTGCGCCGTTGTGTGTTTAAATCAGTTGGGTATGGTAGCAATGCAAAACAAAAATTAAAAAAGCATCAAACCCACCCACAGAAAGCAACAAAAACATATTTTATGAATCTAAATGGTATGTATTGTTGCATACTTATTTGACGCTTAAAACTTTAAGATAAGTTACTCACATTTCATGCTCAAATAATCTAAGCTTTTTTCAAATGTCGGGAACCAGAAAGTGAATCAACAAAATTCTACTGTATTATACGGCAAGCCAATCACGCTAACGTCGTACGTTTCAACAGAAATAATATCATGAACTATTTAAATATGGACAACTAAATTTGACATTCCTGGGTTTTGACTTATTGCATCGTTTCTTAGATTGATAAGAGCCGTATGTAAAAAACACCTTTAATTGAAGTTATTCAATTATATAATTTCTTATTTAATTACATTCCAGATATAAGGGAAGCCATAGCCAGGAAGGACCTCGATCTTCTAGAACGAACTATGCACAGTATAAGTAACACATCTCTCAAGGCCAGTCTCGGCGACTTGACGTCAGAGGCGGAAGCTATGAGGTCACGTCTGCGTCGCTTAAAGCGACTTCGCCATGAAGTGCTGGCGCTAGATCAGAAAACCATATCCGAAATGAGAAGCTATCCGAAACCCCCGGCAGCAGTTCACGGTGTCATGGCGGCCACTTTTTTGCTGCTAGGCAATAAGGAGATAGAATTGAAAGTAAGTTTTGTTTGCTCTATATAAATTCAATATTACTGAAATTCTTTACTATTAGTTTTGCATTTGAATTAAACTCAAAAACATCGACTTGATATGAAATAACGGTATATACAATGAAATATATTTGTATCAAGGATACAGTTTTGTCCGGAAGCAGATACAGTTACTTCTGGAAGCAGATACAGTTAATTCCCGAAGTAGATACAGTTTATCCCCGAAGTATACTTACTATTCATTGAATGAATAAATGAATGAATGAATGATAAAGCTCAACAAATTGTTTGTCTAGAAATGGTCGAAGATACAAGGGTTGATCTCTAAGAAGGGCAAGATGTCACTGAAGCGACGTGTGGCAGAGTTCAACAGCGAGTCAGTGTCGCCTGCTGTGATGATCCGTGTCCAGTCCATACTGTCCAAGTACGACATTGAGTCCGTCCAGATAGCCAGCGCTGGGGCGGCCACGTTCTACCAGTGGGTCAGTATAAAGAGACCGATTGCTCTTTGTTATGCAGTTATATGTTATTATATACAACAGGGGTCTTGAACGATGTGCGTTTCGTGAAATATGTCTTCAAATAAAAATCTCACATCTTATGTCACTACAATTTGTGATTAAGAAAAGATTCGAGGACCATTTCCTGTATGACCGTGCAAAATGTAGCACGTTTATCAGTTTATTTTCTTGATCTTCGACATATCGAATGGATACATATCTCAATTTTAGACGTTTGTGAGACACTGACCAATGACGGCAAAACTAGAATGAACATGAAATTGCTCCAACAATGAAAAGAGGGTATTGCAATAGAATCATGCATGTAGCATGCCCTCGCGTCCAGTTCAAATCAACATCGCACTAAATGTATCTGATAGTACCCCTTTGCATCTACGATTGTGATAAATGTCTTAATTTCTGATTGCAAATTTAGTTTTGTATTAGATAAGATATGCCCGTCCGCTGTAGAGACCATGTACACAAATCTCGTTCGGGGAATTTTTTAACGTACTTAACAATATATAATCAATTCAATATACCATTATTTTGCATTGATTTGTGTTATTTATGACAATTTGGGTGTGATTTTATTTTCAGGCACATTCAATGGCCGGTATTGCGGAGGCGAATGAATAATGACTTCAGATATCCTAAAATGGGGATGTTGTATATGAGAGCATAGACGAATTATTATATCGACATGACTTGTAGATAAGTGTGAAAGTGATAAATGACATCTGTTGTCGAGATGTCTTTTTTCAATTCCTGGAATTAACTGTTTATAAAATGAAGTTCTATTGTATGTTTTGTAGTGTATCAAACTAAATGCTGTAATATATAAATTCGCCATTTCCTTTGCTACTGTATCATAGTTACTTAAGCTTGAATCAATAGGTGATACTATTAAATGCTTATATGAATCTTTGAAGTTTCTTTGGTCAATTTTTTATGTAAATTTCTTACATATTTGAGGAATATTCAATTTTGATATTTTTTAAAAATGTCATCTCGATATGAATGAAGGTGAAACATAATGAAACAGTGTTTTTCTCGTGATATAACTACAATCATTAACATTGAAAACAAAAAACAAAAACGTTTATGTTGTTTGTGTTGGTGTGTTAAATCTACGTGCATTGTATGCCGACAATGAAAATATAGTTAATAACGAGTGATTTTTTTTGTATACACGAATTTTTGTTGCTTAAATTGTAAGAAAGTACTATGGGAAAACGTAATTTATATTTTGCTTGTTAAATAAAATAATTATTCATTTCGAGCATGTCTTTTGTTATCATTAATTTGTGAAAGAGTTTGTCGTTCTTAAAGTGTTTTAAGGGGGAATAACTGTAGAAGAACAGGGATCCGTCGGCGTTTTAACCATTTAATTCAGAGAGATCACCATGTGACCCTCTGTTTCAACTCCGACTAGTCTAGTGTTGGCATTCACTCGAGGAAGGATCAAAGCCTACTGTGATAAACTCAAACTTTACAAAGCATTGCAGATATTTTGGGGTTTCTTACACGTGACTTGTTTGACCAGGTGTCACGGAAGAGGAAGTTGTTTAATGAAGGACAACGTATGTTGTTCTATCCGTTTGGATACTGATTAGCTATGGAACAATTGAGCTATATCTAAGGACTTAGACTGATGAGCTTGATGCAAATAAATAAAAAGAAATAAAAGGAAACATGACACATCATAATCTTTTTCGTAGACAGATTTATTGCTCCCAAGCTTTCACTTTCTCTCACCAATAAACATAACACAACAACTAATATCTAAGTACAGTGAAACCTCATTAAAACGGCATTCATTATAACAGCAGCCTCTTTGCAACAGCATTCATTATAACAGCAACCTCTTTACAACGGCATTCATTATAACAACATCCTCTTTATAACAGCAGTGGTCTTGAGAACTAAAGTGCATAATCCTTCTATGTCTCTATTCTTTACAATGATAGTTTCTTTATATCAGCAAAATTCGCGAAACAAAAACCGCTGTTGTAAAGAGAGTCGCCTGTATATCCCTGTGACAGTATCCCCTCCCCTTTAAAAACTAATGCTCCCGCATTGAGTATGGTTCATGTAAATTAAAATTAAAACTATACATTTTTCAATAATCCTTAATTGCTGAATTTAAACTAATTTCACATTTGTCTCACATGAATTTCCGTCTCTTGAAAATGTATAAGAGAATTTCATGGAAGTGTTCAAAGTAATAGTTCATGGCACACAACGTCATGGACGGTCCATTTCATCGGAGGTGTCCTCTTGGTCTGGTGGTCCTCCTCCTTCTTCTTCTATGCACGAGCTATTATCCTTTCGGAACGAGCTATTATCCTGGTCCTGTGGGGGATGTTTGAAGCGTTTGTCCGCATCGTTCCCATGTCATGATGGAGCCGTCATGATTAAGCAAATCCGCATCAGCCAGGTCATCGTCTGATGATTGGATGGCCAAGTACAAGATAGCATCGTATAAGCAAAGCGGTGGCGCATGAAATCAAACATATGTACACATTCAGTACATAATGAAATGCTTCTCAAATATATCAACATACAAACATCTAGAGTCAAATTTACATGGTGACTTGACTTTGACTATTTGCGTTTACCGTCGCTGCGACAGTATTTCAGTCATATAACGACGTCCAGCTAATTACAGGTGGAGGAAGACCCCGAATGCACGGAGGCATCCGGGTATAACCATAGACCTACCGCAAGCCAGCTGGAAGGCTTCCTCACATGGAAAACCGAATGACCTTGCCGGGTTTCGAACCCACGCGGTGAGGTGCTGAGTGAGTGTTAAAGTCAGCGAATTTACATGGTACTTCTATATTTAACAAACAATCGTATAATAAGAACTATATACCGTAATTTAATGTATATTATAAGCCAAGAACAAGTCCATAATGAAACTTATTTTTTCACAGAGGATCCATAACATCAGTCTATGCTTCACCCCTGATCCTATTTCTTGTTAGGAACGCAAACATTATAAGCAAGCAACGTCCAGCTAGACAGAAGATTGTACAAGATCATAGTGAAACATCAGACTCAGAAGAGATGGACTCCGGATTTTGCACTTCTTCATGAGATGACTCACTACTTACAACAACCTCGTGAGACTTAAGTATAAACCAAATCACCAAACAAACACCGTGTTTCTGCACAATTTACTTTATTAATTCAAAAGAAAGGTGAAGCGAAACTAACTGTATCGGAAAAGTAAATTTCCAAAAAGACTCCTTGGTGTCTTTTAATTTCTTCTCCATACGTAATCATGGTCATATCCTTGCATTATTATTAAACTGCTACTTTTCTTTAAGTCTTTCAGTAATTACTGTATGTTTTTACAGCATAATAACTCCCTTTTATCCTGAAGGGTATATGTATAATATTACTCGTTACGAATTGCATAGGGTACAATTTCTCGCAGCGTCGGATACCCACAACTGCCTAATATATCTGTCAGGCGAATGATGTAACGGAATGAGCGCTCGTAGGTTTTCGACGCTGAATTTCTCCTGGCTCCCAAAAATCTCTCCATCTTACTCTAAACTCCTAGTACCATTCCTATTTTGTCTAACACGTAACAATTTCTCAACATTAAAAAACTGTCTATACTCATATACAGATGTCTCATTCAATTCAGTTTGACCTTCTAGAACGTGATCCAGTTTTCTCATAGTATTTTCACCATTGCGGTTCCCTTCCCAAAAATAATTTCTTGAGTTTGCTTGCATTAAAAAGCTTTTCTCTGAACCCTCTTATCATGCTATCGCTTAAGTTTATATGTATGGTTTGGGCCATATCCGTGAATTTCATATGGACCCATGAACTTTGAACTGACCTTTCAAATTCTTTGCTGACAAGAACTTTATCTCTTATTAGAATTTTGGGTTTTGTCTAACTAACAATTTTGTTATATTCAGATTTCCTGTGTTACTGCCCTATTCTCTGTGCCCATCTTACTAAGATAATATGAGTTTTCCACACGAGTCAGAAATGTACTGTTTGACAGAAACTTGCAAATGCTCTTTTGGAATTAGCACAGAATCAATTGATAGAGTCATTCGTCTGTCCTTTAGGATAGAGCCAATCTAATTAAAATATCGTAAATTCGCCCAAAGATATATATATTTTATTGCAATACTAACAAGTTATACATATTCTTTTAAAATCAAGGCACGTGTAATACAAGATTAGAATATGGAGTCAATGTTAACACATCGCGGCAAAGGAAAGATCACTAGCCCACTACAGGGCTATCTACTCGCGTGTAGTGATGAAGGGATGCGCTGACTGCTTCTCCAATCGTGTAGTAGGAGTCCCCGTTGTGGTCCCAGCAAATCGCTTGAGCTAGGGACTCGTGCCGTGTTGGAATCTCAATCCCTCGGTGAGTCAGTGCTTCTGCGTAGTCGCCATTGTGGACAGACCAATAGTATGCCGTCTCTCGAGTTCGAACTATCACCTCTTGGCCGTTGGGGGAAATATCACCGCCTGGAGAGAAAGAGAAAACGTAACGAAAATAGTATTCTTCGCATCATGCACCTAAGCATCATTATAATCATCGTTAAAGAAATCATCACCATGACCACCATAGAAACAACAATAACAAAAAAACAACAACAAAAAAACTACAATGAAATAAATCACCATCATCATCATCACTGTGCATAATGACACATATTTTACGTTTATACTACATGTAAGTGTTATCAGTAGCACCGAAAGGTCATGGAATTAGGTCATAGGTAATAAATCACGCACGAACAGAGGCCCCTAACTGCAATTAAGGACAATCATGAAAGTAATGTAATGGCTACGTATGCATATGAAGACTGAAACTATAGCACTTAAAAAATAAATACGTGTCAATGTTGGTTCGAAACTAGAAACTCACCAACTGGTCCAATCAAATTAGACTCTATTGCGAAATATGACCCTGAGTCCACAAAGATGGGATCTGTCTGTCCAGCTCGGTTCTCCGGTATCTTCACAATCATGCCCCGCCCCCCGTGGACGGCACTGATGACGTAAAGGTCTCCCTTTGGATCGATCATTAACGTGTCTGCGCCATGCTCCGTCCAGCTGATTAAAAGAAATAAATAAATAAATAAATAAATAAATAAATAAATAAATGATAAAAGCAAAAACAATGTAAAGTATGAACATTAATTGGTCTAAATGAAATTGTAGCCTTAACGTGCATATATGCGCGAATTAAAACAAATAAGCTTTCGATCATTTAATATTATGATGAGTGTTGACTCAACATTGTTGACGGTATGGGTTACCTACTTGTACACGATGGCTTCCATCGGTTGCAGGGTTTGGTCCACCAGAGTGTCGGGTTCAGCCACCTTGTAGATCGTTCTGGAATCTGAGTTCCGGTACTCGCCGTCGTCAAGGATGTAGATGCACGTGGACTTGTCTCCGTTACCGCACGTGCCAACGGCAAGATCTTCCCAGTCGTGGTGTTTGGCAGGGCTGCAGTAGGGTATCAGTAAGAAATATAATTGCTTAGACTATACGTTTAATAAAAGAATCGTTGTACGGGTGAATTCCTGTTACATTATGACATGGAGTAATTTGTTAAGCACCTGATCAAAGATCCCTGGTACGAGAACAGCAGAGAACGTTTTTTTAAACGATTAGCTGGAACATTAATCATGGATGGGATGACTATTCTTCTAGGGCGCCGTTGTTTATGGTAATATACCCGACTGCGGATCCGAGTGTTGTGGGTTAGAACCCCATTGTGGGCAAGGTATTATCATGACATTCCCAGTCGCATAGTACTGGTCCAACCCAGGAACCGTCGAGAATGATTTGTATAATTTGTAAGACATTGTTTTTTTTTTTAATCATCGAGGTAAAATGAATCAGCTCGAATTAATTGTTCATATTTCAAAGGAGCTCAACGCAGAGGCATTTTACTCTCATTTGCTAGACGCTTTTTTTTGTAATTTATTTCTACCTGCATTTTTAGATTACCCAATATCTAAGTAGAGCAAGTTTTCATTAAGATGATTTGATTCAATTATATGTTTTTTTCTGAAAGGATAATTTTTTTTTTTTTAGCTTATTCATTTTGCCTCGATTAGAAAACAAGTTCTTATAATTTATACCAATCCCTCCCGTTGGTACCTGGGTTGGACCAATGCTTTGCGCCTGGGAAGGTCATGCAAAACCAGATTTATATATATTATTTCGTATTGAAACTGGTATACGTTCTCATTTAGAATGTATCAGTATTAAGAAGTTTGTTTGCTTGTTGGTTTGTTGGGTTTAACGTCCCATCGACAGTATTTCAGTCATTTGCAGACGATGTCTACTTGAGACAGATACAATGCAAAGTAATTGATGATAAGACCTTATTTCTAAGGTGACCAAGACACTGGCATCTGAAGCGTTAATGGCGAAGAGGCGTGGCCTATCTCCATGGTCGTTGTGTGTATAGAGCACCCCTGGAAACTTCTGGCTGGCTGCCAGTCCAGATGCTTCATCTAGTTCGAGGTCATTGATATGACCGACTGTCACACCTTGGTGGAATGACGGGGCTGTGGTAATAAAAGATGAATATTAGCAGTCAACCCTTGATACACCGGCAGTATTTGTAAATTGTATCGAGAATTGCTGCCGATACCGGAAGCCAAATGTGCTGTTGGTAAGAGATTAATAAATCAGTCACACGACTATTTTAGTGCCAGAACCCGAGTATGTCGTTGTATCGAATGCCGTTGTATCGAGGATTGACTGTATATTGTAAAATCATTAGTTTTGGTTGTCAAGGTGGGGGTCATGCTGTGGAAAAGTAGAGGTCTGTATAAAGAACGGTTTCCGTGAGGGTTAATATTTGTGGTTAATGCCCTTTCACGAATCAAGGAAAATTAGACTCTCATGTAAATTAATGATTTTATAGTATTATGCTAAAATGTACTGTTCTTAGCTTATTTGGGCATTTTAATTATGAATGTCAAGATTTGGGGATTGTATAGCAGTGTTCTAGGAAGCTTAACCAAACAGACGTTCATACAATGGGCAGCACGGTCCAGTGACAACATTTATTGAGGCATGGACGATACCTACGATACTAGGGCATTTAGACAAAGGAAACCAATACAGCGATGTTTGATCAAGGAAAACGAGACTGAATGAAGGGTGTCTTCCCAACTGTCCCACTTTTATATAAAACAGTAAAAATCAAGGTGGGACAGTTGGGAATCATGCTTAATTGGATAACAATAGACTGTCATGGATGAGTGACTATAGTCTTTACCTAAATGGATGGAATATTTCAGTGCAATTATTTGTCTTATTGTCTTATATTATTAAGAGCAATTTGCAATAGTATTTATGGTTAGTAATATATTGCATTAGTATTTATAATAAGTTATATGCTATTAGCAAAATTATTTATAATAAGTATTTATAATACTTATTATGTTTTAGGATGTTGTCAGTATTCTCTCTCTCTCTCTCTGAAATGAAGAAAACAAACTCTTTATGTTTTCATATATTTATTATTTTTATTTCATGTGTCATGAACAAATCAAATAAAGACAGGGCTATATTCGGATGTGGTACAATTTATTGTATTTTGTTTTAATTTGAAAACAAGCATTTCATTTAAACAACTGTGACATTCCACCCTACTGATCTGTTCTATACAGAGTTACTCGTCAAACCGAATCAAATGCGATGCACAATCGGCATACTCCATCACAGTGATTTCTTCAGCCATGTACTTGTGTTTCAGGGCAGACAGTCTCTGTTCTGTGTGTCTGGTCCCAGTTCCATTCCTATTTCCCTGCATTTCTGTTGAAGATGTTGAAAAAGTCTGCAGTAAATCCTTTCACTTTTTCCAGGCAGAAGGGCAAACACTAACGGATACATGTGTCCATCAATATATCCATGGAGTGTGTAGACCTGGCTGAATATGTCTGGGCACACATAAAATGTTCCGTCTCCATATATGGTTGGGTTCTGTGCCAGATGCTGGAGATTTGTTCTTGTAGCAAAAATCAGCATCCTGTTGTCATTCTCTGCCTCATCAACCAGTAGGAACTGCTCACCAGTGTGCGTTTCAGTCCATTTTCCATCCAAATCTATGTCACTCCTGGACTTTGGTATCCCCGGTCTCAATGCACCTCTTTCCCTGTATAGAGATGACTTGGTGGAGGGGAAGGTTGGTAATCCTTTGCAGACTTGTTCTGCATCTTCGTCCCATTCTCTGTCTCTCAGACTGGATATGACTTCTTCATATATTGACGGAATCGGCGTGGTTTCTTCGCGTGCCCTCTTTCGCATGAGTTGATTTATTTCATGGCGCTTCAGTTCCATGTGTTCGGCTGCATGATTATGGGTATTGGTCACAGAAACTGGAATGTTGTCAGCTGTTGTGATTTTAGCAGAACAGGTTCGGACATGACAGACCCAGTACACCCTTGTTGGTTTTCGGTTTTTGACCTGGTATCTGAATCCATTGTAAACCAGACTATCACCACCACGTTGGTTCTTGACAAACTGCACACTCACTTGTGCATTTGCCATTTTAGCTTATAATTTCAGACGATGTTACTTAGTGAAATTTTACTATCAAATGAAGACATTTACATCAGAATGTAAATATATTGTATCTGATACAGTTCAGTTCATTAATGAGATATCACAGTTTGAAAGTCACAATAAATTGATAACCAAAAATGTTAATTACTTCAAATCAAATTGTTTACCTTAAGTAGTAAACTGCTAGATCAAAGGACTTGTTTGTATTTCTTAATCCAATCACTTAGCAATATATACAGGATAAATGGACTTTAGTTGGACCAATCAATTAACACAATTTAAAGAAAAAAGTAGCAGAGGTGATAATTATCTTAATAAGTTCAAATTATTTTTTATCTTTATCAATTCACATAAGCTTTAAAGCCAGAGATCAAAGGAATGCATGTTTACACTATAAATTACAATTAATTTAGTAACCCTAATTAATGGACCTTAATAAACACATTTTAGAAAGAAATAATACAATATAACTAAAACATGAAATTTTACCTCTTAAAATACAAAATCAAAAAAAAAATCAGAAACAAAATCAGATAATACAACTTCAATTCATTTTAATGTGTTGTAGTTTGAAATAGATTATAATCCCTTATCAAAACACACCCAGCAAGGTGCTAAAAATCTTGAGTGGGACAGTTGGGAAACAAAATATCAAAAAGTGGGACAGTTGGGCATAAACCGAATGAAGTGATAGGGCGTTGACAAAGATATTAGGACAACGACCTTAAAACCTTGAACCAAGTGCAGCGGCTCTAAGAAGTTCAGATCAGCAAAACTATGGTGTTTTGGCGATTGAAAACAATTCGTATGGGCCAAAATATCACCTAATATTGTCGTTATACCATGATAACCTTTTCTTATTTACCGTTTGTCTCACTTTTTCAGGCAATGAAAAAGCTCTTTTTCTGTCCAAATTTAAAATAAAAATTCATATATAAAATACAAATTATGGATATAGTGGAAGATTTATCCTGTTGAGTCACTGTCGGCGCAGGTCCTGAACATTCCCAAAAGTGAATGTCGGATTACAGGTAAGACAGGTGTCGCTATGGTCAGGTTATCTAAACAGACTTTGAATCGGAAATACGATGGGACCGACAAAAAGTGTCGGACATTACAGGATGTTATTATGAACAGGTGTCGTTTTGGACAGTGTGCACTGTAGTATTATTTTAAAACTCGGAATTAAGAACTACGTGCAAGTCGTGTCGTAACCGTATCTTGCTAAAAAAAAAAAAAAAATGACAACACCTATCGTGTATGATGTGATTTAGTTTTCACGATTATTTCTGACTTTCACTCACTGTCACACAGGTGGGATAAATAAAGAATACCTTGTCCGTATACGGCGGAAACAAACAGAACGATGATCCCTACTGTGGTCGACATGGCATGCAGATAGCTGACTGGTGTAATTAGATCAGACCTGCTCACTTTATGGAATGCCTGACCCAAAATCGACAAAGGTTACTTTATCTGTTCTTCACCGGCACGTGTCCTTGGATTTTTATCAAATCAGTGCCATTTGTCACACACACACACACACACACACACACACACACACACACACACACATGTTTCTGGCTAGAGCTGAGATTAAATAAAATAGGATTTCATATTATAGGTTTTGATTTCTCTTCTTTTGAAAGACAACAATAACAAAAGCCAACAAAAATATGTAAGGGCCTATTGGTATTTGATAGCCTATTCATTTAGTTATACACATGTATGTTGTTATTAGCTAAACTACAACCATTACAGGCCGCCAAAAACAATGCGGCCAATCTTTTGCACCTTTCATTGCCGGAATTACCGGGAGCATTCAGACCCATGCCATTGGACGCAATTTTAGAGATTGAACACCAAGCATTTTGGTAATATGTAATATTCAATATTACACATGTATATATTAAGCTATTTGAACGCATTTGTGATAGATAGAGCGAGTAACAAAGGAAAAGAGGAGAGGACCAGCTGAGCAGCTTTGTTTCCTGTTTGGTTGGTGCTTAACGTGAAGGAAACCAGGCTGAAGTGCTAGGCTGTCTTGTCAACGGCCTGAGATCGCAGTGCGGCACCATAAAAACATGCATGTCTCACGCACTTTATGTCTGAAACACCGTCCGTGTCTACAGCTAGACTTGCAGCCGAAAAATCATGTGAAATTTCATCCAAGCTTGGGGTTAGGAAGATAAAGTTCGGTCACGAAATCTGTATGTAATTATGTTGCTGAAAACAATGGGCGATAACTTTGTAATCCAAAAACGCCGAAGATATGCACTACCAAACAGTATATATTTAAGTACTTTGAAATCGCACGCCTGTATTATGTTTTGTGTGTTTGCAGTGTATGTGTCATATAGTTAAGTCATAAAACATAAACTTAACTAAATTATTCAAATCTGTTAGCAAGTGTATGAATGTCTTTAAGCCGTGAAGTTTCATCCACCTCAAGCTAGGGGTTTTGATAAGTTTGCATTTTCAGGCAGACAGAGATGAATAAATA
>CM037780.1:38213703-38263703 GCA_021229015.1 Solen grandis | reverse complement strand
TTAACTGAAGCAAAGTGTCATAAATACTGTTGACACATTTGTAAACCCCAAAACAACAGCATAATCAGCATAGATAAACTACATTTTCTGGAAGCTCAAGATTTAAACGCTTGAAAAATCAGTTTGGCATTTTTCCAATTAATTGAAGTCCGACAGACAGTACCTACCAACACTGACTTGTTAAGTAATGATTTACCTCATTAATATGCATGTACAAAGTTATGACTTGATGAATATTAATTTACTGAACTCAAGATGGTGTATGAAACAACGGATTTTATTTTTAGCTGTGTATAATGTAGCATCTGAGCTACAATACTGTAGAAACAAACAGAGGAGACCCTGATCAAACAGTTTCATCCAGTGATGTTAATGCATCAAAATGAGGCTATATGGGGTAAAGAGCAATCTTTACTTGGTTCCAAATAAATGAATGGGGGGGGGGGGGGGCACAGTTTCATTCATTAGGAATTAGCAGGCAAAACTTAAAAAACTTTAAAAAATTCATTTTACATTGATTAGAAACAATCTCTTACAACTTGAACTTGGCCTTACCCTGTGGTTGATGTGTTGGACAAGTACTTTGCCCCAGGGAAGATATGAAAAATCCTTGAACCTACAACTAGAACTCATAATTTTTGGATCTGCAGTGACTACAGGACCATTGCCCTGTCAAGGTTTAGTGTCTAAACTTTTAGAATATATTTGTGATATATATATATGACTGTTGAACTTATGAATTGAGAGTTTTACTTGTTACATAAAGATGCGTACATATACTTTCAGGATCCATTGGAGTGGCTAACTCTGTTATCAACGATTCTGATGATATAAAGATAACTAAAAGAAAAAAGTGGTTTACTTTGTCACACTTAGTGCAAGGTTCTTAGGATAGTGTCATTTCATGTTCAACCACCAAGTTTCCTCCATGTCCATATCAAAGGCTTGATGCAAAAACTGTTGTAACTTCCTAATTTATATACAGTTACCATAGATTTGAACCATTCCCTTGATATTGGAAGTGGGTGTTATGGAGAAAATCATGTGTTTGTACCAGTATTTTGCCACACGTTTTCTCCGAAATGTTATTATTATTTTGTTTTGTATATTAATTTGATGATAAATAAAATGAATTAAAAGAAAATGCAAAAGACGAAGACATTCTTCTCGCCTGTTTGATCTCCGCATGTTAACAGTAACAGATATAATAGGGATGTGTGTGTGCTTTGGTTTGTTACACCTTGTGAGGTAGGCTTCTTGTACCTCGGTTTGTATATTTCGGTGTTGAGGTTGGGCGTATTTTTTGTGGATTGTGATTGGTTTGTTACTGTTGTTTTTGTTTTTTCTGAAAAGAAAATGGTTAATTTCAATGTTGAATGACATTCCAAAATATACCTCTGTCAAGTATACCTCCCTATGTCAACACTCTACAAACATGTACAAATCGAGGTACAAACCGCACTAGTGAGGTATGAGTCACGCATGGGATACCCCGCTAAGATAGCAACATAAGACTCTGTGTGTGTATGCGCGCGCGTGCGTAGTGTGTCTTATTTTTCTCTAGTCAAATTCAAATTACAGAACGATCCATTTAACTTCAATCTATGGCAAAATGCTACATCGGTCACGGTTGCCGGGGGGTTAGACCGTTCGCCCGGACTCTGATGGCCATGGACTTGAGTAGCTTCCTTGCGTGACGGTCGGTGTACAAGCTCTGCTGTAACAGTGGTTGGCCCAGTATCAGGGTATTGTGACTGTGTATAGCATTTTGTCACCCGTCCGTTGCATGATACAGCGGTGAGGCGGGGCTATATCTTATCTCGTGTAGACAAAATCTCCAAATACCCGAGATACTATCTATGGTAAACAAAGAAACCGATAACAAAACACGAGATACGCAATGACACGGCATAGGAACAATTCCATACACACTTAAAATATTACTCGATAGAGATGGTTCCGGAACCATTGACAATCCACTGTGAATTAAATTGGTTGGAAAGATATGTCTGTATTATCTAAACCAGAAAGTAACCGTGATAATAATGGGCTGTTGTCATTTATAAAACCTGTCCCATTTTATTCGATTAGTGTCTTAATCCATGCACACCCAATCTGACCCTCAATTAAAGTATAGTCGATAATCCTCGCCTTATGGGTATCGACACAACACCCAATACCACAATCGGAGATTATCTTATTCCCTCCTTGTTTAAATACACACCTGTTTTCATGTTGTCTGGTATGGCACATGTGTAGAACAGGGTATGAATGGAATATATTTTAAATCCGGTATGTGTTATTTTTTACATTTTTACATCTCCCTGTAATCTCCTCTTTCTCTCTCTCTCTCTCTCTCTCTCTCTTTCGTGCGTACGCGGACTTGGAACACTATATCGTATCCTTGCTGATTTTATACCACAGTGAGTATATTTAAGTCTCCTAAGTTTGGAGATTTATTGTTCCCTTTTTTTTCCCTTTTAGTTTGAGGGGCCTCCGTGGCCGAGAGGGTAAAGTCGCTGACTTTAACACTCACTCAGCCCCTCATCGCGTGGGTTCGAATCCCGGAAGGGTCATTCGGATTTTCATGTGAGGAAGCCTTTCAGCTGGCTTGCGGTAGGTCGGTGGTTCTACCCGGATGCCTCAGTGCATTCGGGGTCTTCCTCCACCTGTAATTAGCTTGACGTCGCTACATGACTGAAATATTGTCGAAGCGACGGTAAACTCAAATAGTCAAGTCAAGTCAAGTCTTTTAGTTTGATTCACCCGTGGTGTATTTATTTCCATGTTTTGCAATATACATAGTATATCAATTACAAATTTCTATAATCGTATACAGCACAATTTTTCAATCGTTTGTTTGGCTTGAACGTTACCATCCTATCCCAAAACGTATTTGAGGCATAGGGCTTGACTTCTTGACGAGACACTCGCGTAGAACCACCGACCCAACGGAAGTCCTCACGTGAAAAATCCGAGTTACCAGTCCTCGACTCGAACCTTCTGCTATGAGAAACCAAGTGATATTAAAACGACAATAACCACTAACCACGGATGCCCCCATTGAAAGTGGTCAATGAAAGAAAATGACCAATTAATGCGGTATTGTGTGTTTAATGACCCTTCTAACCGTGGATAAAAACGAAGACCACTGTCAGATGGTCAAATCGTTAACCCTGCGGTGGCATTATTTTAAAGAAAAGTTTTGTTGTTTTTTGTTGTTTTTTTGGTATACAATGTCATGTATAATGTATACATTAATCTAAGCTAATTATAAACTAACATTTTGCCACAAGCTATTATCGATTTGCTTCAACAATGCATTGTTATTTCAGCCACTCGTAATTTGAATCAAAATAAATCTGTTTAATCATTCGTGTTTTCATCGGATTAACTGCAGCGCTCTATACCATATCGAATGAACTTGGATTAAAGGATAAGTACCTAAACATACCGCCGTTGTTTCACCCCAAGACCGATCGATGTAATATTAAACTATCAAAGATTTGACTTTATTAGATGATCTGTTAACTTTACAAAAGACAAGTACTCGCGAGAACTGAGATATATCTTAATAGTACAAATCATCAAGCCATACGCGACGAAGTTGGATATTGTACAAGTGTTCTCTCGTCAAAAATTCAGCAAATATTTGATCCTTATCGACAAACCCTAACTGCTTGTTGACCTTTCGGAATATCTCGGATCGCACCCCGAAATAAATCAATGCTGCTATGTCGTTCATTTTTTTTTCTACCAATAAACGCATGTTATTATAGACGGGCTTCTAGATAAAGCACAAATTTCGCCAGCTACTTCTGATTAATAAGGGACAATTAAACAACATGTTCCTAGCTACTGCATTTGTGAAGGGCCCTCATTGAAGATTTCCTTTAGGCTTCAAGTACGGGTGTTTAGCTTGTTTGGGTGAAAAGAGATTGTTAAAGTACCTCGTATCTATAAACTACTGACGTTAGGTATATTGGTTTAATATTGTAAAAAACATGCAGACAATGGAGTAATGTATGTAAAGAATGGTGGATTATATGGTGGATTTAGAACTACGAAGGTAAGAATCATTTGGGAGATTTTTAAATATAAAACTCATACTGATTTATATTAGATTTGATTATATATATATATATATATATATATATATATATATATATATATATATATATATATTCTTTACAAGTAACAAATCTATCTAAACTGCGCATGGGAAAGCTATAAAAGAGTCATCCCCAGAGGGATTTGTACTCACTGCATCATGGGCATACATACGAAAGAGAGACAGAGAGAGAGGAGTGTGTGTGTATGGGGGGGGGGGGGGGAGATTATAGGATTATATTTGATAGTAGTGGCTTTTGATTAACAAAATTTCTTACTCATGAGTTATCAGTTAGGGGTTTCATTGGATCCATGGCGGAGTCAGCACGGATCATTTGACCAATGAAAAGTTGTTCAACATTTTCTTTTGTTACTTTATTAGAAAGTATTCAAAATACTACGCGTGGTCAGCAAGAAGCTGAATAATATTCATGAAAACGAAGTTTTGCCACATTATATACGACAGTGATAACGGTATAATAAACCGTGGATTCCGAAGATGAAGAGAGAGAGAGAGAGAGAGGGGTGGGGGGACCTTTACATAGACTCATGATTGTAATGGCAGTGTATTTCTTTAATTGTTGTGACCTTTTGTATCGAACCGAGAGCGAAATGAAGAGACAATCTAATGTTTATTTTAGACAGTCAAACCTAGATATAGTGACAGGTAACTGGGAATAAGAACGAGACCAGCTGTTACATTGACTAAGATCATTGTTAGAGATCCAGTCGCTTACAAATAAACAAACACATTAAACAATGGGTTATTGACGTCTCCAGTAATTGAATTGGAATGTGACAAAGACTTTTCACCTGTTAATTGTAATCAGGGGATCTTGGACACATACTCATAGGGAGAGATTTCTATTTAAACACTGTTTGTGCAAAGTAGTACTTTGACGTTGCTAGTAGGTGGTCATGGGTGAATGACTGTCACCACTCTTTATACACGTCTACAGTCAGACGAACAGACAGACTGGATAGACAAGCTGGTGAACAGACGGAAGAAAAAAAGACGGATAAATGACCATATTGAAGGAGACAGACAGAGAGATGGACAAATAAAAGAGAAAAGACAGACATATGAACAGGTTGGAAATTGTATCAGTTTTACGTTGAGTTTGAAACAAATTTATTACTAAAATGTATATTATGCTCAAGGGACACTTTGCTCACTTTGAGGTCCACTTCAATGACTTTATTAGTGCCTGGCTTGCTTTGTGGTAACACGCTTCGCTTCACACCACTGCGACCCGGATTCGACTCCTGGTCACGTACGTGAGAGGATATATATATCCTATATACCACTATATATATATAGTGGTTGCACGTCCAGACACGTGGGTTTTACCCCGGGCTCTCTGGTTTCCTCCCAAATAATGACCACATACGCCGCCACCATATCGAGAGTGATCAATATATGTTGTGATATCTTGTTTCGTAATCGATGTTTAAACTTTCAATTTAAGGTACACGCACCATAACAGCCATATACGTATTCAATATATTGTCGCTAGTTGGTAATATTTCTTTGAAACTTTGTCTCTTTGAAGAAATCAAATTTTTTTTTCAGGTATTTTAATATTTATGTAGAAACGGTATTTTTCCATATCAGGGTTGGTACAGATTGTAAAAATAATGAATAATTCATGAAAACAAAATAAAGGAATTCTGTCACATGTCATGCTCCTAATATTTTCATTGTTTGACGTTTTAAATGCTTATATTGTTAAGTTATATGCACGTTTTTAATGGAATTGATGGCTATTATGGGTGCATAAACCTTAATGACATATTAAAGCCATCTCTCTCTGTCTCTGTCTCTCTCTCTCTCTCACACCACACACACACCATTATCCCTGGCCAGAAGTCTATATCTTTGCGACACATAATACGATATTACGTAAACGTATACGATGCACATTTTCATCACGCCCTAAATCGAAGTGATCGAAGTGCTTTTGTATGACAAAGTTCATCTTTTTTTTTTTTTTTATAATATTTTTTTAAATAAATCAATCTCTTAATTAATTGATCATACAAGCTTCAGATAAAAAATGTTGTTAAACCTTTGACAATCGAGGTGATTTGTGTGACTCTTGAAAGGAACAAGTTTGTTATCACCAATATTCATTTTTAAATACATCAACAAGCCAAATGATATCTTTGTCCACCCTTTCTATATTTATCAACACAAACGCATTTTATTTTCAATCGGAGTCTTCTTCAGCCGATACTTGTATTACTGAATAATGTCGCAGCTATGATAGCCTCTAAAAATAACATCTTCTTGTCTACTTATTTGATGTACATGCCAGTTTATGTAGGAGCAAATACTTTTATTCCCTCTGAATAGAAGGTTAATTATCACCAATAGAACACGTTTTTGTGAGTAATACTGATCAATAAACGCCATATCTAGCTGGAAAAAAAATGATGTCTGAAAATAGGAAATCGGACAACCCTCTTTGTCAATGCAGGTGTAAGATGAGAAATGTGCTCTGGAAGCAAAGAATTATGAAGTCATTCACATGAAATGTTTACAATACTCGCAGCGTCGACACCACAATAAGTAGGCACATGCATAATTGGATTTTATTTTATTTACATCTTCAATGGTACAACAAACAGACTGCAGTACGTATTCCCTTCTGCTTTATTTTCTTTGTAGACACTTTAAGTTTTGCCTATTAATTATTTTCAAAACATAAAACGTTTGACAAAAAATTATATTTCAGACTGCTACAATTACTTATTATTATGATTCAATATTTTGACTGTTAATCATGCTGTCGATTTCTGATAAATATTTTCAATACACGAATAACTGCAATGAATAGAGCACAAACATGTGTTCGCAGTTGTTTAATGGAAATCATTGATTTTCAATTGTTAAATTACACTTTTATATTTGGTAATAATATAGTTGCTCCGTAATGGTAGATATAATTTAGCCGATTAAAAAGTTTCTCCCGATGACAGATAAATATTTATTGTACGTGTTTGAAAGGTTTAACGTCCCACCGACAGAGTTTTATGAGTGTTGGTCTAAATATATCTTAAGCCAAAGGCGATATGATTTTCGTTATTATTATCTGCTTTATGATAGGATTCAGAGATAAAAACATACTATCTAGTTTCTTTCCCAGATATTTGTTGTAAGTCAGTTAAAAAATATTAGTTCAGTACATGGTGTTTTTTCCGGGACAAGCTGGCTTGGGGTTGTGTGGTGGGGATCAGGATATTTTGCGTGGTTTTATTCTACTTGCCGCGTTGAGGCAGCATTATATATATCTCTCTTGTAGACAAGGTCCCAAAGTTTCTGATATACTGTCTATGGGACATATATCAGGCTACAATCTTAAAATTCGCCACGTGTTTGCTTTGACAGGGTGATAAGTTTATTTGTCTAACTGTAAAATCCTTCGCCTTTTCAAGTGTCGTTTTATTTATGTTTGTTAGATATTTGTTTGATGTGCATTACATCCCACCAACAAAATTCCAGTCATGTTTAGACTTTGTTTTCTTTAGGCAAGTGTGTCTCCGTGACCAGGTGATTATATTAGCTTCTCTTATCCCTAACCGCTGAGCCCCGGTCTGATCATGCGCGATTTTTTTTATTCGAGGAAACCTTCCAGCTGGTTTCCGGTATGTCGGTGGTTTCTACTCTGATGCTTATGTGTGCTCGTGGTCTTCCTCCGCTTGTAAATAACTGGACCACGTACGTAATTTGACTGAAAAACTGTCGCAGCGACGGTAAATTCCGACTAAAAAAATCATCACCACCTCCATCCATCACCAGTTACTTACGCCTGTATTGTTTTCGCCATTCAAAATAACGGAATGTATGTCATTCAAGAAACACGATGACAACAGAACGGTTAAGTAAGCCTTATTTTTCGGGGAAACTAAATATTGTACCTAACTGTAAAATACACACACGATCAATTATTGTGTTCATTACATATGTCAGTGAAATTAACAGGTTGAATCATCAAGTATATGCACTTTTTAATCTAGTTTATTCTAGTAGAACAGAACACTACTTTCATAATAACATTGGACCAACACTTTTCGCCTGCTTCATTGTTATGAATAAATTGACACATGATTTCCAATGTGTTCACAATGGACTTTGATAAAGTAATACAAAACATGTTTACATTTACCGGTGACTCGTTTAATCAATACTTTCTGTCTCTCATTAGTTATTATGAGGGATAATAAAATTGTAGTTATAGAGGATTATGATTATGACAAAAAATATCTCGAATCACTTGAACTTCTCTAAGCCAGTGCTTGAAAAAAACTCACAAAACGCTCTCATTTTTCGTCCTTGATATGCCTATGACTGGTTGAATCGTGCAAATTACAATCCTATCATTGGAATATTGACGTTTCTTTCTATATATACTTTGACAAGTTTTTAAAGAAAATCATCATGGTGTCATTAGGTTTAAAGAAAAATCATATTTCAAATCTCGATTTTGTCAGTTGTCTTGTATAATGTAATGTTGGACCAAAGATCTTCAAAAATAGGAGAAACTGAAGGATTAAGATGGATGAGACTGATAAGGGGTCGTCAAGTTGGTATTTACTTTTTTTATTTCAAGGTCCTCTTCACAGACAGAGCGTTATCATTTAGGGACAGCTCTTCCTTTGATTGTGTACTTAGAGGAGATTTTAGGATTTCGGGTATGGAGGTTTGTACTTAATCCATATGGCCCAATATTTATTCTCCGTCAAAATCGAGATTAAGAAAAAAAAAAAAAAAAAAAAAAAAAAAAAAGGTGTTCGGGGATATTGTTTTACAATTGTACATATGTTCCAAATTGTAAGTCCACTAATGAAATGATTAAACAATGTGATGGTGATATAAGCAAGTAAAGCCTTTATTTAGAGTGGATAGTTTTATTTGATCGAGACAAATCTTCCATATGGTTCACAATGGAAAATATAAATTTTAACAAAGTGCCAACGAAGTTGAATTCAAAATAAATAAGAACTGATTTATAATATAAACGTGCAATTGATTTATTTATTGATTTATCGCCTTTATAATCACACAATATATCAAAGTAACCCTATCTCGGATTTGTTCGTTTACCGACGGAACCACACTTCCGCCAAACAGTACGTTTTTGTTTCACCTGTTAGTCTAAACACGCTACAGGACATTTCCTATCATCTAATCATTATGATAACGGCGCGAATACTCACCATGTTTACCAAAGAAACCCCCGTAGATCTTTTGTCGAAGATCAATACATCTATCTATTGATAATTTCACTGGACACCATATCTGACCCATTAACCTCTCACGATACTGTACCCTCTTCTTTGTCAAAAGTCAACACAGAACCGATACCCATTCTTTCTGTACCTTTGTGTTTTTAATGCTACCTAAAATTATTAACTGATACCCTTTAAAGATTCCATTTCTCGTCCACAGTTGTCTAGTATGGGTCAATCATTGTAGTATTTTCTTTAACACTTATCGTGGTTGATCATTGCGAGTTGTGTGTCGTTATTTACCTGTCGTATTATTTCTTGTCATTGATCATTTTACCGATATGTATCGCACTTGACTATACCTATACTCTAGTCTTGGGTATAGCACTTCCATGGTCGTTTGGACGTTTGTTGATAGTGTATACTGTAACGTTTCAGTTTAAATCAAGGTTGCAATATATTGGAAATACGTATGGAAGCGGCATTTCTTCCTTGCATTTTAAAAGTGAATATTTGCTAGAAACAGTTTAAAAAATGTAACATGTGCTTAATTTTATTTCAGAAAACTGTCAAATAAATGCCTACTTATCGAGTGTCACTTTCGCTTGGTATGTCGATACTTCAAATCGGTATAATCAACAATGTGTTTAGATACTCTCAGTGTGATATTTTCCTATAGTTGTACTAATATCTGATATATTCTCTTGGGATCATGTTTTCAAGTGTACCTTGAGCTTTGAGCGTTGTATTTACAAATGGAATATTCCACTAGAGAAGGTATGTTCAGTTCTCCTCCACTACCCTCCTTTTGATATTAGCTTCTCTAGTATGTACCCATTATCGTGATTTCTTAGTGTGTGAGTAATTTTGTATTATTTTTATAATTAATTTGACAATTTGACAGGTCCTCTAGCTTAGCTGAGAGTATGTTTTTTGTCGGCCTATTTCTATCTCTATTATATACATATACATGAGGATTTTTAAAATATCCATACTTCTAATGTATACCCCCATTACCATTAAGTGCCTCTTAAAATCTCTTGTTTATAATCATATATCAATTCAATTTATAGCTACTCCCTACACATTAATTTCACTTAAATGGTACCCTCTTATCAAATTCACTTAAATACTTTAATACTTTCATAACTGAGGTACATTGAATAACACATGTGTCTGCAATAATTAATAACATGACACCCTACAAGCTTTGCCAAATACATAACAAACGTATTCTATTTACAAATAAAAGTAAACCTCTGACTTTTAGGTTTTACATTCTATGGTAAAGATATTTCTGTGTCTGTTGTAATATTTGTTATTGGGTTAATTGTGATTAATTTGATGCATATGTAGTTGTTCCTTGTTTGTTTAGGCAGACCACGCCCGAGTTCCACCTCCATTGCTTTACACAAAGTAATTCTCGAAATAAGTAATTGTCGGGCCCTTATTATCCGCTTAAGGTAATCCGTACATCATTAAATTGTGATCATGATCCATCAAGTGATCATGGGAATTTTTAGGCAAATGCAAGCCCTTAAAGACTTAGAGCCTATAACTCAAAGTCAATGGATGCTTGTATATGCACTGAAGTCTTTGGTTATAATTTAATGA
Organism: Solen grandis; assembly: GCA_021229015.1. Taxonomy (NCBI): domain Eukaryota; kingdom Metazoa; phylum Mollusca; class Bivalvia; order Adapedonta; family Solenidae; genus Solen; species Solen grandis. The sequence continues at coordinate 38,252,747 of CM037780.1, read as the reverse complement.
TGGATAGATTACCTTCAAAAAGTTCTCTGTTAAGATTCATATAAATGTACATTTTAAGCCTATACTTACTTTAAAATGGCTGTATTTTATTTTTCGTAAGTCCATTTTTAATGGTGGCACATGATTTGATTTTGGACTAAATTTCACAACCAAAGGGCATTGAAAAACACAAAGTAACAGGACATAAACTATGAACTCAAACATTTGACCCCAGTTTTCTCGAATTTATCTAGCAAACCATACATGTGTGAAATGCGTGCTAAATAAAAAAAAGATGCTTTACCGATACGAATTATGGAGATCAAACAAATAGTTAAGTTCATGATCATTATATACTCGTTTCCAGTCTGATGAAAGAAAACCATGCATGATATAATTATTATAATATATAAACAATCATGATAATTTATTGTCTACCTATTGCCTTTTTCTTGAAATACATCGCAAACTCATATATGTTATTACATTTTACCCCAATACGTATATAATTAGCTTGTCAGATATTACCCCAGTATGTATATAATTAGCTTGTCAGATAGTACCCCAGTATGTTTATAATTAGCTAGTCAGATAGTACCCCAATACGTATATAATTGGCAGGACCTGACCCATACCTTGTACAAATGACGAGAAAGTATGCTTTCTTATTCACAGAAGAAAAGCTTCTAAGAGTTATCGCCTATGCTATCGACGGTACTCTAATTTGAATATCCGACATTAAATGTCAACAAGGATCAATTTAATTTTGAAATGTGTCATGGTTAACTATATCCGACAATAGGTGCTTGAATAATTTCGTATATAAAACATGTACCTGAGACGCTCCGAGTGGGTCCAAGCCTTGCTATCAAAAACACATTTCTCTCAGTCGTGCATTGATTGTAGATAAAGCTTGAACTCGTTCAGGCATTATGCGATTATAATTCAACCTATTTTTAGTGCCGATTTTTCGATAACCAAATAAATGTCGGTGATATTTATTAGGCCTTATCAATTTTCTTTGTAATAACAATATTTGTTCAGAATTATAATAAATTTGATTTATGCTTATCATATCCGCACCGTTAACAGAGATTCCAAAGTGTCCCTGGCAGATAACTTGTTTGCAGTTGGAATGGGCCAATATCTTGTACAAAACGCCTTTTAAATGTGGCGTGTTTAGCCTTAACCTTTGATTCAAATACCGGTAGGAAAATATGACTGATTTAATTACGACTGAGAACAAAATTACTACTTACATCAAGGTCTCGTTTTGACTTATATTTGTATCCCGCTTTCTTTGATGTTTGTTAGTCAAAATATTGAAACCAATTTCGATTTTCAGTTACCATTCTTAATTACGGTTTAATACGGCAAGTAAAGTACAGAATAAAGATTCAAATCGGGCCCACAGATTACGTTTTAAAAAGACACTGCCTTTAAGGGAACGTGTTTGCACTAACCTTTGTCAATCACGTCAAACGTGTGAATAAAGTGTACTCAGTCTTACATTGCTACGCTCGTAAATCACACCGGGCTTTATATCACTTCTTTAGTAAGTTTCACAAAATATGGAAATAAATGTATCATTTTAGATAAATGAACCGTATGCTATACATAATGCATTAAGATGGTGAAACTAATTTAGGCTTTATGCTCAACACTTTTATAGCATTTTGTTCAAATATTCAAAAGAGAGCGAAGATTGATTTGCTTTGCAACATCAGATCTCTAGAGGTACTATACAGACCTGTTGTGACATTGATATGACTCGACCCGCGGTCCTTAATAAACACTGATCGGATTGTTAACTTACATTTTGGTATATGGTATACCATTTGGGTCAAAAGAATGGCTCACCTGTAAAAAACAACAACAAAAAACAAAAAAAAAAACAAACAAAAAAAACTGATTATAAATCTTTATATTTATAGTTGGTATATTTGCAATTGTACATATATTGTTGTAAATAAAAGTATATAAATGCAACTATCCATTAACGGCTGTCACTATATTTAGTACAAACTTATTCATTTTACGTCGATTGGGAAACACTTTCTTTCAACTTATTATAATCTCTCTCGACGGTTCCTAGATTGGACCCGTATTTGCGCATGAGAAGGTCATGATGAATCCTTGCCCACGATGGGGTTCGAACCCATAACCTTCGGACCCGTAGCTTTATTTGTCATTATATTTAACAGTATTTAATTTTAAAATAAGATGTACGACTATATTATACTCCTGTAACATAACTACACAGTCACAGGAATAGTAAATGTATCAAACTATCAATATACAGTTTCCCTTTCCCTCATAGAGGACACCATGAAAAGACCTATGCGAACAGCATAAAACCAGATCAGCCTGCGAGTAACTCGCAGGCTGATCAGGTTTTATGCTGTTCGCTGCTCCTCAGTGGTCTGGAAATGAGGATTTTATAATTAAATTTGGTGAGGTTTAACTGTGGTTTTCTGCAGATCAGGTTTTATTCTGTTCTCTTTTTTTGGGAAAGGGAAAGGAAAATTTACTACACTTTGAACGGACTATTCCTAATTACAATGACATAGTCACTTTAATTATAAGATGCAGGTACATTTGTATCAATTTGCTGTTTCAACTGTATCTTAAACGTAATTACAACATTTTGTTAACAGTTGCAACATATTGTTCATAGTTGAAACTATATTTGAAATAAAGTTTCTACTGTAAATTTACAGATTTACGGTTTCGTCTGTATTTTCTAATAACTACTGTTGTCCTATTTAGCATGTCGTATTGATATGTCCTGTATTAAGTAAAGCATGTCCGGTGGTTATTTTCTAATAACTACTTTGCCTATTTAGCATGTCGTATTGATATGTCCTGTATTAAGTTATAGCATGTCCGGTGGTTATTTTCTAATAACTACTGTTGTCCTATTTAGCATGCCGTATTGATATGTCCTGTATTAAGTTATAGCATGTCCGGTGGTTATTTTCTAATAACTACTGCTGTCCTATTTAGCATGCCGTATTGAAATGTCCTGTATTAATTTATAGCATGTCCGGTGGTTATTTTCTAATAACTACTGTTGTCCTATTTAGCATGTCGTATTGATATGTCCTGTATTAAGTTACAGCATGTCCGGTGGTTAGAAGTTTGATACCGGTTGGAGCAGGCTGGTGGGGAAATTAGTTTAATACATTCAGAGGGCTAAATACAGATTCAACACTTATGCTGTTGCCGCATGTTGTGATAATTAAAAGCCATACAAATAAATAATAAGTTCAAATCAAAGTAATCCATGCCTATGTCGTATTTCGGTGCAGCAGCAATCATTTTTCATTCGAACATTAAGTTTCAAGGAAACGCATCGTAAAACGGATCGTGATCTTTAAACACATTCTTAATGAGGTAAAATGTGAAATCTCAGTCTTTCTATTCTTATATTAAACTCTTCAGTGGTTAGTTCAAATCTTAACAAGCAGTGTTATGAGGGGCAAAATCTGCACGTTTGAATAATTATTTATAGCAATTGCAACTTTAATCAATATTTGTTCAGCAAGGCTAAAGTTGTTCTTATCCGTATATGAATGAATATTTCCTACGACAGTGGCATTTCCATTCAATACTGTGTGTATTAACTCTACCAACTGCAAACATGCCACAATCACATTAATTTTGTTTTCCTTTTTTCTTTAAAATTGTATGCACTTTAAATGCATTTATTTAATGGTTTTCAATGAGCATGATTCTTTCCTTTTATTTCAGAGCAATATTGTGTATAAAAAAACAGCTAACATACAGGAAGAAGTCTTCTTTCCCGTATGGAGACACTGGAATTACAACAGACAATATAAGTGCTGTATACAGATGGTGATCTTTGGAAAGAGTCTTTACAGGCTCTAATTATTACCAGTTACTTAGAGCTGGAGAATATCTAAGGAATGTACGCATGTTAATCAGAAGGTATTCGATCTATATTTTGGAGTGAAATTGCAAGCGATGTGACCTCTATTTAGGAAGTGATTCATGAAATAGATATTTATCATATTGAAAAGAAAACATCGTATAAAAGCAAAATGGCGGACAAGGCTAAAAGGACGCTTGAATTCCGCATGTCCAAGAAGGTTGCGGAATTAACGCAGGTTGTTCACATGTTGTTCACGAGAAATCACGAGAAGGAAGTAGAAATCGACGCTCTCAAAGATGCATATGAACAAGAAATATCTTTGGTTATGGATGATGCTGAGAAAAAGATATCGAAACTAAATGACAAAGTGATAGAGTTAGAGCGAAAGCTTGAACGTGAAAGGAATAGACAACAAGAGGTAATAAAGGAAACTGTGATTCAAGAATCCTCTGATAAGGAGGATGAGTGGAAACGAAAGTTAGTGGCGGCCGAGAAGGCGCTTAATGATGAGAAGCTAGAAACACAAAACTTAAGAGATTTACTGATAAATGCTCAAAGAGATATAGAAAAGTTACGGGCACGAGTTGAAGAGCAATTGAATTCTAAATCAGATGAGATTCAAAGGCGTGACCTTGAGCTAGCCAAATACAAGAAACAAATGACCGAATTAGAAAGAACAATGCAAACTAAAGAATTGCGAGCTAATGAAAATATAAAGAATTTAGAAAAGACTAAAGAAAAACTTGAAAATGAGTGTTATGAAATGCAAGGACTGCTGGAAGAGACTCACAAAATTAAGGAAAACTTGATAAATAAAGTGAAGCAACTAGAAACCGAACTAAGAGCTTTGAAACGGGACTTCCAGAAGAAAGTGTCTGATGTGGTACAGCAGAACCAAGTTGTTCGAGTACCAAGAGCAGAACCCGCCAAATCCAACTTCACGGTGAGTTTTGATTATCAAATTCACTGATTATCCATGAGTAGTTAAATGCCCTTTGATAAGTCATTAATGATTTCCCGCGAACTTTTCAGACAAGTTCATTTTTGCACGAGTAATCAATATCAGACATTCAAAATATTTACAAAAATGACTGACACTCGATTAACGAAAAAAGTCGTCATGAAATAAATAAATAAATAAATAAATAAATAAATAAACAAATAATAAATATACGTACAAAAGTTTTACGATGCTGATTTAATGTAGAAAAGGACATATTCACATTGATGGTCAATGAACATTTTATGGCGAATATTTTAAGCAATAAAAAGGTAGTGGAGGTCAGATATTTTGTTACCTTTGAGTACCATTTATTCGATATTCAGATAATTTTACAATCCTGCCAAAATACGTTGACTTTTTGGGGTTGAAATCATATAGGCAACCTGTACACATATGTTTAAGATTTACATTGTCATGAATATACGTGTATATATTTTGCTGATACATCAAGTTCGAGTATGAAACGCTAATGTAACATGAACAACTTCGTCATAGATAATTGCCATGCTATTGAAAAATCACCGTGACCTTGTTTTGTTTGCAGTACTACTTGCCCCTCTGTGACATTTAATTGTATTTTAGCAACGTCCGCGTCCTAATATCCTATTGATTAGATGTATTCAGTTTTGTTCTGTTCAAGTAAACATATAAAACAAACATTTCAAATGATTTTAACGGATATAGGAAAATATTTATTTAGCAAGTTTGCCTTCAGCTTTTCATTCTGTGTAGGAGGGCCCAAATATAATTGATTCCTATTTTGTTTTGATACATTTACCGGTATTTACTAGTATCCTTTGTACAATGCGGATCTATTATAGCGTGCTCCGTTACAATGCGGATCTATTATAGCGTGCTCCGTTACAATGCAAATGTCAATATAACGCGGATCGTTAATTGTAGTCATAATGTGATAGATTATGCAATTTTAAGTACCTAATTTTGGAAGCCAGAGGCAGTCTATTACAGACCTTTCAGATCAGGCTCGAATTCCACCTTTACTACTTTGCGCTAAGTAATACTTAAATTCGTTGAATAGACAGATATGCATTACGGGGGCCTCCGTGTCCGAGAGGGTAAAGTCGCTGACTTTAACACTCACTCAGCCCCTCACCGCGTGGGTTCAAATCCCGACAGGGTCATTCGGATTTTCATGTGACGAAGCCTTCCAGCTGGCTTGCGGTATGTCGATGGCTCCACTCGGATGCCTCCGTGCATTCGGGGTCTTCCTCCACCTGTAATTAGATGGACGTCGCTATATGACTGAAATACTGTCGAAGCGACGGTAAACTCAAATAGTCAAGTCTAGTCAGAAATGCATTCCACCATCCCTGTTTTACGAGATATTAAATTACTTAAGTTATATGAAGTTGACATAGATTGTTACCTTAACAACTAACAATATTTGAATGAATATTTAGGTATTTCTCATTGAGAATCAAGAATGAGGAAATTCTCTGCAAAGTACATGTACAAAGTATGTAAGTAAGTGCCCGGTACACCTATTAAATGCGTTTTCTTTTATCTATTGGACAGCTTTTTGTAAAGTTATGCCCATAAGTTCTTTAGACTGAAACTAAAATATATTTGAATCACCATCCCCGTTTTAGAAATCTTGTTAATTGTAGAACATTACTATATCTATAAAGTGTACTTCCACCAGACAAAAATGAGCTGGGGCTATTACGGATGCTTGCGGTCCTGTTTCACCGCGATGTATTGCGTTGCCCTCTTCGCTCCCTGAAAAGAGTAACTTTTTCTATAACATATTCTTTACATATTTGGTTGATATTCACAAACAGCAACCCTTTTGACAATACCTTCACTCATGCCTACAAATTGTGACCTTGGCCTTCGTGCGGCATTAACCTTTTCCAAGCAATCATTATTCACCTTGTCCTTGCGTTATTCACTTACAACGGAAACTCTTGGTATCTTTGATTGTTTTTTGACAATAATTTTCAAAATAAGTCCATTCAGTAAATGTGTTTAATTATTTGTGTTATACAATGTCAATAAGTGGTCCTTTCAACATTTTGAGTAGATAGTAAAATTTCGCCATTATTTGAAATATAAATCTTCGGAATAACGCTATGTTCAGACAAACGAGAGAAGATGATTGTATTATTAAGTTAGAGTAACTGAGCTTATGTCGGGTCTACAAATAAATTTCGGATAGTCTTCCCTCAATATAAATATAGCCAGTTAACTTCATAGGTTTACGTGTTTTAACTTTTTTTCACGATTCGTCATAACGCTTGTTTGGGTTTTAAGGACTACAACGATGAGCTGGAAAAACTTCGAGCTGAGGTCAGGCGGTACCGACTGGAGCTACACAACAGGGACAACAACTTCAACCGGATGTTCTCCGAGCAGCCCGTCATTGTGGACCCCAGGGCCGGCATGATAGGTGTCAATTCCACCAATATGTTACGTCATTCGACCCCAACCTCCGTCACCCATACCAACGTGTCTCCTCTAGCCGTCCAGGGCAGGGAGCGATCCTTCTCCTACGATATTGTGCAGGGATTCGAAGAAACGGTAGGTACCCTACTTTCCTTTAATAATATAAGTGCTCATACGTAAAGCCTGGTACTAGTAGTGCTTAGGTTAGACCGGCCCAATGATAAACTTGGGCGAGCTTTCCTTTTAAAAGGAAATCGTTTTTTATCCTACATTCGGGAAATTCATGCTGCATACTGGCCTGATTTCCGCCGTGTTACACATACTTGTACTATGTATTTCAAAGTGAATAAAATCTTTTATTTTCTGGTGGAAGCTCCATCTTCTATTAGTGAAAATATACTACTCAGATTTATTAGTTCTTGTAATATAGAGTACTAAAATACTGCTTAAACAACTTTTAACACGATTATGAATTAAAACAAAAATGATTGATAAACAAAATACAACACATGCACACTCGCATGTGCGTTTCAGTAATTAAGTGATAAATCGTTTAAATTTCATTATGAGAGGGTTTCTTCTCAGTTCAATCCACTTTGCATAAACGTTTATACAGACATATTATAATTAAATTGATCTGTTTGTATTTCATACATTTAAATTAGATTTATTATTATTATTTGGTAGAAGCGACCAAGCTCACGTGTTTCATCAGCTGCTTCCGGTTCCGGTAAACTACCCACATTTGTCCGCTGATCAGCGAGCCAGACTGACGAAACTGATGAAGCCACGCCCACTGCCCAAAGAAATGCTGTACTCCAAATAACAGCATATTAAAATATTCAAACACATCTAAGTCATTCATACATTGCTGGTGATCAAAATGAAGATAATTTATGAGAACATGTGAGCAGAAACAGACGTATTTTTTGTAATGAAAATCAAAATTTAAGCGGCGCATCGATACAACTTGGACTGCTTTCATACATACATACATACATACATACAAACATGTGATATTAACATAATACATGCCTGCATTTATTACTCGTGCATTTCATGACATAGAGAATAAAAATAATTATTGTAAATATTTTATAACTATAATGTAAATAAATATCCTTGAAATTGGTTTTGTGTTATCATTTGTATTTAAAATATATTCCATGTAACACTGTTCAGGACGATTACAATTATATTTCATGTATTAGGAATACAGCACGTATACGAATACTAATCATCCTGCAAACACGTGATAATGGTTGATGCAGGACACTTCTACAACAACAACTACTACACTACTACAACCAATAACAAAAAAGTAAAGAGCACACACACACACACACACACACACACAGACGAAAAATAATAAACAGTACATTAATTCTTTTGATTTGAAAGTAATTGTGGACTTCAAGTCATTAATTCTTTGTCTGACGTTTAATCACCATGTCTGCCGTTTTGCCTTTGCCTTTTGCTTTGGAAAAACTTGGAAACTTGGTGTTGGAGTTTTTTTGTGATCTCTGGTAATGGATAAACATAATGAACTCAGTTACTTATAATTCGAAAATTAATAGAGGTACAATTCAACCAACAACTGGACTACCGGAAGTAGAACTTGTTCGAGTAAAAACAGGTGGCGCTTTGGATTCAAAGCCGGGTACTTCAACTGTATCCGGACTATGCGTGCGCATATGAAAGGTCACAGTTGAGAGGTCCCACAGCCTGTACATGATACCGAAGGCCTCCCCGGCAAACGTGTCGTGGCTGTGTTTAGGGTAGAGTATCCAGTGTCCTGCACCGTAGTCCATCTAAAATAGATCCCGGGGGATGAGCTGTGTGTACAGTTAAGGTAATCCATCCATCTATCATTGTGATCATGGTCCATCAAGTGATCATGGGAGTTTTATAGCAAATGCTGGCCTTTATAGACTTTGAGCACTGAGGTATTTTTAAGCGTTCGAATGACGATAAATATAAGTAAATGATGGATAAATTACCTTAAACGTAAAATACATTTACCTTTAACACGTCGGAATCGTGTGAAAAAGGGGACTTTTGGTTTCAAATAATCTAAAAACTCAAAATTTATCTTGTATTGTCGCTACAGAAAAGTTTTAAGAGTTGTTTGTTTGTTTATGTGTAATGTTCCACCGACTCTGGAATTTGGGGACCTTGTCTACAAATTCCAGATATGTCTGCCTTACTTCATAATACGTATATAAGTTGCATGATACCACACCAAGTCACGGGCCAACCCTGTATCTACCCTTATATGTTGGTAGCAAATCTCGGGTAGTACGAGCATACCAGTACAATTTTAATTTACATTAGTATGCCGCGGCTTGGGATCGTACCCACATGAGGTATAATGGAGAAACCGAAAGGTCTGGAAAAACAAAACATATGCACGTTATATACGTACACACATGAATGCAAGTTTTGGGTACCTTAGATATGTTAGCCTTGTAATTAAACCACAGGTTCCTGTGGTAACATACTGTGTTTGTAAGATAGCCAAACCATTCATATGGTATCATACCTGTAGCTGGTTGACTGTAGAGTTAATGCTGATGACAAGGTTGCCATAGGCAATATGGTTGTACACGCCTGCATATTCTGAGAGAGCCCGGGAAGCGGGCAGTTTGGTGTTGATGGGGGTGGCAAGATGGTGGTTGCTATGGTACCAGGGTTCAGGGAACGTGCAGACTGTACTCTCATTGATTGAGTGGGGTTCGTTCAAAAATTCGTCCGCTAGGAAGCTGTGATGAAAATCGTGGTTTTACATTTGAAAGTCTAAATTGCTGCAGAAAATCTGAGAGATAACTTGTATGATATTATTATCAAAGTATTTTACTCTGCTATTGCCACCGGCACATGCAGGTTAAGTATTTATGAGTGCTAAAAAAGAAACTAGTGAGCACCATGGGCACATTTTCAAAATTATACTGTAAGAAATTAAGATTTTTTTTTGTTTTTTTGTTTTGCAGTCTGTGTAACTTAAATCTCCAATAAGAAAAAAAAAGATATCAGCAGACCCAATGAACCATTAAAAAAAAGAAAACACTTTGTTTTCATGAAAGCATTTCTTTTTCTATCTTATCTTAGTAAAGACTATAGTATTTCTTACCTGTGCAATAAAGTACGAGCCACATAGTTTTCGTCCTCACCTGTCATACTCGTGAAGATCCCGAGATTTGCCTCAGGTACGAGTGTGACGAGGGACGAATAACCGTACGTGGTTCCAGTGTGGCGTAGTAACCTGTAATCTGTGATTTTTTTTAAGTCAAACTTATGGCTATTCATTAGAATATTTTCTAAGTTTATCTTTTATTTTTCGCAATAGCCAAAAGAAAATTTACTCATTTATTATGAAATTGTTTAGAATGTGTCATCAAACAATATATTACTACTAAAGGGAAGTAACTTCTGCAGTGATTAGTTTTCTCATTATGAAGTTACGTTTCTTAGATATTTATTCTCAACCACTATCAGTACCTCTATCACCACCACCACTACCACTATCATCATCATAATCATCATCATCATCATCATCATTTCATCATCGCTGTACTCGTAGCAACACACGAAATTGTAGTAGAATTGATATTGGTATAGCCCCTTTGCTTGGCGCTCAACATAAAAGTGTAGGTCCCGTTGTCAGGATAATGTGACCGGGTGTGGTGTCATGCCACATGTCTACAGTGTGATATTGCACTGTGACTCAACTGTCGGCGGGATGTTAACAATACACCCAAATTCTATCAAGGCACAAACCTTTATAAAAACCGTTCTTCCACCCAAAAGCATAGCTAGTGTCTGTGACCGTGAAAGGGGTCAAAGGTCTGTGGAACATCTTCTCCACCGTGGCGGATCGTATGGCGGTTTGGGCGGAGTGTGTCTGTGAGAGGTCGGCCGACTTGATGACTTGGTCACCGTTCTGGTTCTTCCCACCATTGAGTTGCATCAACATCCACTTGGCGATGTCTTGGGACGAGCTCATGATACCAGTGGACCCGCCATACACTCCCCACAGTCTGGAACAGTATGTACCGAGTACTGGCAAACTTTCTCGAGAAAAGTAAAGACGTATTGGGATCCATATAAGGAATTCTTGTTTGTCAGACATGATTTTGTCAGCGGTTTAGTGAGTTCTAGATAATTAACTAGCACTCCTGCTTTCAAACTGTACACGTGACGTCATGACTTTCTGAACAAGTTCTTACAACTTATAATAATCTCTCTCTCTCTCTCGAGGGTTCCTGGAGAAGGTCATGAAGAATTCTTGCCTCCAAAAGGGTTCGAACCCACAACCTTCGGATCCGTAATCGGATACGTTTCCACTGGATCGCGGCGCCCTCATAAATAACGTTTTAATAAAGCCTTACGCCACTATGAAGAAAAAGTTTTAGATATTCGCTCTAATTATTGATCGTGTTTATTAAATTATCTATTTGAATAGTTTATGATATGCAACATTTTTTCAATTATGCGTTTGAGGTTTTGAAAAGGGAAGATCAAGGAGCACTAAAACTCGACAGTGTCTCATTAGCAGATGACTTCTAAACACCGCACGTTGTCTGTGTAGAAGAAAGATAGGGGCTGATGGGCTAGGGAGATTTCTGTTTTGTTTGTTTCAATGATAAACATTCGTTTGTCTAAATATTATCTAAGATAATTGGAATGTGGAAAGCTAAAATCACTAGTTTAATTTAATTAAATGGAAAGTCCTATAACATCAATAAGATGCCTTCCATTGCAGTTGTCTCTATTCACTGTAAGTTGATGTTATATACTTTTCTTGATAATATCATTAATTGACGCCATGTTTTGTTGCTGTTTATCTTCTTTAAAACTATACATGGCCATACTGAAAGGGAAGTTGCGAGGACTTGAAGTCTGACTCCATTTCTTATTGTTTATGAAATAAGATATTCTAAATCTAAATAACCTATGAAATAAATTATGTTGAAACTAATTAACCTATTAAATAAATTATGCTTAAATTAATTAACCTATTATTCAGAGTTCTAAAAAGGTGTGTTGATTTTGTATTCAGATAAGTTTGTAAAGCTATATTAACTAAATATATCTTTCTACATAAAAAAGAAGAAAAGAAAAAACATGACTGAAAGAAATAAAAAGTTTGAACAAAAATGTGACTGTAAACGACTACGGGTATAAACTCCTGTACACTCACTTGTTCACTTCTTCTGGAACGGCAACCAGGTCGCCGGTGTACTCATCGTCAGCGTAACCCTGGGCAACGTCCTTAGCTGACCGGTCCACTGTGCGCAGGAAGTCCGAGTTGCTCATTCCTGAAATAAGAATTTCGTGTATATTGGACAAAAACGTTCCATGAATGTATCCCATAGAAATACTAATTTAGGATTCTAGAATATAGACAGCTACGATATCATAATGCCATTCTAATCCTAGGAGCTCGTATGAATGATCATAACACACGTTATTCATATATTGATATATTCAAAGTTATTGTTCAGTAAAAATAATAAACTTTTAAACTTGATTCAGCATTTAAGGTAAAGTCCCTGTAATGGTTCCGCTGCATTTCGGACCTCATGGAATTTCGCGGAGAAAACCAAGATTTCCTAATGTTTCATTGTGTACCTTGGTTATCTTGGTAGGGGTAGTGGTCCAAGACTTTACCTTAAGCGACTGAACATGAAGCCATCTTACTCATGAATTTAAACTCTAACAATGCAACTTTCGATTATTCTTGAAGTGAGAGGAAACCGCAGTACCTATAAAACAACCCACGTGTCCGAACGGGCAACCAAGTACGTTACCACAACATTAAACAGACTTGGGATCGAACCCAAATTAAATGGACGAAACGTCAGTGCGCAACACCTACACAAACAGACACCCCGTGATTGATATACAGTAAACATTTAAAAGGCTACAAACTATTCTGAGAGATATTAGGTGTCAGAAAAATCCGTACTTCGGACGCCAGCTTAATGACGACAAATCTACCAAATATATTTCTGCTGCAAACACATACTGGGTTTTAAGAAAACAGCAACATGCGATGCTGGTGATATGACGTCTTTGTCTAAGTTTATCACATAAACCTCCCGATCTTAATGACCCAGGATTTAAATCAATTGACGGCTTGTTGCTAACGATTTTCACTTTGCCTGTAATTCCCAGGAAACTCGGAGAGAGATTTGTTTGTTTCCATGTCGGCGCAGAAAACAGGGCTTAAATTAGAATTACAACGGAATTCAACTAATAATATTGGGTCGATCTCATTCGATCAAATATTTGGGGTCTATTTACCGCAGAAAATTTGCGGAAATAGCAAACGGAAAATGTATTCCTCCAATACACTGTATATATGGGTGAAGTTTGAAACCTCCAATGGTCTTTGAGTTATATTCTTGAAAGAAATGTATAGATGTAGTATACTTAACTAAGGGCAATAACTCTGAAAACAACTAAACCATAGTTGCGGTTCTTCTCCTTAATGGGGCCTCAGTGGCCAAGGGTAAAGTCGCTGAATTTAACACTCACTCAGCCCCTCACCCCGTGGGTTCGAATCCCGACAGGGTCATTCGGACTTTCATGTGAGGAAGCCTTCCAGCTGGCTTGCGGTAGGTCGGTGGTTCTACCCGGATGCCTCCGTGCATTCGGGGTCTTCCTCCACCTGTTATTAGCTTGACGTTGCAATATGACTGAAATACTGTCGAAGCGACTGTAAACTCAAATAGTCAAGTCAAGTCTTCTCCTTATTTTGATTAATATATGTATGGAGTTAGTGTACCTTGGATTATTATCTAGAAAATATATTAACTGCAGAATTTTACAAAAGGTACTAATAATAAAAAAATGACATAAGTGTAGCTATGGTTCGTGTGCACTGCACATCACTTTAATGACAAGTATCCATGCATAAATATTGAGTATGATTTACATGTATAGGAATGCCTTTGACTAATGTTCCGATAAAAACAATAACGGGTGGAAGGACAGAAAGACAAAGCGGAAACTACATGTATGCCAATCATTCAGGTGTATTAAGGAAGCATAAAAATGATATTGACACTCCCTCGGCATTTACAAAAACGAATTAATTTATACGGTCGCTGCGTCACCTGAAATCCCCAGTCAGAACTTAAAGCAAAGCGATTCATTTAAAATCACGTGATTGTTTGGCTCGTTACTGCTGCTTCTCGACTCTTTTGTAAAACAAGAGCACTTCATACGGAAGCCAAAACTCGTCGTTTTCTTTTTAAAAGGGAGATAAAAACAGCCGAGCTAAAAATAATTGCTCGTGTATGTGGAACACCTGGGTACTTCGGTTTCAGGACAATTTGAGAGAGAGAGAGAGAGAGAGAGAGAGAGCGAGAGTCTTACCCAGTGGGGTATAGATGTGTTCTTTTATCAGCTCCTCCCAAGACTTGCCACCGATCACCTCGGACAGGTAGGACAGGACGCCATAATGCATGTTGTTGTACAGGTAATGTACACGGAACTTGTACACCGGCTCGAAGTACCGGATACGTCTGTAATGGACCCTTCCATAGTTAACTGGTGATTTAATATTGACTTACTGGCTATCCATTAGCTACACTGTGATAAGAGACAGACGAAGGAAGGTTGACACGGTTTACACAAAAACATGCGGTGTGTTTGTGATACGTTAACAAAGCCATGGTAGGTAAAGGCGGGGCTAACAGTCAAAAGAAATGTGTATATCAATGTGCTTTTTAAACACTCCAAACTTTCTCAATTTATCTTAATGTTGTCTGGGAAATAAACAGCTTCTAACAATAAATCGTGAAGCAGTGTTGAACGGTCACCGTTGCTAAGTTGTCAACCTATTTAAGTCTGCTATGAGTTTATCTAAGTCGCCTAACACAGTGATCAACGTTTAACAAACTGTTGTTTTGCGTAGTCAGTTCATACATTCACAGGCAATTGCAATATGCTAAAGAAGAACACCTGGCATCTAACTACCATAATGTTTATGCTTGTTTGCTGGTTTTAACGTCCCACCGACAGTATTTCAGTCATTTGGAGACTACGTTTACTTGAGACAGATATAGTGATGCTACACTGTAGTACCACGCCGTAGACATTTGGCATGATACCACAGTCAGTCACATTATCTTGACAACGGGACAACAAGTCCTGAAACTACCCTTATATGCTGAGCGCATAGTACCATTTAAACCACTTTGTAATGTCGTGACCGGGGATCGAACCCACGCCCTCCCGCTCCTGAGGCATAATCACTAAAGATTATTTTATCAGAGATCTTTGTTACCATCCGACAGTGAAAATCTGAAACCTCATTTACGTCGTAAGAGGCTGCACTGAATGGAATTTTCCTTTATCTCTCAATCATCGCCGAAGAAGAGTTCAGAGAGTTTCCTTTAAGCCACCCACCTAGAAGTACAGCAACATACTCTAACTGATGGCCTAAACGCAGGAAATAAATCCCAAAGCCGGTGGTGATACAGAGGATCGTATGGGGTACGCGGAGGAAGGCGAACAGAAGCTAGAATTCTACCCAAAGACCTATTTAACAGAGATATGAAACCGTCCGAAATAACGTTTTTTTTTCTTCTCGTGACGAAAAACAGGTGAACGGGATTTGAACGAGATCTCGCTGAGACGATGAACATCTTGCTGACGCTTAACATATATACGCTTTACAATATCACTCATAAAAGAGACCTGCAATCTAATGAGAGACATACATATTTGGTTTCATCGGTAATTAATTGAAGAGAAAACTCAGTATATTTATAATTGATATGAGCAATTTTACACATCTCACGGTATCTCGAGGTCACATGATCGTACACGTTACTTAACGAGAGCCTCTCTTGACTTTACATGTAGTAGAGTTATCTGTTTGGTTATTACTTCTTTGATCTAAAATAAATGACTTGACTAGACTTGACTATTTGAGTTTACCGTCCCTTCGAAAGTATTTAAGTCATATAGCGATAACCAGCTAATTACAGGTGAAGGAAGACCCCGAATGCACGGAGGCATCCGGCTAGAACCACCGACCTACCGTAAGCCAGCTGGAAGGCTTCCTCACATGAACATCCGAATGACCCTTCCGGGATTCGAACCCACGCGGTGAGGGGATGAGTGAGTGTTAAAGTCAGCGACTTTACCTTCTCGGCCACTGAGGCCCCGAAGATAAATGATGTCTTTATTGATTATTACTGACAGTGTCAAAACAAAGACTTCTTAGTGAAGTTTTCTTTGTCTTTTCTAGCGAATTGTTCTGAATCACAGACGCATGTGGCGAGGGTAAAATCTATAGTGATTTACAAGTTATCTGCATATTTTGCATATTTTATGAATATATTCTTCATTTTACATAAATGATCTGAACAGCCTGACTTAAATTGTCCTATTTTTATGTTGCCGATTACGAGACTTACATTTTATATCTTAACATTAAATGGAGATACTTCAATAATCACCAGTCATGTCGAAAATATTACCTTACTTTGGCGTTAATAAATGAATTCTTCAATTATGCTTTTGGTTATATTTGTAATGGAATGTTATCTTGCGATCTTGGGTAAGAATGGTTACATACTAATGCAACAGCCAGTACGATTCGATTACCATCAATAAATGTCAAGCGGGTATTATCATTACTTTCTTCTTTTTACAATTTGAAAAATTACGAAATAAAAAAGAGGTATTCAAAGATTCGACTTATCATTTGTTCCACTTTTTCAGCCAATGCGTCAGCTATATTAAACCAAAATGCATTCCATATTTTAATAATTTGCCCAGATTTTGTAAAAAAAATAGTTAAGTTGCTACTCGCACCGACTTCAAATTAAGAAATGTGCTGTGGCCTACGAGACAAAAGCAAGACAATCGGTAAATAACGTATAGTTCTTTTTTTTTTCCGCCTCGATTGGGTTGAATCCATATTTTTCAAAAAGTGAACTATATGTAAGTATTACATTCTTAATACAAGTACACAATGTACTATACACATTTGATTATTGCACAAAAGAATACTGTGTGCCTTCTATTTCATTTAAAGACGTTTTCAGAGATAAAGAATCTAGGTTAGTGTCACATATGTAAAGATAAAACGTTTAAAGTACATGCACTGTACATTATCACTGTACATTATTTAAAGTACATGCATAGTAAATTATTTAAATAACATGTACTGTACATTTTATATAGTACATGCACTGTATATAATTTAAAGTACATGCACTGTACATTATTTAGAGTTCGTGTACTATAACTGTCAGCCATTCTTTGCCCCCGTCCCCTCTCTTATTTATTTGAAATCCTTATCTTATCCCGTCTACTCTAATTCTCAATGCTCAACGAAGAGAATGTGCATTTGTGTATCAACTTCATATCATTTTTATACAACTATAAAGCCATACAAGTGGTAGTTTAATACTGGTAAAGATTTCATACAGAGGCAGAAGCAGAAATTCATAGTATGTGCAATTCAGCGTGGTATATGTCAAAGGTCTTTCCGCATCCTACTATTAAATGCTCTCTATATACAGGGGAGCTGTGCAACAGTCCTTATGTTACAATACCATTAATATATTTAAAATTTCGTACCAAACAAACTTCATTTGCAGGACACCTGTGTACCACTGATTACATTTATAGACCATTTCACCAAGGGATCGGCGAACGTGGGTTTTCCGACGATAGTCTCATTTCGGAGTGAAATGGTTTATTGCTTATTGCTTCCCCCACCCCATCCCCGCTAAATATGATGGACAAACACACAGGAGCTTCAGCGGATCGGGTCTCTAACCTGGCGGCATCCTTCCGTGTGAGGGTGGTGTCCATTCTCATACCCTGGTTGGAAGGCACGCCCAGACAGTGAGTCATCAGGTCCCGCACAGTGGCGTAGTTAGTGAACTCCGTGTCGTTATACTGGAACCCTTCCGGTAGGATGTCGCCCGGCTTCGTGTAGATGGACATGCTGCGGGGATACAGTCGTTTTGTAAATAAAACATTAGGAGACAGCAACAATTGATATAGCTGAGAAACAACAACAAAAAACAACAACGTCTTATTTTAGATTGTGCCGTAATCTAGTCTGCTAAATGCATTCTAAGGGTAAAGAAGAGCTGTGAGACAAAGCAGTTATTTCCCATCTACTGATCGAATTAATTAGATAGGTTTGGTTTCAACGTTAAGAGGATATTTCTTGTAGAAATAAATAAACACGACCTTTACATTTGTAATTTGATACCTTTAATATAACTGTGTACTCGAAAGGACACCAAACGGATATAATTAAAACCAGATTACATGCATTTTATTCAAACACCTCGGATTTTGTACCTGTCACGTATATTCGTTTTCTTCGTTTCCCTTAGAATTTAATGCAAAACCTAGGTGATATATTTCATATTATCGAACACACACACATTCAACTTTATATACCTATTTTACCGAGGTTTTGCATGTGTGCCTCATACCTCACTATGACGGTTTGTACCTGGGTTTGTGTTGTCATACCGAGGAAACATTCCGACGTATACGTTTTTCTACTTCGGTATTCACTAATCATTCTTATGTAACATTCATTAATATTATTTACTACACGATCTGAATATGCGAATAAACAACTTGGAACGAAATGTGCTAATCATTACCTCGGAAATTAGACTGGATCTAACCCTCACAAAAAAACAAGTGGCAAGACTGGATTTCTTTAGTTAGAGACAGGCCCAGACAACGGGACGTCATCTAGAGACCATCTAGGCAGCTGAATCATACCAAACACATTGATCAATGCGCCACACAGGATTAATTGGATCCTGGTTAATGCACTTAACACTTGGCCACAGATCGCCGACTTGGTTATCAATCAGATGATTAATGATGGCCCTAAACTAGCCACGTCAGCATGGGGATTTATTCAGATTCAATAGCCTCACCCGAAAATCAGCGACGAAAATGGAAGCATTTTTAACAAACATAATGAAGCTCGATGATTTACTGCACAAATTGCTAAAAAAGTGATACAGCAACATTTCAAAATGTCTGTATGTTATTGCAAATAACAGGGAATCGCCAGGGAGTCTAGACGCAGATACACTCCCTGCTATCTTGTCCTGGCTGAATATTACCTTTTAATATCTGAGCACGCTGGTAACTATATATATGGTCTTCCCTTATCGTCTACACATTGTTTATTACATAAAATCGAGATAGGAATATCAGCTAGAACAATTGTGAATCACAGACTTTGAATTTTCCTCACTGGCACATTTCTAAAGATTCAATTGTAACTGTTTAAGGTGTTCGTTTCCCAAAAAGTGGCCGCTTAAAGGTGGATGCTAAAATACTGATTGACTTGATAGTCCCCTCTCCAAATTCCGGTTTTTAAAAGCCATAAAAGGAAATAAAAAAAATATAAAACAAAAATATAGTAAACCAATGAAGGTTAAACATATAACAAAACACTAATTGAGAAATATTAACACTGACCGCTACAAACGGGTTGACATCCTAATACAAGTAACCGCTTATACAGGTTCAACTGTATATGCTGAGCAGTTATGGAGAAATATATGTGCAGGTAAGATAGACAATTTCAAGTGAAGAATTTGTTAACCAAAATTAGGGCCATACGTTAGGCCGCTATCGGGATTTATTATTTACTATTACTGGAGTAAAGGATTACGCCATTTTAATCTATATGTGGTCATCATTGCAAACAATGAATATGATCAATTACGATCATGCAGTATATGAATAGACTATTTCAAAGTATAAACATTTATAAACAATGAATGTATAAAATATGAAATCAGTTAGGCAGGAAAAATGCCAAGAAAATGACAATTTTACGTCGTTGCTTACTGGTTATCATGCAAAAGTTTCACCATCAATGTTGCTGCAAATGCCTTGGACATTGATGCTATTCCGAACAAGGTGGTGTTCGTGACCGTGCGGCCAGTGGACATGTCGGCCAGCCCGTACCCCTTGGCAAACATGACATTGCCGTCCTTCACTACAGACACGGTCAATCCGGGGTTCTTGTTCTTCCGACATGCTAGAGCCTGTATTGGTAAATTAAAAGAAACTTTGTTAGCGGCCAGCGGTCACTGGTACTTAGCAACCGATCTGTTGTTAGCGGTCACTTCTATTTAAACAGATTTTTTTTATTAAACTGTCTTTATCAAAATCTAATTAAAACAATTTTTTTTTTATTTCTTTATCGCTCGTGACAAACCTGGGCTCAGACTGATTTTCCAAAAGGCCAGCGCACTTGATTCACGGTGTCCTGTTCGGGCTTCTCCAACACGCGACAACACGATAAAAATGGAGGCCCTAATTTATGATTTTTTTCGATTTAAATTAATTATAAATACCTTCGTTGATGGGTATCTTAAAATAGTAGAAATGAACCAAATCAAGTTACAATATTTATAATATAAGCTCATTAGATCGAAAATCGACTTGGAAATACAATGGTGTTTTCAAATGCTTATTTTGTCTTGTTTGTAAAACAATAAATGAGGAAAACGGCTACATTCTATTTAATAAGCATAACAACTCAAAAGTTCTTTTCAGATACAAATTCCTGAGGAACATTGCAAATGTAATATCACTTTCTCGATCAGCCAGTTATATTCGATATTATCATTTTGGAATCAACATACCAGAAAACAGCAAACGCGATATTATTTGAATGCCTAGATTAGTACACAAAAAGTATCCTTAAAAAAAACCATAGTTTTAAAATCTAAAATAAGATTTACAACTCACCGCGTTTAAAAATGAATCAATCCTGGACTGGTCAAAGCCCTCCGAGCTTGTTATAAATGACCACAGACAGAGCAGGCCTACCAGACTTACACACTTTCGGCTCATTTTAGTATAAGCAGGTTATCAGCATGGCGAAACTATTAAATGGCACAATCTGATCTTATCCAGCACGAAAGAGATAACGGCTGTCGTCAAGGTCACAACTACACTATTGTCTTGTAATATAGACTAGGGGACTTATTAGAACTGCACAAAAAAAAAATCATTAAAATCGTCATGTCATATCTCTTATTTTGTGTTTCAATAGTAATTAAGGTTTTAACAGAATACAACTTTGAGTGTTCCTAATCAGTAATCATATAAATGGTTCCTACTTTTGACATAATAACCGTTTGTATTCCATTCTGTCAGTGAAAAAAAAAATCATGGATGCCTACAGTTATCTTTCATCATAGACTATACAATTATGTAATTATCATTAAATCATATTCGTGTGTAAATATATTTAATGTGACGTCGCGTTGATTTACAAAAAGACGTCTAATTGATCAAAATGACGTCATGATTGCTGATGATTATAATTGAGCCTCCCAACGGGGAATTTAAAACATTAGTAAAAAAAAAAAAAAAAAAAAAAAAACAAAATGTAAAAGGAATTAAAGCATCGTGAAATTATGTAGTGGCTTGGCCCCGTTTCCCGTGAAATATTATTGAACATCTTACAAACACATTGATCAACAAAAATCTCTATATCTGAAGAAATAGTAATTGGAACAAACAAGAGCGGACTTGCTAAAACTTACATACAAACATACGCACACACATCTACTGTTAAACACAATTATGACAATACAATCTTACATATTGAACTATGGTATAACGCCAGACGTCTTCTCAAAGAAACCTTTCCAAACCATTTAAATCTCCTTGTGACATGCACTGCCGGTCTTAATGAAGCGAAAGGAAATGAAGCATAGGAGAAAATGCAAGATGTCAGTTTGTATTTCTTTATTCCTCTGCATCGAGGACTGCAGAATCTCAAATCAATGTTTAATTCATTCGTTGCCTTTAGTTTCAAATTAATCATTTTCAGATATTAACTCGTTTGTAGTGATTTTCTTGAGTAAAAAGTTGAGGAGGATTTCGTTAGAGAAACTGGTTTCAAGATCTGGTTTTCTATATGGCTTTTTTTTTCCCCCAAAAACCTGGTCACATACCGGTTTCATACAAAAGTGTGATCAGGTTTTTTCATACCTCGATTAAAACAAAAATATTCTATTTACTCCTTATAATTTAATATCACTTATGGCTGTGAGATCCTCCCGTGTTAAAACATGTTATGCATAAGAATACAAAGGATGAAGTTTCCAGGTCCCCAAAGTGTAACCTAGCCCATACGCCCCATAACAGCTGAACCAATGAAACGGCGGTAGGTCTTTTATTTGTTTTAGCTTTGCTTTATAAAAGAAATCTCTAAGTGATGACGTAGACTATTCTTGTGATTTTCCGTGACATGTTTATTTACATAAGCGAAAGTAGTCCCGGCCAAGCCTTGACGTCATTTTTTCCATAGAGATATGAAAAAATATCAATCAATCACAGCAATATTATCACTTGTGTTGTGCTGCTTTTTCTGGTATAACGGACACCGTGTATTAATGGGGATTCTAAAATAGAATGAAAGAGATGATCACTTTTTATGTCCAGCCTTTATTTGTTTTCACTTCGGTCAGTGGAGAATACTCATATTTTATAAAAATAAAAGAAAATGAGTTCTATAATTCAGAGGGTCAACGTATCGTTTTAAATGTTTGGCATTAACCATGGGTTTGTGCTCCTTGTTGGTTTCGCAATCAGCTAATTTATATGAGTCAAACGGTCCTTTCCTAACTATATAATAAGGGCCTTTCCATTTGTCTTCTAATTTCTTTGACAGACCTGGCGTTTTTTGATTAACTTTAACTAAGACTTGCTCCCCTGCTAAGAAATGTGACGGTTTCGCCTTTGTGTCATGTCTTTCTTTGCTCTCCTGTTGGGAAACTTCGGTGTTTTGGTGAGCTTGTTCATGAATTAATTTTAGTCCTTCCAATAATTGTCCTACGTATGTTTTAGCTTCAGGACAAAGACTATCTCTGGGAACGAGACTAGTGTCAAATGGAAGTATCATCTCTGAACCGAAAACCATTTTGTAAGCACTGAAGCAGATGTTTCAGTGTTTGGAGATGATCTCATCGCACTAAGAACTGTAGGTAACAATAAATGCCAGTTCTTTTGGTCTTTCTCTACATATATACGGAGAGTTTGACAAATAGTAGCATTTTGTCTTTCCACGCAACCATTGGCTTAGGGGTTGTAACTTGCTGTTTTATGCCTGGCCACTTTGTAAATTTCGCACAATGCACTTACAACTTTTGACAAAAAGTTGCGACCTCTATCTGTAACAATTGAGGCACTTGCACCATAACGACAAAATATCTCATCATGGAGGATTCTGGCTATTCTGACTGAGAGATAAGAGAAAAAGCCTCAACCCACCTAGAGAAACTGTCAACACAGACTAGTATATACTGATGTCCTGTTGACGTTTTTGGGAATGGTCCAACAATATCTAAATGCAATCTTTCAAAGACTTTTGCTACTGGCAGCGGATTCAAGGGAGTAATGTGAGATTGAGAGTCACCCTTAGCAAATTGACACTTATCACATGATTTTACATAGTCCGTTACTTCTTGGAACATGCGAGGCCAGTAATACCTGGACTGAATAGAGGTGTAAGTCTTTTTAAAGCCAAAATGTCCATTGTTATCATGATAACTTTCCAAAGCTTGAAGCCTAAGTTTCTTTGGAAGTGCTATTTGAATATGAACTTGTCAACAGTTGGTTTTTTCTTAGCTCTTGGCTGAAATCTATGTATCAACCTTCCACCCAGAAGGTCATAAAATTCTGTTTCAAATAGAACATGTCTTTTACGTTTTTCATCAGCTGTAACTCATTTGTGTCCAAATACATGTAGATGTCTCTGAAATCATCACATTCTTTGTGGAGTTTGATTAAGTCAATCTTACTCTCTGAATCTTGCATCGTATCAGTTGTGTCTAAGTCATTTGAAAATACGGGATTCTTTTGTTCATTTTTACATTCAAAGATAGCTTCTACCCATTCGGAAGAAGTCTGTTCTGTTTCATCAGCACGACTAGATATGCCATCACTTACGCCTTTAACGTTAAGTGGTTGCTGAGATGCAGACAGATTATCATTTTGTGATGTAATAATATCATTAACAGTGGCATCACATGCAGACACTTGGGGTGAAGATTTTTGTTTTGCATTTTGGTTAACTCAGTGGTGTTGCTAATAACATTATCCGTACAAGACTCCACATTTAATCTAGACAGTGCATCAGCTTGATTTTGAGGGCCTTTGCGGTATGATACATGATATTTGAAACTTTGTAAGTAAAGAGACCAACGGGCAAGTCTTCCATTTGGGGAATGTGACATTGAGTTTAAACACGTAAGAGCTTTATGATCTGTAATTATTTCAAACGGAAGTCTCGTTGATAGATAAGATTTGTAAGCTTTTATCCCTGAAATTATTGCCAAACATTCTAATTCTGAGACTATAATTTTTCTCACTTTCATGTAATGCTCTTCCACAATATTCAATCACTTTCTCTTTGTTATTATCGTCACGTTGCCCCAAAATGTAACCGAGGCCGGATGTTGATGCATCACATGTCAAAATAAAAGAAAATGAAAAATGTAATCCGATATCAAGTAATGTGTATGAGCTCGAATGGTTTCATGATTAATAAACGTTATATAAAACGTATTTAGAAACCAAATTTTCCTTTTTATTTAAAATTTAACTCGACATGTATGACTGTAAATTAATCATAACCATAATACAAGAACTACAAATTTAAACATTACCGAAAAGTACAATTACGTTTCTTTTTGCTATTACTCGCATGAGAATAATTCGTGCTCATATATTTTTAAAATGATCAATCTCATATAAACTAAACAGTTTTCCAACTTATATACATTTTACATATCAATATGATTGTTTCCCTCATCGCATACTTAACATTTTTTTCTTATGTATTCTGAATGTGTATTCTGAATGCGCAATTATTATTAAACTATTTTCCCGTAACACTATCAAATTATCATTTACATAATATTTCATTTTACCAAAAAGGTGTTCAAGAATATCAACATGTATTTACACATAAAAATAAGAACATACCGTAGTAATTACCTAAAAGTTTATGGAGAAAATCAACATATATAAGAACTTCAGACAAAAATAAGAAGATAATGTAGTAAGAAATTAACCATATATTTCTAAAGAAAATATAAGTATAAAAACTTACCTAAAATAGAATGAAAGAGATGATCACTTTTTATGTCCAGCCTTTATTTGTTTTCACTTCGGTCAGTGGAGAATACTGACCAGCCGGACAGCGATCATCTTAAATGCAATTTCCTGAATATCTCGTGGCCAGTAAAATCGTTTTGAGAATTCGAAAATAACCAATCAGGAATCAGTTTTAGAAGTTCATTTCATATATTTCGGTTTTTCACATCAAAATAAATGTATATTAGTTAATCAAAGGGATAGCCGCTTCCACCTGCTGTGGTGCGAAACCATCTAGACCGACGCCTGTAGTGACCGGGTGTTCTACCGTGTCATATCACGATTAGGAACTCTGTGATAATATGGATAGAAGCTTACTCTAGCTTGTAATTTCTTTTTGCGATTATATACTAGCCCTAATTGTGATCTTATAGTACCCAACATTTCAAATTTAAACTTCAAACTAAGTATGTATTTATTTACATATTTATGCTCTAAATTTTTACATATTTATTTATTACGTCATATCCCTACTGCATAACACTTGTAAAAAGAAATAGACACAGTTTTTTTCTTCAAAACAGTATCATTACAATTCCATTAATCACGAAGCTTGATATACATTTGTGTCAGATCTAGTACTGATTCCAAACGGTTTGTTTATGATGTGTTCATTATGTTACTTAATATCTTATCTCTACTGTACGAGCTATTTTATTTGTTTAATATGCAATGCTTTTAAGTAATATCGGAGGTGTGTTTACAGCTTGGTATCACCTTCCACGACCTTAATTGTCGTTGGAAATAATAAGGCCTCATTTAAAGGTTTCATTTCAGTTACGGCATTTATAGACGATAAATCTCTGATCATACTGACAGAAGTTAATGGTTGATAAAAGTATCGGCATGACAAAATCAACTAATATAAGAAACAATTCGAAAAACCGCTTGGGACATCTAAAAACTAATTGAAACCAACAGAGATCATCAAAGGAATGAAACGGGTGAGCCATTACCAATAATTACCAGTGGATCATTGATTAGTGGATCAGACTGTCAGGGGAATCAACATTACTATATACAGCTTGTTTTAACATTATATAAAATACGTTAATTGCACCCAGGAAAAACATCATCTTCTGGAACCAGATATCAAATATAAACAGGCTTACAGGGGAAGGACGTTTCCAACTTCCAGTCATTCCTGTCTGTTTGATTGATTGAACAAGTAATATATGAAATATGGATTATTTCACTGGTAGGTTGTTTGTAGAAAATAAAAACACTTATCTTTGAAGTATAATCTATTAAGAGCATTTCAAACGCATCATTTTTCTGGACTTATCAACATAATTCTCAGGAATAATAAACCATCATTAGTGACACATAATTGTCACCAAATACTTTTTGAAAGCGGTATCACGACTTTTATACAAAACAGTACTCAGTAAATAATTGGAATAGTTTATACCGAAAAACAAATTCAAATAAATGTGATAAGTAAATATATTTTATCATGAAATTAACCAAAAATGTTATATTTTTATTACAGTCTACTTATTTTCGAGTGTAGTGTGTCAAGCTGCAGCTTCGAGTATATCCTTGTTGCCAGCAAACGTTACACAAAGCGAAAATCACGAATCTGTCCAGCATGGAGAACCAACAGAAGAAGAGGCAGTCGCTCATGAGACAACGCCTGCTGATGAAACACTAACCGAGACTTTGAATCCTCTTGAAAACATACCACCGGAGACTATGCCAATGTTACTTAATGTGACGGGGCCAGTATTTGAGGAGTACCATTGTGATTCTAGACTCTGCTACTGTGACGATTACTGTCTTATCTTCAAGGACTGCTGCTACAACTTTATAAAAGAAATGTTACGATTTTCAGAAGAACCATTATCAGATGCTGTGACAAACATTCGACCAAGACCTCAGTTCATGCACGATTTCAGATACGAACGATTTCCATACGAATACTGGAGTTGTTTAGGGGATATACACAGAAACCATGCGTTTTGGATGATTGACTCATGTCCGACAAATTCAGAAGACGACAGATGTGTTTCAGGTGGTTCTTATGGTGCAAGCAGCGTCCCTGTAGACTATATCTTGTCGAGAGAAAAATCTTACTATGTAGTTTTCAAAAATATTTACTGTGCCCTCTGTCACGGAATTAGTATACACGAAGTTCAGTTTTGGAGGGCGAATATCAGATGTGGTAACACAGAAAATATAAACGATAGAACTTCTTTGGATGTTATTGAGAAGACATGTCCAATTGAAATGGAGTCAAACTTTGGAGCACATGCTCATAGATACTGCTATGTAGGTATAAATGATTTAGTTCAATATCAGTCAGGTATTGGAACTTCTTCAATCTTGTCAAAAATGTGCAACTTGTATGTTTATCCAGTGATGGTAGATATACTACAGAATTGCTCCACTGATTTAAAAGTATATAGAAATCCTCACTGTGCAGCATGTTTGGAGAACATTAATGAAACAAATTATCCTTATCGGTGTTTCCTCGATCACCATCATCTTATCCCTGAAATAGTGCCAATAGATCTACAGGTGATGTTCGATTTGGATCCGGAGACAGGCCATTTACAGGTTCAGTATACGTGTAGATGGAAAACAGAGTGTGAAGCTGGAAAGGTTTTCGACTGCATTACTAAGAGCTGCAGACATCTGGTATGTGCGAATGGGAAGCTTAGTGAATCTGGTGAATGTATCACGAATACGCTTACGATTTACAAACCTGTCGACTCCAACATTATAGGGGATAATCCAACACTATATTTCCAAGTGGTTTTTAATGAAACATTTCAGACACCTTACAGTGATATCATGGATGGAATTCATGATGAATTCGAAAAAGAGAGATCGATCTTACGTTCTCATCTAGCACCAGAAATTGTTCTAATGTGTTAGAAACCTGTATAGAATACGAAACACACATAGATTCAAATGAAAACGACTCGTTAGTTTTGGATATACTATTCAATTTAGACATAGATCTAACGTCAGTTACCTACGTAAGTGTACAAAATTATCGTGATCTCTTATTTCTTGAATGCGCCCTAAATGACAGTCTCGTGATTGACAATTCGAGTACATATATTCAAAGATCTAATGTTATTCAAATTTCAGACAGACATATGGTTTTACCAGATAATGGATATTGGAAAATAACATCCGACAATAATAAAATATATGTTGATAAATTTGTAATCTGCATAACAAATAATCAATCGCACTTAGACTGTGCTCTTGTCGGGTATAACAAAAAAGAATATGACTTAGCCAACGGCACTATAATATTTTAAACACAACTCGTAAATTTGCCAGTGGAGAATTCATCATGAAAGACGGCATAGTGTATGTTTGTGCAGATTCAGTGACATCTTTAATCACTTACAAATATGCGTATAATTTTCCAGAAAAGTTCCATTTAATCTCAATGGTTGAATCTGCATGCTCCATGACAGCTGCATGCATAGTTATCGTATTCCATTTAAGATATCGACAACTAAGAAATATGTATGGATACAATCTTACAGCTTTGTCAATTGCCATTGCAATTGTACATTTTCTAATGCTGTTTCAGTCACTCATTATTGTATCTGATTTGGCCTGTGTTTTATTTGCTGTGGTTCTGCATTTTTTCAAGTTGAAGATGTTTATGTGGCTGAGCGTCATTTGTTTTGATATGGCAAACATGATTCGAAAGACTTTAGTAGCGACCAGGGAAAAAATAATGAAAAGATTCATAAAATATACTTGTTTTGCTTTTATTTTACCTCTGCTTATAACAAGTTTGGCTGCTCTATTTGACATTCTAGATGTTGGTGTAGGGCCTAAGTTCGGCAAAGATAACTTTTGTTGGTTTTCAAACAGGACTGCTCTGATACTGTTTGTGATTGTACCAATCTCTGTTTCTCTGGCATCTAACATGGTCATGTTTATCTTCTGTATAGTCACTATTCAAAGAAAGAAGATGTCAAACAGAGATAAATCGGGACATGGGCCTAAATATATCTTGGTGTATATAAAATTGTTTATTATATTCGGTCTGACATGGGGTTTTGGGATACTTGGGGCAGCACTTGATTCAGACGTCATCTGGTTAATCCATATTGTTTTTAATGGTCTCCAAGGGGTGATTCTTATGGTCGTTTTTGTGATCAACGCTCGAGTTCTGAAATTGTTCAGAAGGGAAGACGGATCCTCAAGTACATTCACTCTATCCAGATTTTAAATTCATTACATCTTCTAAAATTTCCGAAATTACGATCCGATATATGAAGGAAACCATTTATCGCTATTTGACATGCCATGTGCGACTTTTAAAAACGTAACGTTATATGCAGTCTGTTATAATTCATGAATCTATATTAAGTAGCTTAACTGACAATATTGACTGAAAAGAATTTTTTACATCAAACAAAGACAAAGAAGAAAAATTATATGCTACAAAAGGAGTATATAATTCTTATTTTGACATCGGTGATGATGATTTTATTTTGAAACATATTGGGCCTGAGTTTTGTCATATTATATGAAAAAAAATATAGTTTGTGTTATGTTTATTGTTAAGCATGACTGCGTGGGTCTTCATTATTTTAGTGGTTCTTTTTTAATATATTGTACTTTTCGTTGTTAGTCAATAAAATACACAAAATATTAATTGAAAGTGCTTGTAAAAACTATCGTTTAGAATCGATTTGTAACAAAATAAATTACGTCGCGACGTGTAAAATTTCCTTCCCTCGTACGTCACTATATGTATATGTGCCGCCTTAGCATTTTGTTTTTACGTTTTGTGAATCTTAATAAACATTACATCAACAAGATCCCATTATTATCGCATATATCACACGAGCAATATTCTGACAAATATTTGATAATGAAACAATAAAAAAAGCTTGTGTAAATTACAGAAGAAACAAAAAAAAAAACACACCAAAAAAACAATAAAAAAACAAACAAAACACACACACACACACACAAAAAGCAAACAAACAACAACAACAAAACAAAAAAATACAAAAAATAAGAAAATACATTAAAAAATAAAAAAAAAAATTTTTTTTTTTTAAAAAAAAAATAATCCAAGACAATACAGATGATATATTCGCTTATATCATTTATTTTATATGTAAACGTGCGTTATTTTCCGATATATGCACGGTTCAAAGACGGCGTTATTAGATAACACCATTTGACACCTAACCTAAAGCGTAATATATATAACCGACGCAGTTTTAAAACCTTGATGTCTAATAATGCACGATGTTGCGTTCATATGCTTTCTGATTAACCCCTGATGCCGACGGGCTTCGTGATTAGATTATTTCGCCATGTATTATTCTGTGATATTGCATGGATAAGAGAAACTATTTTCTAAACATACCATAAAGTATATGTGTCAGTTGTTATATATTAATCTTACCTACTAAATTTACCCAATTTGTAAGGGATTAGCATTCTGTAATCATGTACGTTTGCATATAAATGTTTACTATTCTAGATTTGCTGTTTGCTGTTAAGCTTAAACACATTTTCGATACTCATCATCATCAATTTACTATTACAATTATCTGACCAAGAATTAACATTAGTCACAGCGACATGTTTAAAGTATTTTATCACTATTAATGTACCTGTAATGCGTTCAGGAGAGAAAATAAATGTATGGCATAGGATACAACTAAATCGATCACAAATAAAAATTTCTTTTTTTTCTTTCTGAATAAGTAATAATAATATTTTACTTAAAAACCTGCATAACAAAACGTACCAAGATTTGTTTTGATTGTCTCCAGAAAATCTATTGTAAGGCACAATAACTTACTTGTTTTTAAGTTTCATTAAGCAGTTACTTGGGTTAAGGCACCATTTGTTCTTTTTTATCTCATGGATTGATTAATTGTATTTACTATAGAAAAAAGAAAGAAAACGCCACAAAATATATTCTTTATAACATCCCTTCTTCTGAAAAAGACAATTAAAGTAATCGCCGTCTGAAAAATAAACACATCAAAATACCAGGGAGTATTTGATTACGGTGGTCGAAAACAATGGGATCAATGAATCAACAGAATGTGATTATAAAGAACGAAACGCGAGGTATAATGTGTTCACGTCTTTATTAATCTATTTATTTTTAAGGCTGACGAAGAGAAATTGAACGTGCTACATTTTTTGTGTGCTACTGTTTTTGGAGTATCTGCTGCATGTTTTACCAATGAAATTCACATCTTTATTTAGATAAAGCTAATGAGAAATCAATACGGTATAAGATAAGAAAGCAAATCTTGTATGTCTTCACAGTGCAGTGCCATGTAAGATAGCTCCTAATGATTAGGCTTTATGAGAATGTTTCTGTATTACAAAAAGATTATCGCAAAAGATCACATGAAGAATAAGCGATTCTGAATGAAGCACATGCACACATCGGTACCACTGAAACATTGTTAATAGAATAATGATCATCATATCACCGATAAATATTCATCAGCCCATCCTTGAAGCTATCTGCAGAAGGCAAACATATGCCAAACTATTTTTCATGTTGCACAGGTAACGTATGTTCGTCAGGAAAGCTGCAATATCCAGATTTATGCCGTTTTATACGTAGTATTGTTTATAAATGTATGTTTTGCTAGTGTCAGACAGGGAGTGGATGATTGTTTGTGTGAATTTCATATTTTCTATTGCTTCTTGATTGCTTGTTTCCTTCTTTTCTAAATATCCCCAGTACCTTCACGTTCTCTCACGTTTCACATTCCGTAAATACTTTCGCATACTTTTTGTGTGTATGTGCGCTTTCATATCTAGAAGCGAACGGTTTTGCCACGATCTTGTGTTTTTTTAACGTTTACTTACTGCGACGATGTTGCTGTTTTTATAATGTATTGTTACATTTGTGAAACAATACTGTAATATGTATTTGTATAAACAGAAAGAAGCTTCACAAATATAATAAAAGGCATATTTCGACGTAACTTCAATTCAATTCAGATCAATTTTCTTGTTTTAGCATTAATATGTGATATGTGAAGTGAATTTGCATGACACTGAAATGTTAAAAATACCACCTAATCCTCTGTAACGCTCAGTTGGCATTTTTTTTCAGTCATTTTGGCACACTGTCTTCATAAAACACAATGCAACACCATAGACAAGTGGCATATACCACAATGAGAAATATCCATTTAACGAATCTACCAGTCATAAAAGAAAAAAAAAATGTCATGGTCAGGAATTGAATAGAGGACGGTCTTAAAACTAGCTGACTTTAAACGAGGAAAAGGAATAGTAAAATGGTATTATTTCTGAAATTGCTTTGATAATACATTTTTTTCCAGTTGTCTTAATTTTTGGCATTATTTCATATTACTTTGAAGTGAAAAATAAGCCTATTTTTAAAGAAATATAAGATGTATGCACATAAGCTAAAGCAATTCAAACATATAAGGTAATAATCTCTTTCACCTTAAACTTGCAATTAAGCTAATACAAAACTACTGGTATCCTAGAGTTTGTTAGGTAGAAAAAAATATTTTGTTTGCCAAAGAGAACTTGTCATTGCATTTTTTTAAAAGCTTTGAAAAAACAAAGTCATGAAATTTATGACTGTACAAAAATAATACTATAACCAGTTAAGAGTACATCATATCCAAGTTTATTTCGTCACAGAATATTTTCTGTCCAAACTTAAAGAAGTTTGAAACTGATTGTGTATTGCTTTTGTAAATTATCTCAATTTCATTATTCCGTCGACAATCTCAAAGGCCGGAGACAAATTTCTTTAATTCAAATATCGTGTGAATTTACTTCATGATGTATCATCTAAAGTAACAATGCATGATTTCTTTGGAGGTAGCATATTCTGATGTCATAAACACGTTGACTCTTATTCTAAATCAGAAGATTCAATATTGAAAACTGAATGTCCCTTACGATCGCCTTTGAATTCGTATATGAACTTAATAAAGTACATGATAATGAGAGGAAAAAAACTCTACGTAACGCAGCGAAAAGATAAATTCAAAGAACGCATTTTTTTCTCTAGAATTCTAACACTTTTTGATTTATGACTATTTCTAATACAAAATGTATGATTACAAAAATCAAGAGGGCCATGATGGCCCTTGATCGCTCACCTGAGTATAGGGTTACCCAAGGAACACCAGTCTGTATTAAAGCATTTTGAAATCTGGCCAGTAGTTTTGAAGGAGATGATCCCTGCAAAATTTTATCAAAATCTGTCTTTCAGTTTCAGAGGAGAGGTCATTTTAAGTTTTCTATATATAATTTAAGGCAAATTAACCTGCCCCTTGCAGCCATATTTTTTATGGATCGGAATAATTTTAGCAAATTTTGTGAAGCTTAGCTTCATCCAAGGATCATCCCTGCCAAATTAAACCAAAATCTGTCCAGCGGTTTCAGAGGAGATGTCATTTAGAGAGTTCACTATATATACATATAAGGCAAATTAGCCCCACCCTTGGCGGCCATGTTTTTATGGATCAGAATAATTTCAGCAACTTTTGTGAAGCTCCACCCAAGGATCATCCCTGTCAAATTTAATCAAATTCTGCTCAGCTATTTCAGAGGAGATGTGGTTTAAAGATTTCGCTATATACATACAAAGCAAATTAGCCCCGCACCTGGCGCCACGTTTTTTTAACGGATCAGAATGATTTCAACAACTTTTGTGATGCTTCACCAAATAATCATCCCTGCCAAATTTAATTAAATTTTGTTCAGCGGTATCAGAGGAGATGTCGTTTAAACTTTTCACTATATACATATAAGGCAAATTAGCCCCGCCCCTGGTGGCCATGTTTTTTTCCCGATGGCAGTAATTTTAGTACTCTTGGTAAAGAGTTACCCAAGGAACATCTGTACAAATTATTTTGAAATCTGGCCAATACTTTTGAAGGAGATGATTTTCAAAGTTTTCATAATTCTTTTCTTCCTGTTCCACATGGATCAAGTTTATTTTAGCAACTTTTGTGAAGGTTCGCCCAAGGAACATCCATGCCAAATTAAATCAAATTCTGCCCAGCGGTTTCAGAGGAGATGTTGTTTAAAGTAAATTGTTGACGACGCACGACGGACGCAGGGTGATCACAAAAGCTCACCTTGAGCACTTCGTGCTCAGGTGAGCTAAAAAACATGTATCGAATGGGAATTATATTGTGATATATTTAAATATTTAAACATAGTCTTTTATTCCAATTAAGAAAGCACATTCTAAAGACAAAGGAAATTGAATGACGTTTTGAAGTGATTTTGAAGTTATATTAATTTTATAAAAGTACACAAACAACAAAACAAACGCGCTAAAAGATTAAAACTGTTTGATTGTAATATTCCGCTTCAATATTAGATGCTCCAGACATTTATCATATCACTCCATAAGGCACATTTCAAACTATAGCACTGTAACTGTCTATACTATAGCTATCTGTCTGCGATAGATGAATAGCGGCACCAGCTATCTTATTCAAAATTGTACCTAGAAATATATTCTTGTGCGAGCTCTTAAGTATGTAGGCATTTCAGAGTACATGTACATATGTAGAGACCTGAGTTGGGAAACGTTTATTGTTACTAAACATTTGTATTTTAGTATTCTAGAGATGTAATTCAGATTTTGAATAGCAAAAGTAAAGAATCAACAAAATAAGTTACCTTCAAATGGGATTTTTTCTTCTCAGTGAAATATATCTAATTACAAGACGCCCAGAAAAATGTAAGTTTTTTTTTAGATAAAATGCAGGCTATATGAAGTATTCTATATTTAGCCATACTATCTGAATGCTTTCAAGTAAATAAAGTCGATAAGACCTACCAGCACTTCCTAATCAGGTATGAGTATAAAACATTTAATTTGCCATTGCATTTCCATTTCTTAAGCCTTGTTGATCAAATACAGTACTAATACAACGTAAAAATAATACCAAAAAGATCGTTGTCCGCTTCGATATTTGAACTAACATGTCTAGGCATATGCATGGGTGTGTTTATAATCATCAAAAGGACATATTTTGAAATAATAAAAGGTAATTACAGCTTCGAACCAAACCTGTACAATGTAAAAGTAGGTATTAGCATCTAGATTATAATTCAAACGATATTTGTGTTTTCAAAAGAAAATCATTGCGGAATTCAACTTAAGGCATATATTCTGTAATTTTCATTTACATATTATTTCAAGTTGATGAATAGAAAATTCATACATGATACTGCGACAAGAGATACAGTTCCTACTTATAAAGAAATGCCGATCTAATTCAGCTTTAAACAAGCGTACTGTTTTATATGAGTATTCAAATCCCAACCTACTGCTGTGGGAAACAAAAAGAAATGTTAACAGCTAGAATTATTCCATTATTAAATAACCGTCGAAATGTGATGAGTTTAATATTTTGAATTTGTTTCCAAATCATCGCAAAATGAATATCATTAAATTATATTATTCTGAATCCTTTAATTTCCACATTTCTTATTTTACAATATGCTCAAAGACTAGGCAGAAATTATACCGTCGTCCAAGACCGATTTGTTACAATCTCAGATTCAAGATTATTTAACCTTCAACAGCCTGGGTTCAAGTCTCGGTCTAGTCACTTGGATTTCTGCAAACTCCATACGGCGGTTACCTCCCCTTACAGTTGTAGATAACCACTGCCTCCACAAGTAAAAATTAACAGAATTTAGCTTATTTTCTTTTTTTTTTTTTTAAAAAAGTATTATACCGCGAGTGTCATTTCCCTAAGTACGTTTTCATTGATAAACATTAAATATCGCTTCGTGGTACAAAAATTTCATTTTAAAAAATATTTTTGTTGTTGTAACAGCAGAAGGAGACACCATTGTGTTAGTTTACCATAATCACGTGACATTTCTGACGGCAGTGATTGTTTTGCTTGCAAGGGAGATCACTGTGTTGAGTTTGGTCTCGGTCTAGTCACTTGGATTTCTAATGTGAGGCAGTTTCCACCTGGCTTTCGTCAAAGTTCGGTGGTTTAACCGGGGTACTTTTATGCATTATGAGTTTTTACTCAGTTTTTTTATTAACTGCAGGTCGTTCTTTGACTGAAATACTCTCGCGGAAACGGTTAACTATTAAACGAAACAACAACTAAACCAGCGCAGGCATTGTGAAACAAAAACATAAATATACGGCAGATAAAGAAAAAAGAGATTTTTGTTCGTAACTACTCGGCCTCATCAGTCGGTGGTCGGAAATGGGCGAGCTGTTCCGAATGACGGTTATCCTGAATATACCTTTAAAAGCTACTTTAATTTCATAATTGCAGACTACTTTGCAACAACACCGATATCGACTCTAAAATAGAACACTTGAAACCAATTACTTTTTGAATGTGATTGATCAATTTGTTGCCCTGGAGTTTAACTTTTTTTTTCAAACGGTAAATCTTTTAGAGTTAATCATAAGAAGTGCCGTAAAGGGGAAAAACACTTTGCTAATTGGTTTGTAGGGTTGTAGGGTCTTGTTCCTTTTTCTTTAAATTTAGAAAAAGGGGAAACATATAGAAATAATGTCATAAACAGACAAAAAAATTTGAATAAATATGTTGTCAGATAAATATCATTTAAGTTTTAAACAACCTTTAAATAGATTAATAGACTATTCTCCCTTTCCTGAACTACTAGATTCTTTAAACCGATTCTCATGGCGCGAGTAAAACTTCTTTGAACTGTATATTGCTTAGAGAAAAATCATCTGATGTAGATTTTAAAAAATATTTACTGTATCCTCTGCAATAGGATAAGTCTACTCTAATGTTTTACATACATCTGGGTTTCCTGAAAACATTGTTTAAGGTATGACACTATTTAAACAACTTTTATCAGATATGTTTGTTGAAAATTTCAAAACTGATATATTATCCTTTTTCATATAATTTTGATAAAAAAATAATTCACTAGAGTTTATTAAAACCGATATATCAATGTCACCGTTTGTCTACTTAATTGTTTATAATGGATATCATTATTTAGGTGTCACAGTAGTTTCTAAACTGTTTACACCCACTCAACGTTTTGCAATTGCGTTTCATTATCATATTAACCGTTAATGACTATTACTTTTTTATCTTTCTGCTTCCCTGACAGTAATAAATCTCTTGATAAAAATACAACATATTTATAGCAACATTCAAATATATGGGTCATAGGATAATATAACCGATACCTGTGTTTGTAAAACTGCTAATGGTTGATATTTTTTTTGAGATAACGATAACATTTCAATATGAGGAACAGATCAAAACGCCCGCCCCGAGGGATCTTTCGAAACATGAAACTACAGAATTACTACTGGTTTCCAAATTGGGATATCTAATGAAATTTTATTCAACCTTTGCTAACAATTTCAATATAATACGGGCTACGTTAATTGACTTTTTGAAAAACTAAAGCGTCATTTGGAATCAAATACAATGTGCCAGCCGTTAACTTATAACAAATTAAAGAGTGACAACTTATTTTCTTCCTTGCATCATTAAAGTTTGGTTAAAATAAACGAAATTTCATGATAAGAAAGCTTATTGAAGAGTGATTATTTTATTTGTAATTCCTCTTTTGCTATGATGCACAGTCAAAACAGGTGTCCACTATTTACTTATGTTAATCTGAATAACAAATGATTTTACAGCGTTATTCTGTTCCGTACAACTGAAGATGCAATGATACAGATATGTCATATATCTTGAATATTTTGAAACTGTCAGTTTGTAACAAATCATGAACATTTATCATCTATAATGGACCGACAGTATAAAAAAGGTTCACAAAAGCTGGTCTGATCCAAAGAAAGGCACATCGATAGTCATACATGTGTTTTGGTTAACTACGTAGCCAACAGTTCAAAGTGAGGATAATGTATAATGCTCAACTTTATTAAAATATTTCTCCAACGAAAATCAAGTTTTATGCAACTAGAGACTATATTAAATATTTTTCTTTTGAGGCTTATGATCAACAGGTGTCTGACATATAGTTTTTAACACACACTCGAATTTTCCCAAGGGAATCGTGTTATCGTTTAAAACACTGTGCAAGGGTTTGACATAGGGACAATCGTTAGGCATCATCGCTTATCATTATAATGATCTACGTTAGCAAATCTGACAACGTGACAGAGTAAGATCGATTCCGTTAATCTTCGTGTAAATATTCGGGACATCTTCGTGAAAGGGTAGAAGAATTTATTTCCAAGTCATATAATATATTTATGATTCTATCGACATCAATCGGGTTCATCACCTAACCTGCAAAGGCAATTTTGAATACCGTCAAAAGAAAGATTGAATTTTCATATGTTCATCTTTTTATTAGTAGTATTTCAAGTTTAAAGGTACACGAGTTATCTAAAAGTTGACAAACGAACATTATTGATTATTGCATGCAGAAAATACAGGTACATCACAATGCTTACTATATATACATATGTTATTTAACAAAAGCACATGTACGAATCTCGCTTCCTCAAATGGTATACAAAGCGACAACGACGAAGTTACGAACTCTACAGAGAACCATGAAGTTAGGGTTGGATTCTTATTATAT
>CM037780.1:38163603-38213603 GCA_021229015.1 Solen grandis | reverse complement strand
AAAAAAAAAAAATCTAGAATTTCAAAGCGGCATCTCAGTTTTCGTTTTTAACCTCACTTTATTTCATGCAATTCACAATTATCAACAAAGAACGGGATGAAAAAAAAACTCATTAAAAAAGGACTTCAAACTCTGGAGTAATAAGGAATATTGCATGCAAAGCGCTTATTCACAAACCTCTTGAGTTTATAATTTAGACTTAAACTCAATTAGTTTTCAAAGTGACGTTTAATTTTATATATATATATATATATATATATATATAGGTAGGTCCATTCTTATTAAAGGGAGATCACTCTAACACTCTATGTGCAGAATGTAAGACGAAGTGTACGCTTGCTCATGTCACGGTACAAAGAGGAAATTTGCCTCCATAAAAACAAATATCATCCTCCATAAAAAAAATATCATCTTCCATAAAAAAAATCCATCATGAAAAAATATCCGCCAAACAAATATTTCTATAATTATTATAGGTTAATATCCACCACAATAAACAAATGTCCTCCGTAATAAACAAATACTTCTACACCATGATGTTTAAAGTAAAAATAACCTTAGGATACCTGAGTTGAACACCATGCGACATAATTGAAAACCAGATCAGTCTCATTTAAAACTTCTAAGACTTACCTTCATTTGAACTCTCTGTTTTGTAGTGTGTATTTTTCTTTGTCTTTGGGCGTTTGGTGATTTTTAAGATGATTGTTTGATTTAACCTCTTTTACGTAATACAACAACTTTTGTTTCGGATGTATTAACTTCTAATCCCCACAAGTTACAATATTCGTATAATTTATTTAAATTTTGTTGTAGGTCCTCAGTAGATTTACCAATTGTCACCATATCGTCAGCAAACAAAAGAATTTTGAGGCACAAGTCTAATATTTCTACCCCACTGTCAGCACAGTTTTGTATATATATTTCTAAATCCTCAATAAAAAGAGCAAAAAATGCTGACGAGTTATTTTGGCCTTGCCGTAATCCGACAGAAATATTGAAGAAAAAAAATCAGAAAAAAGTATTACAGTGCTTCGCACATGATTTAACAACTGCAAACATTGATCGGAACATAACTAAAATCTTCCCGTCCAACCCCATCTTAAAAAGTCTTAACCATAATGCATTTCTTTCAACAGAGTTAGACGCCTTTTTCAGGTCTATACATGCACAAGGTAATCTAGGTACAGTATTGATATAATGATGAATAAGTCTGTTTAAAATAAATAAAGCATCTACAGTACTACTACCTTTTCTAAAACCAAATTACGCGTTGGACAACACATCATTTTCTCCAAACCAGGTTTCTACTTTAAAATTTACTGAAGTTACTTAATAGAGTTACTCCCCGATAGTAGTTTGGTACGTTCTTATCTCCCTTTTTATGAATAGGAACGATACATGACTGTGGAAAGTACCTCGCGTTACAAATTATATTAAACATTACAGTGACTGCCTAGTATATCAAAAGAGTTAATAAAATATTCCTTTAATAAGTTGTCGCAAGGACACGCTGCTTTATTCTTCTTTAATCGAAAAATAGCTTATTTCACTTCTTCCAACGTTATTGCAGTATAAAGTTCTGTGAAACTCGGACTATTTACACTGAAGTCACTGTGTTCATTGTTCAAAATCTTCAGCTTCTTCATGAATAATTGCTCTGATATCATTAAACACACTTGCATAATGGTTTTGAAAATCTTGAATTGATATATTAATTCCTGTATTTTGCTTTCGATTACTGAAAACTTCCAAAAATCCTTAGGCTGGCGTTTTTTGTTGTTGTTGTTTTTTTTGTTTTTGTTTTTTTTAAACAATTCAAGATTTCTAGACTGCTTCATGATAAAACGTTGTTTTTTTTTCTTACTCCTTGTTTATATAAACGTTGGGCATCTATACACTCAGCGTCAAACCAATCTTTGTTTGTCCTACAAGAGAGTGAACGATCTTTGACTGTATGTTTGAAAAGAGGATTAGAGGCAGAACATATAATATCTACAAAACTGTTTATCATATCATCAGAACTGCTATCATTTCCATAACAAAATTGGTCAATCTTGATATAAGGTCTCTTCGAAACAAACCAAGTTTTTCGTGATCCCACTTAAGAAATATACTGCTACTAGTACTATCAATAAATCTATTGAATTAACGTTCTGCGTTCCGACGACTTATTGTAAAATAAAGTGGAGCATAATCTCTGTACTGAGTAAAACTCACGAATTAGAGAAAACTCGGACTACCAATAAAGAAACATATACAGGTTTAGTAAATTCATGGACAGAATGTTTATGTCTTTAGAAATGAAATGGCGAGCCAAATTCCCAGCAGAAAAAGAGAAAAATGTGTCTCTGGAAACGAAGCTACAAACTATTGATGACATTTAACGTTGTTGCTGTAGTCTAGGAACGATCTGTGTGGAGTTTATGAGAAGTCTATTTCGACGTTAAATTCAATATGGCGAAATAAGCTGAATATACAGGAAGTATAGGCCCTAGGAGATTTGCGTCCATAACGCAATGTATGCCATTTTACAATTTGTTTTTCTTATGCTTATTAAAGCAGATAAGTAATCTTTGCTGATAATCTTTATTAAACAGTCCACGTACAATAGCATATAGCACGGTAATTGTCATAATATATGCAGTTCCCCCGAGACACCGGTCAGGTAGAGTTATCGTTCGTGAAAATACGTGTCGTATCTAGATTATTTCACATTGTATCGGATTAATAAATATAACCAGTTGAATAAAATAGAAGTACATGTACCAACATTTTCGTTTTCCCGCAATTTCTGTACTGTTTAAACCCTGATCGGCACAAACGGAATATATTCTGATAGATCATCCAAAGCACTAAAAATAGTACACGTCACAGTCTCTCGATAAAATGTTTTTCATTTTCGAGTTATTTACGGTTAAACAAAAACCCAGTATTTGAAATATTACCTTGACCTTTGCAAAATTTAAAAATTTGATCCTGCCAGTCTCTTTGAAACAACATAATCTGCGAAGATTTTATGAAAATGAACAAAAAAAATAAATTCTGGAGCTTCAAAAAAACTAAAAATGCATATTTTTCGAAAATTTGAATTTTCTGATTTTTGGGTAAAGTTTGACCGCTAACAGAGACCAAACAGTGCATATCAATAAAATCAAGATCTCAACTTCACTCGTACTTGCAT
The DNA here is from genome assembly GCA_021229015.1 of Solen grandis. Taxonomy (NCBI): domain Eukaryota; kingdom Metazoa; phylum Mollusca; class Bivalvia; order Adapedonta; family Solenidae; genus Solen; species Solen grandis. Next base: position 38,210,419 of record CM037780.1, on the reverse strand, counting down.
TTATCGACACAATGCATTTAAAGTACATTGTGCACTCCATTAAATAAATATATTATTAAATAAATATCTGATTAAATTAATTAATTAATTATCTGATTAAAATTACGTGTAATCAACTAATGCATGTTACAGGTGAGGGACGGGACAGTGGTCAGCCATTCTACGGATAAGACCCATTATAAAGTGGTCAATCTGGACAGCAATATCCCAAATATCGGGGACAAAGTGGTGGTCAACATATTTGGTATATAAACCTGTCTGTATCTCATTCAGCTAGATTCACCGATACCATAATCCACTATAGTCTATAGTTTTCTAACTACTATTTATGCTTCTTTCACATATTTTAATTCTTATCTATTTTCCTTTCCTTTAAGACTTCTGCTACAATAATATATTATTGTGTTGTTGTTGTTGTTGTTTCTGTGCTAAAGAAAAATGCAAAAATAAGACCGAGCGGGGAATGATAGTTAAATTTCAATTTCCAGCTGTGTGCATTTACTTCAAATCATTTGTAACGAACTCAACCGGTGTACAAGTCCAATGCTCTAACCACTGAGCCAAAGAGTCAATTTCCTGACGCAGTTGTCAGAGACTGTATTTATACCTGTGACGACTCATCGTCTCACATTAAACATATTCATCATTTACCTCTTTTATTCTAGACGCTTATAAAATTTGATTAAAATATGAAATTGTATTAGTCTTTGTCGTTCAGGAATTCTACTAGTGTTACAGTATTCAGTTATGTTCTTTCTGTCATCGCTCAGTGCATTATTCCGGTTCAACCAGCCCTGGTGTAACAGCCTTGTTCACAAATCTTGGCAGTGACAGCTTCGCCCCGCCACCTCCTGTACCAAACAGTAAGTAATTTCCTTAACCCTTTCCCTCATAGAGGATACCATGAAAAGACCTATGCGAACAGCATAAAACCAGATCAGCCTGCGAGTAACTCGCAGGCTGATCAGGTTTTATGCTGTTCGCTGCTCCTCAGTGGTCTGGAAATGAGGATTTTGTAATTAAATTTGGTAAGGTTTAACTGTGGTTTTCTGCAGATCAGGCTTCATGTGGTACCTATTGAGTGCGTCAAAATGAGTCTATATGAGGGAAAGGGTTAAACACAAATTAAGAAATGACACCAATTCTCGTGCTGAATAGACCATTTCACTCCGAAATGAGACGTAAACCTACATAAATCAACAAACACTTCCCGAACACGGATGTATAATTCCACATATTGTTCAATGGGAAGTAAACATTCATTTGAAAATTTTTCCCTGTCACTGATTGGTCAATTTTCATCAGCAAAAAATACCGGTTATTTCCAATCCTCTGGTGAAAATGATAATGTCCCTAACATAAATGCGTGTTCATAATAAATTGATTTAATTGAGACTAAATAAATGTTTAAAGGTTCGGGATACAATTATGTTACGTGTACTTACATGTATTTACATATTGCCACGTGTTACAATATACATGAGGAAAAATCCTCAAAAAAAGTATGTCAGAAGTTTTTTGTTTTTGTTTTGTAATTTTCAGCCACGCAATTTCGTGGCCAATTTGTTCCCCTGTCATAGGTATTATGGGGTCGGGGTCATCCACTATACTGCCTTACAAGTTTTCCAAGTGCATGAAAATATTTATAGAAAAGAACCATTAAACAAAAGGTAAGATACTTCTGTAATGGATAGGGAAATATAGTATTTGCCACCTGAAGTTTTACAAACTTTCAAAAATAAATAAACAAATTTTAGATTTTTTTTTTCAAAGTTGCCAGTGTAACAAATGTTTTAATTAATTACATTGATTTTTTGTAAATTATTATTTATTATTATTATTATTTAATTTCAACCAGTCTATCAGAAAAAAAAAAGATTATATATTTTGTACGTGCAGGATCTTTTTTATTCTGCAAAAATCTATTTTTATTTTTGACTAATTTTAAATATGTTCTGAATTATTATAAAATAATGTACTGTTTCATTGCATGATATGCATTCCTCTCAAATATATTTAATAGAACAAGATCTATGTGAAAACATAACTTTCTATACTTTGTTATTATAGGTCTTTTTTATAACATTAAAAAAAAAATTTTTATTATACTTTTACGTAAAAATGGGGGTTTAACAAAAAGAAAATGATTCATAGACCACTGATATTAATTCAAATAATTAAATATATATATAGGTTCAGACCATGGGTACAGAGATGCACAACGGTCCTATCCATAACGTTGGCATAAAAACAGTACAGGTTTTGATTTCAGAGAATAATATTAATTATTACTGAATGAGATTTTTATATTGTCCCCATGATGCTTCAAATTTATGAATTTGCATATTCTTTGTTGCCAGGTAACTATCTACATTATAAAATTTCACAATTGTTTTCTTAGAATGTTCTATATTGGGTTGTTGTTTTTTTTTCATTTTATTAGCGTAAATAAAGTATTTTGCCTGCATTAGAATTGTGTTTATAGTTTGACCCAATTTACAATTACCAAATAGTATTTCATTAACCTGCACTCTTGTAATTGCACATTATATTTATTACTAATAAAATTTGTAATCTGATACTAGAAATGGTTGATATACTCACAGTGCCAGAACAAATACATGTATAATATTGTTCCTGAGTTATCATTACAAAATGTACATTTATCATCCCGGCTTATATTCATTTTCTTTAACGATATTCTATGATTTATTCGATATTGTAACCAATCAGTTTTTGGTCATTTGTTATCTTAAAAACTGACTCTGTATTAATATTTACATCAGTAATATTTGCCAATTCTTTCTTCCATTTTTCCAAAGATTTTGGTACGTAAATTGATCTACAACCTTGTTTTTTACTCAAAATTATATCTAAATTATATTAAAACTCATGGTAGAAAGATGAATTATACGATTTTGTATCAACTTTCGTGAAAAAATCTAAAGTTTACCATAGGAAAATGGAGAAAAACACTTTGTTTTTAGTTTTCAAGGGAGATAACTCATTGCAACAAATAATCAAGGGGAGGTAATAAAAGAACTTCTATCACTTGTCCTAACATATCAATTTGCCCCTAAGATTACCATTTTTTGACATTGTTAAGTTAAATGCACGGCTTTGATGGAACAGATCGCTATTAGGTGGGAAGACTTAACAAAGCCTATACCATATTTATACATAGACCTTATGAATGGACAAATATGTTCAACTAAATGACTGAATTTATTATTCATATACAATATTCGTCTTAACCAAGTGACTTTCAAACTATCTATGGAATTTAATAGATAAACCATTTTTAGCCCGCCAAATTTGTAATCCTGTATAATGGTTTCTCTTTTAACTTTATCTATTGATCCATTCTGAAGAAAACTTTAACATGTTTTGTATGACATTTTTTTTTCTTGTAAAGGATTTGAAATACCCAATATTAAGTGGCTTAACTATCCAAAAGCAAGAGATTTAATAGCCACGAGTCTACCAAAAGGTGACAGCTTTTTTTTTGACCATCTGTGAAGCAATTTCTTTATCTCCTCCACGTTATCATCATAATTGATATCTGTACCGGTGTAGCAGAAAAACAACACATTTTACATAGTTACCATCATGCAGGTACCTTTTATTTTTCATGAAAATTTTTGATTTCTTGACTTATTTCAATAAGTACGGTATCGCTTTTATGGTAATAATATGTTCTATAATACGATATTTTTACTTTACATATCATTGAATAGGAGATATTTGAAAACGAGACTTTACGAGGATTGGACAATTTGTTACGTACTTTTGTGAGATTTAAATTAGTTGCCAATCTTTGTTTTATTGGTCTTTGATATATCAAACCATTACTCACATGTTCATTCTTACGACAATTTATATAACATACACAACGAAATGCGACTCAAGTGTAAGCAATAATTAATAACTAAGATTGACACATCAGCTGACGGAAGCAAGTACAACTACAACGAGTTGTTGCAGAAGTCCATCTTGTTTTATGAGGCCCAGCGGTCAGGGAAGCTCCCGGCCAATAACCGGATACCATGGCGGGGCGACTCAGCAATGAACGATGTGGGTTTCAACGGAGAGGACCTAACAGGTGGTTGGTTTGACGGTAAGTTTCGCTCTTTGATATAAGAACCGTAGAAATGTACCGTGTTAAGTCGCATCTTAATTGACTTTCCGTATTCGCATTATAGTCACGCCCACTTTTACAAAGATATGCTTGTTGTTTCTAGGTTAGACATGGCGACGACACGAAGAAACGCAGCGTTCGACTGGATGTCTTCCTAACATTTTTCACTATCTTGTTTTCGTTTCGAGACTTTGACACTGAAATCGAAGTAGAGACGATAATTTTCGTCAGTTTGTCTAAGGTAGCTTCCTGAGGTGTGTTGAAATCTCGTTTAAGATTGGTCAATCGGTCTCTGTCAATCAAATATCGAAGGAAGTGTGAATTAAATGTGCCTATGCCGCAAATAATTAAAATATCTAAGAAATGATGGCGTTATATTTGCGACCCACCCCTACTCACGGTCTGGTATGTAGGATCGAGCCCACGACCTCCTGATTCCGGGGCGGACGCTCTAACCACTCCGTCACTGGGACCGGTTACCGAGAGTTTTGAGGGGACATAGGGAGGGAAATGTATGGGGGCCTTAAATGGTTGTTAAGCGACAGATCGGTCGTTGGTAGATTGTCCTCCTGTTTACATTATGCTATATCTATTTGATAACCATGTCTCTAGTCGAATATGTACATCAAATATTTACTATATCTCATTTATGATTTCAAGAGTCCGAATCTGAACAAGTCAAATTCAGTATAGACATATGCATGCATACAAAAATTACCCATATAAGTATTTCTAACATACAGCAACGCAATAAAAAGAGACTGGTATTAATATTATGAAACACATTTCAAATGTGGTCTTTTACCATATACGAGTACATAGTAGGAAAAGAAAATATCAATTAGAATATGTTCCAATCCCGAATAAAATTATGTGAAATCCAGGTTTAAGCCCACCTTCGCCTCTGCAAGAAAATCATTTCTTTAGTCCCTCTCGGTGGTTCTGAGTTGAGCCTGGGAGGTCTCCAAAGCTACAGTTAGTTTCGCTGTTTGTTAAAACTACAACTGAACTGTGACGCCAACTAATAATGTCTATTTCATGCGTGTCGTTAGTATATCGTGAAATATTTGTCTAGGCGGTATACTCACTTCAATTTAGGTTAAATCATATCAGTGGCGTACAGGTTTCCAAATAGTGGAATATTGCACGGGTTTTTCATGCGAGCATGGTGTAGCTATGTCTAGCTCATTCTGCCGGACGACGTCGAACAAGCAAAATTTTATAATTCAGATACATATATTTAATATATCTATATATTCAGGGGTGTTATTTTAAAGTATATATATAATTATATATAATCAGAAATTGTTTTTCAGTTGTATAAATGCATAATCATATATCCATAAGGAATGAGGTCCGACATTCTGCGATCTGACCTCTATATAGAGGTCAAGTGAACCAAGACGTAGCGGAACCATTACAGAGACTTTACCTTTAAGTTATACTAGACGGAGCAAGTTATCATGTTTTACTGTTATTAGTTTATATGAATATATATATCTTCACAGCCGGAGACCACGTGAAGTTCAACTTCCCCCAGGCATTCTCCGTCGCCTCGTTGGCATGGGGATTGCTGGAGTTCAAGGACGCGTATGAGGCTGCCGGAGAGTTGGAGAACATGTACGACTGTATTCGTTGGGCCTTGGACTACCTCATCAAGTGTCATATATCACCTAATGAGTACTATGTACAGGTATTTTAATAACTGCCCTATTTTCGCTCGTAAAGTTCCGTGAAATAAAATGACCGAGGTAATCCGAATGCCACATGCTGTCTTACCTTTCAAAACCTCGTACATATACGACTAATTCATTTCATTTTTCTCGATTTATCTCTTAACTTATATCAAAGACATTTTTAACAGAGTTAGGAATCGCCTGTAAAGACTAGTAGAAAATATTGTTTAAGCACACAGCAGAATATTGAATATTTCAAACTTTCCAAACAATGTGGAAAAATCACTGAGGAAAATGTAACCATATTATGAAATAATTATTTCTCTTATTCTAGGATTTTTTTTTCAGTTTGATTTATTTTAAAAATTCTTTTAAAATAGGATTTAAGTGCAACCGGTGTAGCATGTATATAGTTATCATCATGCAGGTACTTCTCTATTTTCCATTCCTTGACTTAATACATACGGCAGCGTTTTGATGGCTATGTTATGCTCTAATATAAGATATATATTACTTTCATAGACGAGATATTTGAAAACGTGACTTTGTGAGAATTTGACAATATGTTACGTACTTTTGTGAGATTTAGACTAGTTGCCAATCTTTGTTTCATAAGTCTTTGCTTATATATATCAACTGTGAAACAGCATCTCGCAACCGATATTAATCACTATCGCTTGTACTTATGCCAGCGCACGTGAATTTTTTTAGTAAACCTTTTAGCGTATATATGAGCAGTCATGCTGGGTTGCCGACTGTATACATGTACAAGTATAAGCATTTCAAAAAATGCTAAAAATCGCCGTTTGCCAAGTTAACATCAAGTTACACTGTTACGTAAAGGGAAATGATATGTCGAAGTATTTGCAGTTAAAGGAGAGGTTCATAGCTGGGAAATGTTATCATGTTTGGTTCAGTATCGATCAAAGACGAAAAGAAAAGCCTTGTTGAATTGTAAATATCTTATACCGTACCAGAAAAGATAATAGTCCCAAAACGTACACTCAAACCGCACACACTGGAAACTATCGGTAGTGCTAAATACTTGTACAGACAATGACATAAACAACCAAGTTCCATATAGTTGAATTACATGATAACTTTACTCATTTAATGAAAGATCATGTCTGTTTGGGTCAGCATCTAAAAAAAAAAAATGTCTATTACAAAGAGGCGCACTCCAATCGCATCTGCCCAGTTATGCGCCCTCCAGTCTAGCTCCGTCTAGCAACATGTACTTCCGGTAGCCTATAAACCCTATAAACCAGTCCGGATTTCCCAGCATTCAAAACAGTTTCTCAAAGCTTGTTTCAGGTGATCTGATCTGTTTATCTTTCTGCGACCGATTGAGAAGGAACCTGTTTCACTATTACGCCAGTGGTGCAGGAGTGAAAGGTTGCTTTCTTGCTCGATAGTATAATATCGTCGCCCTGAGCCGACGATAATAAAAAGGTTCAAACCTGATAACTGACAAGCATTAAATATCCGGTGTTATAAACGAAAATATTCAAATGTTTAGCCTCGTTTGGTGCTACGGATATTTGGATCAAAGTTACTTTTTTTCAAAAAAAGACACCCAGCTGGTGGGATTTCGACACTTCAGTCGAAGCTGCCACCAAGAAATTTTTACTAAGTCAGTTATTTAATTCAGTTTTTGCTCCGCAAATTAGCATGAGGTTTTGTCATTACAGGTCAATCTCTTCTTCGTATCAATACATGTAATTGCAATGTTTAATCTGCCTTCAGGTTGGTGAAGGAAATCTGGACCACAGTTTCTGGGGTCGACCGGAAGACATGACGATGGCAAGACCCGCCTACATGGTCAATACTACGCATCCCGGAAGTGACGTGGCAGCCGAGGCAGCGGCCGCTTTTGCATCAAGTTACCTCGTTTTCAAGTCTAAAGGTGAATGACCTATTATAAACAAGAACAATAAAATTAGCTATCTAAATATAACATTACTAGAGGTGTTAGATTCCTGATGATCTACAATTACTGAGTACATGTATATACCCTTCAAAGATATAGGATATTTGCCCAATGACAAATCTATTTTGGTTGAAAATAGTTCAAATCGGTTAATAAAATAAAGGTTACATCTTTCTTAAGTATGTTTTAAGGTAAAATTATGGAATACTGTTTGTATCGTCCACATCTAGGTTTAGAACTACCATTACATGATAAAATATATATGAATAATTTCGATAAAAACCTTTACTTACCCGTTGTATTTCCTTACTTATCATTTCGGGAAAGAGAAATAAATGGAAATGAATCTTTAAACGTGTTCTGTGTTTTTAGATCCCGCATATGCTGCAGAATTGCTTCGACACGCTAGAGAAATATTCAACTTTGCTGAAAAATACCCGGGCAAATACTCCGATAGTCTGCCGGGCGTAGGATACGGGTAAGCTCTGCATGGAGGGTTTTAAAAAACAATGTCTGTAATATGAATAAAATCATTTTTCCTCGGTATGATTCAATGACAAAGTTTTATGTTTCTTACACAAATAAAGACAATTGGTTATCCTTTTTCAAGCCGTCTACGTGCTAATTATGGTTGGTCGAAAAAAATATTGGTCTGATCTGATACTTTGGCCTCATAAGCGACCTGTATCACACAGAGGATTCCGGAGACAGGCGAAGTACAGCCGTAAGTTCCCGGCAATTTCTGATATCGGATAAGTTAGTGGAATCAGCAGATTTGACAACCATACCTCTTCATCATTAGGTCCTATGACGGCGAAGACGAAATGTGCTGGGGAGCGGCCTGGATGTACGTGGCAACCAATGAAACGCACTACCTGGACGTTGCTAAGCAAAACGACCACCCTGGTGCAGCCTGGGATCTCTCTTGGGACAACAAGTCCGCTGGGTGTAAGGTATGGACACACTGCGGGCAGTTGATGAAGAATGCACATGGCTATGCTAAAAAATCAAAACACAATGTATTTACCTACAGTGTGTACTACTAAGCTAATTCAATGTTCACCCCGGCGAACGGCAGAAAACCCGATCAGCCTGCGAGTTACATGTACTCTGATTTTACCATTTAATTTAACGTACTATTTATATAAACAACAAGAGTTTCTCTGGAACACGTGTGTCACCTGCTGAAGTGTGAAGCAATATGTGTGACGGACAGACAGACGGACAGACAGACGAGTGATCCCTATGACAAGTGATCCCTATGTGTCACCTCTGCTTACAACAGGTGACACAAAAATGATATCGTTTTGACATATTACATGTATACTTTTATGAGAAAAAAAAATCCACCAAAACGAAATTCGCATCAAATCTACATGTATTCCTATAATCATGATTCAAGATGCATTAAGATCAAATGGGGAGATGGTTAATGCATGTATTTACAAGACTAATGTTGAACCGCGTTGAGCGAGACATATAAAGCAGACATTTTATTCCTCCGATAACAATATTCCTCGCAGGTACTGCTGTACAAAGGCACCATGGCGGCGAACTACGGCAGTGACATCCAGGCCACCCTACATAACTGGATGCCCGGGGGTACACTCCAGTACACGCCCAAGGGTCTGGCCTGGAGAGGCAAGTGGGGCAGCAATCGTTCGGCAGGTAATGCACACGACTTGTATAGCGGCTTTACCATTTAATACAGTTTTAACTCACTCCTTTTTCCTCGACTGGGAAATATTTGCCCGTAGAAATTTTGGGGTCCACAAATGTCTATTGAAAAGCAAGTCCGTCGTGCAATCGATGTATGGTCACAGTGAATTGCTCTACGTATGGATACGTATCGCGAATTGCTACGGCGACCGTATGAATAAAAAATCAAAGCGCACAACGCGCTGAGAGACGGCGACAGGATTAACATTATTAACAAGTTATTGAAGCAGTCACATGACGACAAAAACTCCACCCGCTGTTGCTACAGAATTTCTGTTTGTAACATAATAATCCGGAGTAAAGGTCATGAACCTTTCATTCATAAAGAGCTGCATACCTAAGTAGGTCATTCTCTTTCTCTAGTGCTAGCGAATTCTATCTGTTGTTTTGTATATGTAGAAATTGACCAGGTATTTGATTATTTAAGATACTAGAATGTTTGCCTATCTATTTCAAAGTTAAGAAATGCACTATGAGGAACCTAACTCGCCATCATGCAAAATATTGTGTGGACTACTTTAGGTCAATTACATACATACGGAGCACTACTTTTTCTTTTTACAGGAGTAGATCTTCATGTACGTAAGCTGGGTTGCTGTTCTGGTTAAGAAATGACACGGATATTTTTTTCACGCTTAAAATTGATGCTTCCAGTGCAAAATAATGGCAAAAGAAAACATGTTTAACAAACAATAACACACCAAAAGCGGTTACGGTTATGATTTAAACGTCTGTGTAACATATTCCACTCGTATTCGTTAGTGCAGAATCGCATTGCGTGGATCCGCACTAAGCGCGGAGAGGTACAGTTAAAATTGTTGTGGAAAATATGCAAATTAGCTAGGCCTGATTTCGTTCCTCAGCATAAGACGGCTATCGCCGTCTAAAAATGTTATGAACAGACCATGCGGCCGCCACAGGTATCTCTCATTTTTGGGGGCATACGGCCGTCGTAACCTTTTCAAGTGGGAGCAAGATGACGTGGGTGTCTGATGATGGGTAAAGAAATAAAAAGAAAAAAAATATATGGACACGAAGACACATGCGATTTCAAAACTGTGTGTTATTTAGAAACTATAAGGAAACTGGTCAATTTTGAACTTTGAAGCTAACATGGCGCTGGTGGGGCTGATGGCTGCGACGCTGGGTATCAAGACGCACGAGTACAGCACGTGGGCTCAGTCCCAGATCCACTACATGCTGGGAGACAGTGGGCGGAGCTTTGTTGTCGGGTTTGGCAACAACCCACCTACACACCCACATCACCGTGGCAGGTGCGTGTTCATGGGGTACATGTTTCACGTGCTTCCTGGAGCAACCGTTCGTCTGGCTGAGCAGTACTAATTCTTTTCTTGCAGATGTTTATATCAATTTGTGGAAGAACATATTCCTGAATTTTATATACTCATATTTCTTTACAAAAGCGTTGTAACTGACAAAGGTTACTTTGATTGGTTCAGAAAGTTATGATAGACTTCCTGGGGTAAAACTGAATTTATTTTAGTTTTAAGCTCATTTATTCTAATTTTACGACACCCATTAAACTGTGGGAAAACCATTCCGATATGAAATGACAAACTGTACAACGATATGTATGCTGATAATGTTTTAGAGATATCAATATTTTAAATTTTGTTATATATATTTCTAGTTGAAATTATGAAAATCCTTTAGCTGTCATATTTTAAAGCCTTCAAACAAAACTGGTATCACATTTACAAATATATTCTAGTTCGTGTCCCTTCCCGCCTGCCCCATGTACAGAAAACAACCTGAACTGGGCGGGGCCTAACCCTCATACCCTGTACGGTGGACTGTGTGGCGGACCGGAAGTCAATGACCACTACGAGGACGTACGGACGGACTATGTACTGAATGAAGTGGCACTGGACTACAATGCAAACTTCCAGTCGGCTGTCGCAGGTAAAGTTGTTTTGCCTGTTTACCCTTGCTGCGACAGTTTTTTAAGTCTAATAGCGAAGTCTGGCTAATTACAGATGGAGGAGGATCCCAAGTGCATAGAGGCACCGATGTACCCTTATACAGCTAGCTAGACTTTCGAAGTGACCCTGCTTGGGACTCGAACCCACTGTGGAAAGGGGCTATGTGACAGAAAGTCTGCGACTATACAGGCCCCTAACCTTGAAGATTAAGAAGGGCATGATTTTGGAGTTTAAAACAGAACAGGACATAGCATAAGCTTCATTATGACTTTTAACGGCATATCGTCTTTAATTAAAAAAATATTGTATACATAACATGGGCATTTAAAACACGATTAATCACACTATATTTAGTTACTTTGGTATTATTTAAAATTCATTATTTTACGTCGATTGGGAAACAAGTTTTTACAACTTATACTACCTGGTTTGGACCAGTACTTTGCGCCTGGGAAGGTCATGAAAAAGCCACAGTCAGAAATGTAACCACTGGACCATGATACCCTTTAAAGTGGTTTAGCAAGATTTTGATAAATATTCCAGACCAGTCATTCAATTACAGTCACTATACAATATTTTGAGAAATCAAAGCAAACTGATTTAAGTGCCCCTTCAAGTAAAAAAAAAATCAAAATTGTGAGGGAGATTGGGCAATGATAAAATTGCCTTCATTGCAGGTTTGAAGCACATGTACATGAAAGCAGTTTTGCCCTGACTGGCCACACCCAATCGGTTGATACAAGTAAATATTGTGGATAGTTTATGTAAAAACAACAAATAAATAAATAATATTATGAAAATGTGTTACTTGCCATTTCAAACACGTCTGTGGGCGCGCTTGATTCGCTGTTCGGAACAGAATGTGGCAATCAAATGCTCACACCAGTGAATCAAGTGAAATTGGAACATTGTTCTATCCAGAAAGTTGACAGACTCTGACTACTTCGGAAGCTGCTGCCTTTTTGGCTTTAAATGATCAATCCGATGACAAAAATTAAAATCAAAAGATGTCCTTTTCGTTATATGACCTTATGTTTTTATGTAAGTGATTTACATGCCATGTTATATGACCCGTATTATCCGCCATATTGTTGTTCTCTATACACCACCTCGGAAAATGGTGCAGAGAGAACATGTCCCGAACGTTACACCTTTATGCTTGATTGCCGTTCTGTCTGTTCAGTTCACCCTGAATTTGCACCGAGCAGAGAATCAAGCGCGCCCTGTAACAAAATTATCTCTCGAGCAACAAAAACATCATCATCATCATCCTCATTTCAGATTCACATCATATTTGATGTCTTATGAAGTTTCTTTTTAACTTGCTTTGAATACCCCGTCGTTTAACCATTGTCATTTTCTAGTATACACCACAAACTTCCATGTTCTATTTTTAGTAACAGTTTCCTTGACATCACCTATACCAAATGTTTTGTGACACTGAAGAACCATTTCAATTTTCATACATATAATGTCATTTACACTTTAGATACTGAAGTTGTTGTGTTTACATGCTTTGGATTTAACGTCCCGCCAACACTATTCCTGTCGTTTGTAGACACGAGACAATAAAGTTCTACAGCATACGAGTGTCACGATCCCAAACTTAGTCCCAATGTTGTGACACTGGTCCCCCTTATCCTGGAATTAAGTGCCAAGCACAATAAATATATACATATACCAGTATCAGTATCAATTTCAGGACTTTGGTGGTATACTGTGGTCTGGGATCAAACATACAACCTACAGATTACAAGGTAGAAATTTAACCACTCTGTCACAGTGACTGACTACTAGCTTGATCTTGATTGGGATTAATTGTTCATGTGCAGACATTAATCGCTTAATTGAAACAAACTGAAACAGTGAATATACATACGTAGACCTATTACTGTAGAATCATTTATTTTCGTAGGGGACTTATTTTCATTGATTTTGTGGACGGCTTTATCAACGAATATTAATCCCCATGAAAACGGTTAATTTAACAAGCATCACGATTTCTGAACATGGATCCATGAATATTTGTACCAGCGAAATTGTCTTTATTACAGATTCCATGAAACTTAATGTGAACGAAAATTAATGATTTTACAGTACGAAGAGATCTGTGATACACACAACTGTACGTGTCAAAAACAAAGAACATTTGGCTGTTTATCATTTTATTATAAATAAACAAAATCATCATACAAAGCGAATAACAAATATAATGTAACAAATAAAGTCAATACACATGTAAATACCTTGAATAATATAAAAGTCTGACATGAGGAATCAGGTTTCATGCAATCATACGTTTATTGGTTAACATGCATTGATATTCAATGTTTTTCTTTCATAATATTCACTCAATATTCAATATTACATGTGAATGGAATGCACATCACGATACAAAGGACCTTCTTGTAGCCATGAGAACCACGTTTCTATAGAAACTGCAATGATACAATTTTTATTTCACAAAAAGTAGTATTAAATATCAATAGACTCAAAAACTTCAAGTAACAATTTTCAGTTGTATAAAGGCAAGAAATCACTTAATGAGGAACATCCGAATTGTGAGTAAAAGATATGAAGAAAACTATAGACCTAGGAGTAATAAAATTTGGATTTTCAATCAAATTAGATTTAAATATGCATACATACATTTTAATAATAAGATCTAAAATAAAATAGCCCTAAAACAATATACATTCAAATAGGTCTATGTACATGTTAATATTCTCAAGATTCATTTGCTGTAAAAAAAATATAATTAAAAGTAAACTTTTTTTCTAGTCCCCTACCTACTTCCTTTTGCAGATCTAATAAACTCAATTAAAGTCATGAAATACAGACAGTTTTTCATTACATTCATCTCTAAATAACAGTCAACCTGTGAACAATGGCCAGTGACTGGATTCCCAGTAAATAATTTGAAGAGAAATAACCTCTGAATAAGTTTTAACATATTTTCTATCTAGTTGTTGAGTATTAACAGTAATAAAAAAACAACAAGTAACTGGTGTTGCACGCAACACATGAGTCCCCTACCAGTGAGGTGCATAATATGTTACCATAGCAACCAGAATTTTGCTCCGAGGAAAAAAAACAAAATGACATCCAGAATCTCCATACTGCCATCTATTTATACATAAATTTTCATAATATTATCTTAAACGGTTTCTAAGTTATCATGGGATCCAGATTTCCGGAAATCCGGATGGACAGATTGACGGAGGGCAAACATATAGTCCCCTCTATAAACACCAGTAAGGGGACTAATAAATAACTTGTGGTTGGAACTTGGACCCGTCACCTGCTGCTTGTTTGAGGGATTATAAGCAATTGCAATCACAACACAGACAATAACATGACATAAATGTATCTGGAGCTATCACTGGAGATGATGAATAACCCCTACATACTTCTATGACTCTGACACCAACATGAAAAACATTTAACTTCTTGTAAAAAAAAGGATGTATCCAGACCCCTGTGACTCCTATATGGGCCCCACTTCACAAAGTCATGTGGGGGTAAAATAAAGAAGGAAACATTTTGGGATTTACAGCTATAAAAAAAAGAGTAATATTTTAATAACAGTATATTACATAATTAATTGGTAGTGTAACTCTGCACTATAATTACACTGACCTCTTCACATGACTGATGTTGCCATGGAGATGGTCACATGACCTTGACATGAAGCTATTCATATGAATCATGTGACCATAGAAAGGATCACATGATCTTGACATGAAGCTATTCATATGAATCATGTGACCATAGAAAGGATCACATGATCTTGACATGAAGCTATTCATATGAATCATGTGACCACAGAAAGGATCACATGACCTTGACATGAAGCTATTCATATGAATCATGTAACCACAGAAAGGATCACATGACCTGACATGAAGCTATACACATGAATCATGTACCACAGAAAGGATCACATGACCTTGACATGAAGCTATACACATGAATCATGTGACCACAGAAAGTATCACATGACCTTTACACTAAACTATTCACATGAATCCAATGTTTCATGACAAAGGTCACAAGGTCAGATCACACCTGGGGTTTCTCCAGCACTGTTTCCAGTAGAGAACTGCTGTTATAGATGGCCGTGGTGGCAACTATGTATCTATAACCTGAAATATATGGCAAACAAATGAATTAGTTAGTTTATATCATTGTTATTTATATATTGAATAAAAAAGACAAAGACACTTAAAATGCATTTTTGAAAGCATGACACTGAATATTATATATGAGTTTGACAGTCAACCAGAGTATTTGCTATTCGAATTAAACTTAACATACACATTCTGGATCTATTTTGCTTTCCTGCATAGCAGATTTCATTACCTACTACAAAATTTATCTAATCAAGAGAAAATAAAATAAATTTAAACAAGAAAAAAAAATTAAAAGAAAAAAAATGAACATGCTTAATGCCTGTTACTAACGCATTACAAGTTAACTTGAACTATCACTAAAGGTGATCAATACACCTGTATCCCACCATGTCTTCAAGAAATGTGAGTGTAGGATAAGACAGGATGTGATGTAACAAGACCTGGCAGGACAAGAAACAACGTGATAAGACTAATTCCTCTATATCCCCCACTTCTCTGAAGCAAGGATATAATTAGGTCAATTTCATCATGAATATAACACCATTGAATGCAAATCTCATCAGATACCTGTTTGTTTTCCAAGAAATCTCAGGGCAGTGATTTCTGAGTAGGAACATCCACCAATGAAATAAACCAGGACAACTTTGGAAGCTCTTCCTGGCTGGTTTACAGACTTTAGCCCTGTAATGAATAAAAAAAGAATAACAAACCAGAGCTATCACTTTAGGTGATTTATACACCGCATTGCCTCTTGACTTTATGTAAAGGGAGTTTAGGATGGGACTGAAAAAGATGTGATGAGATATGAAAGGGCCAGACGTGATAGTGCCCCCAATTTTGTATAGCTGAGGTATAACTTATGAATACACAAGAAGTGTTCCTTGAAAAATGTGTTACCTGCTGAAAGACAAATGATGAAAAAAGTGTAACAGACAAAGTGACAGACAGACGATGGACAAGTGATCCCTATGTGCTACGTCTGCTGTAAGCAAGAAACTCAATAAATGTTCCATAAAATCAATACTTTTTATCAACATTAAATCTTGTAGATTCTGTAGTTGTGTTAAGAGTTCACTGCCGCTGCTGCAGTATATCAGTCACAGGTCTAGCTAAGTCTAAGATGAAAAGAACACAGATGCACATTGGTAGTACCACTGACCTACTTCTGATTCTGAATGACAGGCAATTCCAGAATTGGTGAAATTTGGAGAGCAAATTGGCTATCACACTAGCTTTTTTCCAAAACAACCCAAGTTTGAATCCATGTCGGTCCCACTTTGTATGTGACCAGGTATTTGGTCCCTGTTGTGGTCACATCAATTTTTTTCTTATATTGAAGATTCCTCCCACAACAAAGACTAAGTGAATGTCACACTCCATGCAAGTGAGAAAATTTTAATATTAAAATGATATTGCTCTCTGTCGAATCAATATAAAATTATATAAACTTAAAGTGCATACTCAATGAATAATTACAAAGCAATAAATATCTATGGATGAAACCACATATATGAAATCAATGAATATCAATTCCCTACAAATGAATAATGCATTTACATGCATTTCCACTTATTTCTCACCTTTCCCAGGTGTGGGTAGATTCACAGTAGCAGACACGCCCCCTGGCAGGTGCTTGGTTACCTCCTCCATCCCTGTAAACCCCTCCTTCTGTATGCACTGCAACACACACATACAGTTACATTGCATTTGCCTAAGGAGCAATTATCTGTCACATTTTTTCATTACTGAAACTATCTCTACAGGTAGTTTATACCCAAAAATCCCACCTTGTCTTCATGCATGTTATGTAAGATGCAACATGGCATAAATTTTCAGGATGTGACAAGCATGATTCTTATATATTCCAACCTCTGTAAAGTGGAGGTGTTATAAACTGTGTGATGAGACAGGGTTCAATGCCAGTGGACTGTGTATGTTTCCTATATAGCACCCACTTCACTTTATTCAGCAGGGATACAATACAAGAGTGCTCTTTGGAACACGTGTCACCTGCTGAAGTGTGACGGAAAAAGTGTGACGGACGGACAGACATACAGATGGATGGACAGACAGACAGATGACGGAAAAGTGATCTCTATGTGTCACCTCTGCTTCCAGTAGCTGACACAATAAGAGACAATGGACTGATAACTCAAAATGACATTCTATCTGTGTGACATGGCTTCAAGTTATCCACAAAACTTTTTTCAAGATAGCAATTGAAATCAATAAAACAATATAATGCACATACAGCTGTATCACTGAAGGTGAATTATATCTCTCCTACACTGCCTTTACTCAACAATATGAAAATATATACACATTTTTATAAAATGAAACTGGACAGGAAAACAAACGTGACATATAAGTAAATCTATAATGTGTTTAAACACCAATTCTGCTTTTCAATTTGCAAAAAGTCTTACGAAATCTATGACATTGGAGCTGTAAGATACTGAAATAGAATAAACATTCATACCTGTTGTACCAGCTTACATGAGAGGGGACTATATGCTCCACTGAACACATAGGACATATCACATGGACTGCGGAGGTCTACATCGACGGACGGAATCTGTAACAAACATTTGACTGAACAGTCATCATCTTCAAACTCACCCATCAACCGAACAGATTTAAATTTGAATACATGTGAACATTGTATATACAATGCATATTTTCTTAGACAGTTTTTTGCTGAATCCCTGGGAGCCAAT
The DNA here is from genome assembly GCA_021229015.1 of Solen grandis. Lineage (NCBI taxonomy): Eukaryota > Metazoa > Mollusca > Bivalvia > Adapedonta > Solenidae > Solen > Solen grandis. The sequence goes on along the minus strand of CM037780.1, from coordinate 38,192,163 downwards.
TTCATTTCATGCTATATTTCATGGATTTCTACCCAATGATTTCAGAGGGGATGTCTTTGAAGGAAATTGTTAACGATGCACAATGACACAAGATGGACATAAGGTGATCAGTTTAGCTCACCTTGAGCATGTTGTGCTCTCTGGTAAACTAAACAAGAGGCCCATGATGGCCCTAAATCGCTCACCTGAGATAAATAGGTTGACCCAAGGAACATCTGTACCAATTTATTTTAAAATCTGGCCAGTAGTTTTGAAGAAGATGATTTTTAAAGTTTTCATTTTTTTTTTCTTTTTGTTGCCATGCCAACCAGAGTTCTATATGGATCAAGTTTATTTTAGGAACTTTTGTGAAGGTTGACCCAAGGATCATTCCTGCCAAATTTAATCAAATTCTGTCCAGTGGTTTTAGAGGAAATGTTGATTAAAGTTTTCCCTATATACATATAAGGCAAATAAGCCCCGCCCCTGGCGGCCATGTTTTTTACAGATCGGAAAAATTTTAGCAACTTTGGTAGAGGCTGACCCAAGAAACATCTGTACCAATTTATTTTAAAATCTGGCCAGTAGTTTTGAAGAAGATGATTTTTAAAGTTTTCATTTTTTTTTTCTTTTTGTTGCCATGGCAACCAGAGTTCTACATGGATCAAGTTTATTTTAGCAACTTTTGTGAAGGTTGACCCAAGGATCATCCCTGCCAAGTTTAATCTAAATCTGTCCAGTGGTTTCAGAGGAGATGTTGTTTAAAGGTTTCTCTATATACATATAAGGCAAATAAGCCCCGCCCCTGGCGGCCACGTTTTTTTACGGATCGGAATAATTTTACCACCTTTGGTAGAGGTTTGCCCAAGGAACATCTGTACCAATTTATTTTAAAATCTGGCCAGTAGTTTTGAAGAAGATGATTTTTAAAGTTTTTTTTTGTTTTTTTTTGTTGCCATGGCAACCAGAGTTCTACATGGATCAAGTTTATTTTAGCAACTTTTGTGAAGGTTGACCCAAGGATCATCCCTGCCAAGTTTAATCAAATTCTGTCCAGTGGTTTCAGAGGAGATGTTGTTTAAAGGTTTCTCTATATACATATAAGGCAAATAAGCCCCACCCCTGGCGGCCATGTTTTTTTACAGATCGGAATAATTTTAGCAACTTTGGTAGAGGTTGACCCAAGGAACATCTGTACCAATTTATTTTAAAATCTGGCCAGTAGTTTTGAAGAAGATGATTTTTAAAGTTTTCATTTTTTTTTCCTTTTTGTTGCCATGGCAACCAGAGTTCTACATGGATCAAGTTTATTTTAGCAACTTTTGTGAAGGTTGACCCAAGGATCATCCCTGCCAAGTTTAATCAAATTCTGTCCAGTGGTTTCAGAGAAGATGTTGTTTAAAGGTTTCTCAATATACATATAAGGCAAATAAGCCCCGCCCATGGCGGCCATGTTTTTTTACGGATCGGAATAATTTTAGCAACTTTGGTAGAGGTTGACCCAAGGAACATCTGTACCAATTTATTTTAAAATCTGGCCAGTAGTTTTGAAGAAGATGATTTTTAAAGTTTTCATTTTTTTTTCCTTTTTGTTGCCATGGCAACCAGAGTTCTACATGGATCAGGTTTATTTTAGCAACTTTTGTGAAGGTTGACCCAAGGATCATCCCTGCCAAGTTTAATCAAATTCTGTCCAGTGGTTTCAGAGGAGATGTTGTTTAAAGGTTTCTCTATATACATATAAGGCAAATAAGCCCCGCCCCTGGCGGCCATGTTTTTTTACGGATCAGAATAATTTTAGCAACTTTGGTAGAGGTTGACCCAAGGAACATCTGTACCAAATTATTTTGAAATCTGGCCAGTAGTTTTGAAGGAGATGATTTTTAAAGTTTTCAAATTATTTTTCTTTTTGTTGCCATGGCAACCAGAGTTCTTCATGGATCAACTTTATTTTAGCAACTTTTGTAGAGCCTTACCCAAGGAACATTCCTGCCAAGTTTCATTAAATTCTGTCCAGCAGTTTCAGAGGAGATGTCGTTTAAAGAAAATTGTTGACGACGGACGACGGACGACTGACGACGGACGACGCACGACGCACGACGCCGGACGCCGGACGAAGGGCGATCACAAAAGCTCACCTTGAGCACTTTGTGCTCAGGTGAGCTAAAAAGGCAATTTTCTTGATATATATTTCCAGATTTATGTCTAGAAATGATAAAGTATACTATATACATAATTTTGTGGGCTTTAACTAAACTACTGCATAAATGAAAATGCCACCTAGAGAAATTAATAATTTATTAATCAGTATTAATTTTAATTCTAAAGACAGTGAAGATACCACACCCTTTATGACTGTCTTTCCTTCTGACATGCAAAATGATGATAAAAACCCAGCAAGTTATCTTACAAATTTGCCCTCCACTCTCCTTTATATATGAATGATAAATATATTTTCCCCCAAACATGGTTGGTGAATTTCGATGTATGTATATGCCAGTAAGCTATTCAGCATTACACTTAACATATTTTTTAAACAAAGTGTTCAAAATTTGTCCTTACTCCTAAGTCCATCAATATAAACATTTTCAACTTTAGGTTCTAGTACAATCTTACCAGGTTCAGACGTTTGCGGAGATGCCTGAATGGACTCTGTCGAGTGAGAGCTGCCACGCCCGCGGCCACCCGGGACTGACCCGTCACCTCCTGCTCTCGACATAAACCCACCTTGCTGAGCGTGTTGAATGTTAACACATGCTCAAAACCATGACTCTGTAATAAAAACAGAAGTTCTGTATGGTGAACTGGCTTCAATTCCACCAACTATTCTTAGTGCTAAGTAATACTTAAATACTTACAGCTGAATTTCATGAATCTTGTTACCCTAGTGAAAATACCAAAATATTGAATTTCATGACAAATAGTGTTAGTTATTAAGGTAACAAAATAATCATTTTGTAAATCAGGAATTGTGGAATGTGTTTCTGTCTGATTTAAGAATTTAAGTGTTACTTATTCAAAATGATTCATTAAAACTGTTCAATCAGATGTTGATTTCAATGAAAAGGTATTCTCAAATTTTGGCCTGCATTAACTTGTACCATACAAAATAAATGCCCCAAAAAGGCTAATATGTAATAACAAATCATATGGGAACTACATATAAAATTTAATTAAAAAATAATTCTTCTCTACCTGGGTGAAGAGAGTCTGCAGTGTCTTGTAGTCCTTCTGTGGGATGCCGCCATTGGTTGTGGACATGAGACACAGAAGCTTCAGGCTGTTCAACAGGCTGGACTGGAACACGGGAATATTGGAATTATGGGACAGGGAATATTGAAAAAAAAAATATTGGAATTATGGGACAGGAAAGTATTGGAATTATGGGACAGGGAAATATTGGAATAGTGGAAATCAAAAATATTGGAATTATGGGACAGGGAAATATTGGAAGAGTGGAACAAAGAAATATTGGAATTATGGGACAGGGAAATATTGGAATAGTCGAACAAAGAAATATTGGAATTATGGGACAGGGAAATATTGGAATAGTGGAAATAAAAAATATTGTAAGTACTGGACAGGGAAATATTGGAACAGTGGAACAAAGAAATATTGGAATTATGGGATAGGGAAATATTGGAAGAGTGAAACAAAGAAATATTGGAATTATGGGACAGGGAAATATTGGAAGATTGGAACAAAGAAATATTGGAATTATGGGACAGGGAAATATTGGAAGAGTGGAACAAAGAAATATTGGAATTATGGGACAGAAGACAAATGGAATTGTGAGAATATGGAATAGTCGAAAATGAAATATTGAATTGTAGGACTGTAGGACCTGGGAATTAAGGAAGGATAAAGGGAAATAATGGAATGATGGGATAGGATAATATTAAAACAAGAGGGCCAAGATGGCCCTTGGTCGCTCACCTGAGAAAGATGATTGCTTAAGAAATAAAGATGCTTGAGTGTAAAAGTGAAATCTGGCTTTTTTTATGGTGAAATGGGCATAACTCCTAAATTTACAAGTCAATATCAGTTATAATTGAACCCGATTGTGAGATTATGGGCATAAACATTGTCTTAAAGTTTAAAAATGATTGTTAAAAGAATGAAGTTGGTAGAGAATAAACAAAGTGAAATCTTGCATTTTTTGTATTAAAAGGGGCATAACTCCTGACCTAAATGACCCATCTCAGCCACAATTGAACTCAATTGAGACATTATGGTCATTAACAATGTCATAAAGTTTGAAGATGATTGCTAAAAAAGGAAGATGCTAGAGTGTAAACAACGTGAAATATGGCTTTTTTTATATTAAAAGGGGCATAACTCCTGACCAAATTGACGGATCTCAGCCATAATCGAACTCAATCGAGACCTTATGGTCATAAGCATTGTCATAAAGTTTGAAGATGATTGCTCAAAAGATGAAGATGCTAGAGTGTAAACAAAGTGATTTCTGGCATTTTTTATATTAAAAGGGGCTTAACTCCTGACCTAATCAACTGATCTCAGTCATAATCAAACTCAATCGAGATCTTATGGTCATAAGCATTGCCATAAAGTTTGAAGATGATTGCTCAAAAGATGAAGATGCTAGAGTGTAAACAATGTGAAATATGGCATTTTTTGAATATTAAAAGGGGCATTACTCCTGACCTAATTGATGAATGTCAGCCATAATCGAACTCAATCGAAACCTTATGGTCATAAGCATTGCCATAAAGTTTGAAGACGATTGCTCAAAAGATGAAGATGCTAGAGTGTAAACAACTTGAAATATGGCATTTTTTGAATATTAAATGGGGCTTAACTCCTGACCTAATGGTACGATATCAGCCACAATCGAACTTGGTCGTGATTTTATGGTTATAAACATTGATATAAAGTTTGAAGATAATTGCTCATGAAATGAAGATGCTAGAGTGCAAACAATGTGAAATCTGGCTTTTTTTGAATATTAAAAGGGGCATAACTCCTGACCTAATGTTCCGATATCAGCCATAATCGAACTTGGCCGAGATTTTATGGTCATAAACATTGATATAAAGTTTTAAGATAATTGCTCATGAAATGAAGATGCTAGAGTGCAAACAATGTGAAATCTGGCTTTTTTGAATTTTAAAAGGGGCATAACTCCTGACCTAATGTTCCGATATCAGCCATAATCGAACTTGGCCGAGATTTTATGGTCATAAACATTGATATAAAGTTTTAAGATAATTGCTTATGAAATGAAGATGCTAGAGTGCAAACAATGTGAAATCTGGCTTTTTTTAATTTTAAAAGGGGCATAACTCCCGACCTAATGTTCCGATATCAGCCATAATCGAACTTGGCCGAGATTTTATGGTCATAAACATTGATATAAAGTTTTAAGATAATTGCTCATGAAATGAAGATGCTAGAGTGCAAACAATGTGAAATCTGGCTTTCTTGAATTTTAAAAGGGGCATAACTCCTGACCTAATGTTCCGATATCAGCCATAATCGAACTTGGCCGAGATTTTATGGTCATAAACATTGTTTTAAAGTTTGAAGATAATTGCTCATAAAATGAAGATGCTAGAGTGCAAACGAACAAATTGTGGACGACGGACGACGGACGGACGGACGGACGGACAGACGGACGGACGGACGGACGGACGGAGTATGGGAAAAACAGAATTGAGAAATGTTGGAATGGAATCACCAAAAAGTAGCTTAAAAATGAAATAACAAAATCTTTGAGTGTTTGTAAATATTATAAACACTAAATACAGAAATCTGAGTCTTTTAACAGGGAATCAGTAAAACTTTATTTACTGCATAATTGGTATACTGGGTTAAGAAAAAATAACAGAATATTTCAGATAAAATATATATGCAGACTGGGACAAAGAAATGATCTCTTATGCTTAATGGGATACAAAGCAGAAGTTAAGCTCTGGTAGCCAACACACTAAACACAAGAAAGTCTACTTGCCTGTTTAATGATACATTCTTCTATATAGTTGAAGTTTTCCTTGTATCCTGATCCCTCCAACAGGCCTGAAGCAAATGATTTCTTTTATTAACCCTTAACCTCATGAATATTTATGTATAAATTTATGACTTGATGAATACTAATTTACAAAACTTTAACCCTTTCCCTCATAGAGGACACCATGAAAATACCTATGCAAACAGCATAAAACCAGATCAGCCTGCGAGTAACTCGCAGGCTGATCAGGTTTTATGCTGTTCGCTGCTCCTCAGTGGTCTGGAAATGAGGATTTTGTAATTAAATTTGGTAAGGTTTAACTGTGTTTTCTGCAGATCAGGCTTTATGTGGTACCTACTGAGTGCGTCAAAATGATATATATGAGGGAAAGGGTTAAATGGTATATGACGCAATAGATTTTTCAGTTTTGCTGTGCTGATTGTTTAGAATCTGAGATTCAGTATTGTATGAGCAATCAGAAGAGACTATGATCAGACATATCCAGGAAGGAGATGTCTGCTCTGAGTCTATCCTGTTAGCTAATGCATCAAAAAAATGTCTATATGCAGTAAAGAGTTAAGATAAAAAATGGTTAAGATAACTAGAGTTAGCACTGAAGACAGGTAATAACATCATTTCACAACCTTGAAACTTTAACTGTGATTGTAGGATGGGACAAGCATGACCCTTATATGACCCAAAGTCTGTGAAGCAGGGGTATATATGATTTAATATTTCTGTGCATATAAATACAATAAAAAGGAAGAGCATATGAGAGAATTTCAAGCTTTTGGAGAGAAATAATTAGAAATATCAGTTGAACATAATTTGATCATTTCATTCTGGCTCTGACAGACATACCATTCAAAAGACATGTGGTCAAACAGACAAGACAATCAACCAAGAGATAAATGGGACAAACAGACGGATGGAAAATAAACAGATAGATGGACACATATACAGACAGATGGACACACAGGCAAATGGACATTCAGACAGATAGACAGACAGATGGGAAGCATACTGTGCTCCGTCTGGATATACTCCTGAAAGTCTGACTTGTTCTTCTTGGCAATGATCTGCTCACAGGCACCGATATCTGGAGAGGAGTGTGGTATCCATGACAACAACATGTGAATATCAAAAATACCGACTACACCTATGTATCTTTTTCACTTTGAAAAATCCTATCAATATTGTGTGTATTTATATTAACAATATTGTATGCAGTCTCAATAAGACTAGAACTATCACTACTGATTATCAATATCCCCACATCCCATCCTTGTCGTCATGTAATGTGAGTCTTAGATTGGATGTGACATGAGAGATGTGACAGGATGAGATGTGACTGACATGATTTGATGAGCAGGATTCCTACATAGATCCTATATAGCCCTCATTTTTGTGTAGAGGGGATATAATGACTAAGAAAAGAGTATCGCCATTTCTGTATTAACAGTATATGTTTAAAGTAAGAGTATACATATGGAAACAATCTATCAACAGAACTCTTAACCCTTTCCCTCATATAGACTCATTTTGACGCACTCAATAGGTACCACATAAAACCTGATTTGCAGAAAACCACAGTAAACCTTACGAAATTTAATTATAAAGTCCTCATTTCCAGACCACTGAGAAGCAGCGAACAGCATAAAACCTGATCAGCCTGCGAGTTACTCGCAGGCTGATCTGGTTTTATGCTGTTCGCATAGGTCTTTTCATGGTTTCCTCTATGAGGGAAAGGGTTAAGTGATAAATTTCTGGCTAGTCCTATATGAATGATATGATATCCAGATTCATTCATTATCCTGCTAACATAAATGATATACACATTTGTACGCTTGTTAATGATTTGGTAAATACTTACGGTAGGCTAAATTAGCCTTGGATTTATTCAGGTTACGCAGATCGTTCGCCACAAAACTCTTCATGTCGCTCACTGACGTGAAGTTGTTCCTTTTCTTCATAAAAAAAAAGAGTTTTGACTATAGCTCTACCTACCGGAAAATTCATATAAAAGAAAACTGGTAATACAGGTGGCCACTAATACTGGTTTAACTGTATAAAATATTGAGTGTATCTGACAATTAAAATAACTCTTTTTTTTTTAATTTTATCAAAAATCATGACGAAGTACAAAACCACTACATTAATGCATTTTGACTAAAAACAAAACGCAATAATGTAGTGGTTTTGTACTTCTTCATGATTTTTGATAAAGCCCTGTGGGCGAAAATTCAAAAAGAGTTGTTTATCTGTGATTTTACCTTGCTCCCAGTATGGAGCTTTTACAGTGAATTACAATAAGAAAGAGCTATTTTAGAGTGCATTTTTACTGCCATATTGTTCTATGGCCAGCAACAGTCAAATGGGTGTCCAGATAGTGTAGAGGTTAAAACAATGGCTTTTCTACAATGAAAACCACATTTAATCAGGGTATATTGGCAGCCCATTCAGGCTCATGTTTTTTTGGGAATACTCTGTCCCCCACCACACCCATTTAAAGTCAATGTGAGCACAACCATCAGCTTTCATTCATAAGAGACATTGATTTCTGTTCCATTGTTTTCAAATCCATAAAGTTTAAACTATAAACAGGCCCCACTCACATCAGACACTGTCTGTAGCTCCTTAGCCTTGCCTTTCAGGAAGTCAAACACCGTTGAGAAATGGCGGTTTCTAATATTCTCATACATCTGAAAAAAAAAAATTCAATATATTATCTCAAACATACGTCTGGAAATACAATCTCAATACACAATATCATATTTAGATTTAAATAAGACACATTCTTTATGAATATGCTGGCATTTTGGAACTTACCATTGCTGTGATAATATTTCCTTCATATACATTGTACATGTAGCAATGTCAAACTAATATTAGATGGAGGAACACAGAGGTACCAAGGTAGAACCTTAGAAGAAATCTAAACAGAATTGTCACATTTTACAACAATCCAAACCTAATGAAAAACATAAGCTCTGCAGAGCAGCGGCAAAGCTCGTCTGTTTTACATGTCGTCATTAAAGTTTTTGCACAACAACAACGACAACCCAACAGTCATTATAGCTCGACTTTTTCTTCGAAACAGACAAGCTAACAAAGCCTAGAAGTACTTGTATCATTTCTAGGCAGGTGAAAATCCCTGCTATGTGACTGACCAATCTAACTAGGTGTTTGTACCTCATCCTGACTGGACAGGAGAACCTTGACTGGCTGTGCTTTTTGTGTGACATCCTCCCCAAACTCAACACAGCCACAGTGAACCCCAAACATGTCGTCCAGCAACCCTTCATAGGTCACCTGGGAACACAGCGGGGTCACAAGGTCAACCTCTGAAAAAGAATGGTCAAAATAAGTTTAGACTAAACATCCAATGGTAATATACATGCTTGTATAAGGTTGAGGGTTTGAATTTTGTATGGCCCTCCAAGAATCACTGAGAAGTATTAAGAACTTGTATCCTAATCAACACAAAAAGAAACCATCAAAATACCATAGTGAGATGAAATTATAATGCTCAATGAGTTCAAAGAAAATTATCTGCAATCTCAGCTTAAGATTTTATTTCCTTCAGGACATCTGTCAAAACAATTTTTTTAAGTCCTTAGATTTCAAAGATAACTGTATATTTCTCTCTGTGAACATTTTAAAAATATCTATCTAGCAATCAAATTTACTGGCAAAATCCATTTTACGCCTTACTCCATCATAAATGGTTAAATATCTTATAATAATATTATGTAAATATTTTATTTCATATAAATATACATAAAGTATAAACTGTTTATGTTTGTTTGTTGGGTTTAATGTCCCAACAAAAGTATTTCAGTCATTTGAAGATTATATCTACTTGAGACAGATATAGTGATGCCACACAGCAGTATCACGTTGTAGACATGTGACATGATACCACACCTGGTCACATTATCCTGACACTGGGCCAACTAGTCCTGAAACTACCCTTATATGGTGAGAGCCAAGCAACTATACCAGTACCATTTGTTATGACTTTGGTATGTCCCAGCCAGGGACTGAACCCATGACCTCCAACGCTAAAGGCAGATGCTCTAACCACTTGGCCACGGTAGTATAAAATGTACAACAAGGATTATTGGAAAGGAAAACTTCAGGAACCAGTTTATGGATTGCAGGGGTGTATAATTCCACTCCCCCTTTTGCCATGGCATGTAAAATTTAGACCAGTATGAGCAAAAACCTGATAATTTCTTTGTAATTTCTTGATTTTACTATCTAAAATTTGGGAAGTGCTAGAGATAATTTTAGGAATTTAACACCCCTTGATCATGGCAACAAAGCAAAGGCTAACTCCAATCAAAAGGTGCCTTAAATACATATGATAATATCTATATCAAAAAAACAGGAAGGATATAAAAAGAACAAGGAAGGCATACCTCTATCTATGAGAACCAGATGACCAATCAGAGACCGGGGATAGTCTGGTTCTACCAGCTTCTTCCCTCCAGATAGCTCAATCAGAAGCTCTTGGCACATCTACAATTTCAATCATTTATTAATTTTTGGTCAATTGTACGTTAATGTTCAAGGTTAATTTATCACAATCAGTCAAATAAAACTATTTCTATGTTAACCCTTTCCCTCATAGAGGAAACCATGAAAAGACCTATGCGAACAACATTAAACCAGATCAGCCTGCGAGTAACTCGCAGGCTGATCAGGTTTTATGTTGTTTGCTGTTCCTCAGTGGTCTGGAAATGAAGACTTCATAATTAAATTTGGTAAGGTTTAACTGTGGTTTTCTGCAGATCAGGCTTTATGTGGTACCTATTGAGTGCGTCAAAATGAGTCTATATGAGGGAAAGGGTTAATTATCACAATGACAGCAATGTTTGAATTATTTAAACAGGACATATAATAATTGATAAATACATAGCATCTAGTCATCATTACATGATGGTAATATTATTGCATTAACCCTTTCCCTCATATAGACTCATTCTGACGCACTCAATAGGTACCACATAAAGCCTGATCTACAGAAAACCACAGTTAAACCTTACCAAATATAATTACAAAATCCTCATTTCCAGACCACTGAGGAGCAGAGCAGCGAACAGCATAAAACCTGATCAGCCTGCAAGTTACTCGCAGGCTGATCTGGTTTTATGCTGTTTGCATCGGTCCTTTAAAGGTGTCCTCTATTAGGGAAAGGGTTAAGGCATCTGAATGATTCTTTGATTATGATGACCCTTTGTGTTCTTTCGTTGATGCCATCTGAATAAGGGGAATCGTGAGATTACTGTTCAAGGGACTGATATACTGCTGCCAGTCTGTGATAGAAAAACATAGAAATGTGAATCACTTTTTCTGGCACTAATTTAACAAGTTCCACAATGGTTCACTCATCAGGGTCCCATTCTCTATTTTATTTGACTTCTTCTTAAGACTTAAGTTTTAGTTTTAGATATGAGTATGGTATTTAAGACTGAGATTAAATTCTTCCTGATACATAAATTCATTAGGTGAGACTACATACAAATATTTTGAGCATATTTTACTAAAGTTTGACAGGTTTGAATGCTAAGTAAATGTTAAATTGACAAAACCTTATCCTCTCAACAAAATAACAGCTTACACAAAACTCTATTAATTCTTCCAACTTTACCTTGCTCAAAGTAATACTCACTTAGGGGTGTATTTTATCATCTTCTTTTCCTCATAATATGCCAAATATTTTAATTCATACAAAATAGTGAAAGATAAAAAGATAACCTTTATGTCAACTAAGTCATTCATTTATTAGAAAGCATTTCATTACACAAAAATGGTAAACTGTGTCTCATCCAATTATATTCCTGATAAACTTTACTTCAGTGACTAGTTGAAGATGAACTAACATTAAGTTTCTCTGGGACTCACCTTACTGGAGCGGCCTATAGTGTATATGTTGGGAATGTCCCCCATCAGGGTTTGAATGGTCTGTAGAGAGCGGCTGATTGTCTGTATTAGCGTCAGGTCTCCATCCTGCAGTGATATCATCATCATCATCATCATCATCATCATCATTATCGTTTATTATTACATGTTCTCCTGTTATCTGTTTTTTATCTCCTACATGAAATTCCAATATAATTACATTATAGGAATCAACATATTCAATCATCAAAGTAAGGAAAAAAAAATTATACAGTCATTATAAATCGAGTCAAACTTGTCTTTAGCGGTCAGTCAAGGGAACAACAGAATGTGTCCACTTAGCAGAGGTGGTCGTAGAATAAAAGTTGAATAACAAAATGCTAGTTTGGTAAAATTAGAACTGACTGCTAAATGCAGCTTGATCGCTTAATACAGGTGAGCGCTGATACATGTTCAACTGTATAAGAACAATGACAGGTAAAACACATCAATCATACTCCTTGTTTGCAATATGATGCTTGATAATGTGTGCTTTTAATTGCAATTTTCTTTTCTCCTACATTTAAAGAAAGCAATGAGAAAAAACCTATTAAGACAGTCAAGAAACATGTTCAAATATCATGACAATCTCAATTTTTACATTTTCAATACAAAGTTTAACTGAATTTGACTCATAAATAGTTTTACTATTGAAACAAACAGAGTAAATCCGGGATGATATGAGTCACTGTTCTAAGCAACTGTAAGATCTGTACCAGGTTTATTAATTGTTTTATCCCTGCTGATTGTGATATATAATTTATATGAACAAAATTCTGTGAACAGAAGCCACTTTACAGAAAATTAGTAATGGCCTTTATCTTTATTAAGATGGCAAATATTATGAGGAAAAATATCTATTCAGTTTTAAGAATCCTATCAATGGCTTTTGCTCACAGGTTGGCTTTAATCAGAGGTGACTGCTAACCCAGGTTTGACTTTATTGAGCACAAGCTGACCATTTCCTAGTTATTTTGGAAATATAAGATATTCCACTTCATTGAATTCAAGTTTGATTGAATACACAATGTAATCACAAACATGGATGTTTTTAAGCAATTAAGAAATATTAACCCTTTCCCTCATAGAGGAAACCATGAAAAGACCTATGCGAACAGCATAAAACCAGATCAGCCTGCGAGTAACTCGCAGGCTGATCAGGTTTTATGCTGTTCGCTGCTCCTCAGTGGTCTGGAAATGAGAATTTTGTGATTAAATTTGGTAAGGTTTAACTGTGATTTTCTGCAGATCAGGCTTTATGTGGTACCTATTGAGTGCATCAAAATGAGTCTATATGAGGGAAAGGGTTAAATGGAAACCTACCATGTAGAAAGACTTGAAGAACTCGGGTGTTTCCAGGGACAGTATGTCATTATCAATGGGTATCAGGTCCATCTTGAGCTCGTCCAGTTGACACAGACCATACACTCCCTCCTGTTCCAGCACCATCTCACACACATACAGCTGAAGTGATATATGTAAAGTTGTAATAAATAGATCATGTAACTGTTTTTGAGAAAAAGAATGAAAAATATTCATGAATGATAAAAATCATATCTTTCCCCAAAGGAGATAAGATGCTATTATTAATTTTTAATACTTTCATTACGATAAACTTCCTGTAAAACTGTCAGTACATTAACCCTTCACCTCAAGCACTTATTTTGACACACAGAGCACACTCAGAACAGACTGCATTAATAAACAAGAGCTGTCCATAAGACAGCGCGCTCGACTTTTCTCAGTTCGCCATTAAAGAAAGGGCCAATCTTTGATGTTATTAGAGGTTGTTGCCCAACCTATTTGCTATTTGTAAATACAGCCAAAAAATATCTAAGTATAAAAGGGTAAAATTGAAAATACACTGCATATAGGATTATGGGCCCTGCCAGTAAAGTTGAGGTAGTGTGGGTAAACAATAAATAAGTATTTCAAGTTATGGTGGAATACCTGTGATAGTATTGAAAATATACAACTTTGTAAAAAAATTAACCATGATTTCGGCTGTTTTCTAAGTATGAAAGGAGCCTAATTCAAGAAGTAGTACAGCCAGGGTTATGGGCCTTGCTAGTAAGGCAGAGGTAGTGATGGTGAATAAGTACTTGAAGTTTCAGTCAAATACATGTGATAGTACAACTATGTAAAAAAATTACCATGATTTTGGTTGTTTTCTAAGTATGAAAGTGGCATAACTTAAGAAGTAATACAGCAAGAGTTATGGGCCTTGTTAGTAAGGTAGAGGTAATGATGGTGAATATGTACTTGAAGTTTCAGTTGAATACCGTAGATACAGTAGTATTGAAGATATACAACTTTGTAAAAACTTTAACCTTGATTTTGGCTGTTTTGTAAGTATGAAAGGGGCATAACTCCAAAAATAGGGTAGCCAGGGTTGTGGGCCTTAGAAGTAAGGTAGAAGTGATGATGGTGAATAAGTATTTTAAGTTTGGGTGGAATACCTTTGATAGTATTCAAGTTATTGATGTTTGAAAAAAACTTTAACCTTGTTTTGCAACGCCAACACCGACGCCCGAGTGACAGTATAAGCTCTCATTTTCTTCGAAAAGTCGAGCTAAAAATGTTTTTAAGTTTGTTTTTTTGTTGTTGTTTTTTTTAAATAGAAATAGGAATAGGAACTTAAGAATTATTTTTAAGTATCAAACCACTTAGCTACACTGGATCCATGGGCAAACAATGAAATCTATTAAACACCTCAAATTACAGAGAAATTATGGTACAATCCACTTTTCTGGAGACATGTACATACCTTTCTTGGCACCATGATGATTCTGTACTGTCTACTCTCGTTCCTGGCATGTTCGTTACTGATATGATCAGCGATGATTTTGATTAAGTGTATCTTTGGCTTGATAATATAAATTCTCCTACAAAATATTAATTTTACAAATATCAGCTATTATCCATTTACACCAACTTTTCACATATACCATGATATAAAGCAGTTGAACAATTACATAATTGTTATACGAGTCTTAACCCTTTACCTCATGAATATTCATGTGCAAATTAATGACTTGATGAATACCAATTGACTGGTCTGTAAATGGTTTATGAAATTATGGATTTATCTTTGCCACAGATGACTGTGTAGAAACTGAGCTACAATCTCGTATAAGCAAACACAGGAGCTCCTATAGGTGCTGTCTGATCAGGATCTGCTCTGTTTGCCAATGTGTCAAAATGGGTATGTAGGAAGTAAAGGGTTAAGTTAAATTCAGCCATTGCTATTAAAGAGGGTGATGAATATCCTTGCTTCACTGCTTGTTGGCAGCAGTGGTCCAGTAGTAGGACATGCACTTTGGGATCAAGGGGTCCCAGGTTTGAATCTTGCCAAGGACACTGCTAATTTCCTTCAGCAAAAAATTTCCCCCGCATTGTTTCACTTCACCCAGGTGTGAATGGATACCAGAGAGGGTGGTATAATTCCGTGGCGCCATAAGTGAAGTGAAAGACTCCCCAGGAAGACAGACAGATACCCACAGCCCGATGACCAGGGGTAAAAAGCTGTATAATTGAACATGCTCATTGAATTTAACTTAAAGACTTTTAATGCCTCTACTTAGTTATACTTATATATTATGGAAAGAAATTGGATTTATTTCATGAAATAGGAAGTAATGCAAAGGGACACAATGGGACAATGCCTGTAATTGTCATTCCTCCAGTCCCCACTGCCCTTTGTGAAGCTAAAGTGTAAAAAGCAAGTAATCTGTCCATAAAAAGAAGGCATTGCACTTCTTACATCTTATATTAAGTATATCAAGAAAATGTAAAAATCTTATATAGAAAAGCACTTGCAATTTATAATTCTTTAGATTCAAGGACTTTCTCTAGCCTCATAGTTCACTCTGTCTTTTGATCTGAGTCTCTCTGGCAGATTATGATATTTGCCTGGGTGTTTCTTTTAGAGATGTATAACCCATTACTACTTATAAACAGAACTATGACTAAAGGTGATTAATACCCCTGTATCCCACTTTGTTTTTTCATGTGAGTGTTTGACAGGCTGGGACATAACAGGGCGTGACAGATGTTAACTCCCACTTCTGTGAGACTGGGGTATTATTACACCATACTGAACAGTGCAAAGGCGGAAGAAATAAACACCTAAGCAGTTTTATATGCTGGATTACCTCCTCATCTCCAAGGTACATTGAAAACAGCAAACAGTATAAAACCTGATCAGTCTGTGTGCAAATTGATTTTATTATACTGGCTGCATGGATAATTTGTAAAAAAAGACCTTACTTGTACAGAGTTATTGAACTAATGAGGATGATGATGATGATGATGATGAGTGTAAAATCATCACTGGACTGGATACCTACTTGTCACTCCCACCAATCATTTTCTGTTTGTCCAGTCTGTCCAACTTAAAGATTTTATCTACTCCATTTTCCTGTAATTACAAAAAAAGAAAATCTAACAATTACCCTGAATAGGATTGTTTATAACTATACATCTGTTTTATTTTATCAACATATATTTAGATATGACTGTCAGTGACATTACACATAATATACATTCCACATCTTGAATAACTGTAGAGAATCAGATGGTAGGTGGTCAACAGACTGGACAGGTCGGATTTCCCCAGGTTGACTGGTTTCTCTCATACATTATTAAGTCCATCATACTTCACCATCTGTGCAGATGATTCAAAATCTTGTATGAGCTCATATTTGATACTGATAGTACCTTGTTGTTAAGTTAAGATTATCATTATCATTTTGACTTTAAACATGCAGAAAAACAGATAAGCCATTTTGATCAATCTTTGCTCAGGTTCAAATTCCACCAACAATACTTAGTGCTAAGTAATACTTAAATTCTTAAACTAGGTATAAACACATTCCACCATTCCTGTTTTACAAAATGTTCAAGTAACTGACTTAATAAGCACACATGACTTGTAACCCTAATATCTAACAATATTTGCAAACAAATGAAATAGTTGGGTATCTTTATTAGAGAAACAGGAATAATAAAATTGACCCCTAAGTATTTAAGTACATTTGTATTACATAGCACTAAGAACTGTTGGTGGAATTCAACCCTGCTCTAGATACCTTGAGATATGCTGCACCTGCCACTCTGTCCAGTGGTCTCATGAGGTCTGGGTCAATAACTAGGTCTTTCCTTCCTTGAAACTGAAGATATAAAAAGAAATCAATAAGTTCTAAGAATAAATATGTTAGATCTAATATTATGTCTAACAGATCACAAGTAGTATTAGTTGATGAGGAATCCTCAGGCAGAGTCAAAGTAGATTCTGGAGTTCCCCAAGGATCTGTACTAGGGCCAAGCTTATTTTTATTCTACATAAATGACCTACCAGAAACACTTCACTCGACTGTTAGATTATTTGCAGATGATACTGTAGTTTACCTTACTATTGCAGCAGATAATGATTGCCATAATCTCCTATCAGACCTAGACAAACTATCAATGTGGAAAAAAAAATGGAAAATGGAATTTCATCCAGATAAATTCAGTATCATGTCCGTCACTAAGAAGAAAAACCCAATCAAATGGAATTATAATCTTCATGGACATACACTTAAACATGAAACGTCAACAAAATACCTTGGATGTACAATCACTAAAGATCTAGACTGGAGTGAACATATCAAGAACATAACAAGCAAAGCCAGTCGAAGCCTAGGATTCCTGCATAGATATTTACAAACTAACTCCAAATCTATCAAAGAACTAGCATACAAAACTTTAGTCAGACCCCAATTAGAATATGCAACAACCATATGGAATCCATACAACCAAAACCAATTTTGACAAAATCGTAAGAGAACAAAGAAGAGCTGCAAGGTATGTCACAAGCCGTCACAGGAATAGTTCAAGGATAAGTGAAAATGTTACAAGAATTAGGATGGAAAAGTTTCCAAACCAGACGAAAAGAAGCTAGACTTATAATGTTTTATAAACAGTTAACAACATGGTCGAGATTAAAAAAGAAAATTATCTTCAAAAGCCAAATAGACATTCAAGACATATTTAAAAGCCAAGCTTACGCACAACAAACCGCCACTAAAGATTGTAGAAAATGGTCATTTTTCGTAAACACCACCAAAGACTGGAACAAACTGCCGCTGGATATAGCCTCATCTGAGTCACTTGAGATATTCAAAACTGGAGTGTCATCACTCACATACTAAATCACTAATCATTGTTTTTACCCTGTTTTTAACCATGCACGTTTTTGCCAATATATTCAATATGTTGAATGTGGGCAGTAAACGGAAGAAGAAGATTTTGATGTCTTTCAAGATTCCTCAGGTATTGACATTCAGTTAATTTTTTTATTTTTGCTGCATGCATTATAAGTCATAGGACTCGCTTGGCTAAAAAAAAGTATGAGTCTTAATACGGGAAGTATGCATCCTACTTAGATTCCAATAGTGTTTTCCGTATATCGCATCTACTGGATGCATTTTAACAATGCATCCACATTGAAAACATTATATCTAGGATGCAGGATGCAGAGGTAAAAAAATCACTGAATTTAACCCTTTACCTCATTCATATTCATGTAGAAATTTATGACTTGATGAATATAAATTCACTGAATTTAAAATGGCATTTGAAACAATTATTTTTTCGTTGCCAGACTGTGTAGAATCTGAACTACAATATTGTATAAGCAGACAGAGGAGACCCATCTCTGCATCAAAGAGTCCATATAAAGTAAAGGTTAAAACAAAATAACATTTTTATAGAAAATCATGATTAAGAGATTGAAAATGATTCATGAATACGGTTGATTTAAATAAGATGAACAAAAAGTTCAAGGGCCATTTTTAACTTTGGTTGGACACAGCCTCAGATTTCTAAGCCAAGAAATTTTAAGCTGTGCTGGTGAAGACTTGTCCCTAGTAGCACCATATAAGCCTGAGAGGTCACACATATAGTCTTGAGGGAGCAAAACAGCTGGCTTGATTCTCTTATTCATTTTTCTTTTATCATTCTATGGCATTCTCTTAACCAGCATACTTTTTCTTACTTTTCTAATGTTATTTTTTCATACCTTTCCTTTTCTAGTGCACCATACTATCACTGTAAAAATGACAGCTGTATGTATCATTCAAATTGATTCATTAATGCACACTATCACCTGAATATAAATGATATACATGTATCAATGTAGTTTCAATATCACTATGAAAACTCCTATCAATGACAACCCTACTAAATCTAAACAAATCTATATTATTTTATATACTATAAAACAAATGACCCCTCAGCCCTTATCAGAAATTGATATAGAGTATGTATGTTGATGCAGATGTTTACTCCAATAGATGCTGCGGATTTTTGTTTTTAGTTGGGTGTTTCAGGTGGATTTTTCCCAATCCTACTGAACCATTATACAGTGAAATCATTCCAAGTGAAAAGTAAATAGATATACTTGTAGCATGGTGCAGTTTTGTCCCTCTGTATTGTAGTGTCTTGTTAGTACTCATGTCCTTGTTTACTCTATGTTTGTACATGTCTGTTACTGTCCATGAGAGTGAGCATGTCTTGAGTGAGTTCATATGTAAACTGGTTGAGTGAGTGTTCTATTTTAAGGAAATACACTGATTGGTTGGCCCTGCCCCTTTGTCCCTTTTTCCTGCTCATAAGCCTCCATCTAAGATTACTAATCATTCACCAATCGATCACCGTTGACGCAAGTTGATTGTTAGTACATCATGTCGCTCTTACCTTTGAGCATTTTCTATATTAGAATGTAACTTTATTTAGACATGCCTGGTTAAGTTTATATTTGTACTGAAGTTATTTAAATATGTATTTTCCAAGTAATTTATTCCTCGCGATGATTTGTAAAATCCTCGATTGACTTCGTATTTATTATTACTTTGTGTCCGTAAACTGTCTAACGAAATGTTTTAATTATATTTTAGGTTTTTTTGGTTTAGTACCATTTTTGGTTTACTACCAATTTCTGGTTTACTAACGTCAAATAAATATCGAAATACCGCTGGTGTTGGTCGTAATTCCACCCACTACATACTAGTTAAATTGTGAAAATGAAAATAGGCCATCCTGTAAACATTTACCCCGCCCACTTTTGTATACATCTGATATCATTTGATTTACGCTGTGCAATAAATACAATATATTATAAATTATAAATCGATTATTTATCGCAGACTTACTCCATTTAAGACCCGTTTTATTTCGCTTTTGATCTGATCTTTTATTTGAAATATATCTGGAAATCGGTCGCCACTGGAGGCCGCCATCTTTGTTGTTGTTGTTCGGCGAAATGAAAGCGTTCCGTGAGCCTGATTTTTAGAATATCTTAGGGAGCAAAATAACTTATTTAAAGGACATAACATTCAATCAGTCATTTCGAAAACATGAGTAACATTTCTGTTGCAAAGTAGCTGCAAAAAGGTAAGATTACCTTTATTTATAGAAAGTATTGCCTAACTGTTTTTAATAATTCATAAAGCCGTCTAAATGTCATAATATCCATACGTAACCTATATTCGGATAGTCAACATTTCATGTGGCTGCTTTAAGAATTCGGGGATATGAGATATTTTCACAAGTGACCATTGAACATATGTAATTTATATTTGATAATCTTTAAATTATAGACTATTTTAGTTTTAAATTTAATTATATGTCATATTAAATATTCTAATTTAGGCAAGAACCATGACCAGTCATACAGTTAAGCCAAAGGATCCGCCTAGCACACATATTGACAACAATCTTCCATTGGAGCACTTCATTAAACCCAGACGGATCAAAAACCAGAATGTGGTTTTCCGCTTGCAAGAGAGACAGACTCACATTGGAAAACCTGGCACGCATTTCCACACAGCCAGGCGGTTTTACACCAACATTTTTCCGAATTTCACTGTAGTTAACGTAGAAAAACCACCTTGCTTTCTAAGAAAGTTTTCACCAGATGGAAAATACTTCATTGCTTTCTCATCTGATCAAACATCAATAGAGATATACACATTTGAGGGACCAGCTGCAGCTGAATCAATCATGAAGAAAGTGAAAGGAGATATTGCTGCATCTACCTCAGATCCTGCTGTGAATGATATCAGGAGTAAATTGTTTGAAAAGTTCTTCAAACTGAAGTGTACTACTCTAGTGGCAACAAACGGTGGACACCTCAATAGGGAATGTAGTCTGTTCACTGACGATGGCAAATATGTGATAGTCGGGTCAGCGCAATACGTGCCTGAGGATCCACACCCGCTTTTTTTCGAAACTCATAGAAACAATGAGGCTGTGAATGCTACTCCCCGCTCTCCGCTTGAGGATTATTCATTACATATTGTTGAACTGGAAAGTGGCTGCCTATGTGATTCACGTAGTTTTAAATATGACAAGATTTTCCTGTCACACAACCAAGGCCTGTACCTGTATAAGAACACCCTCGCAGTGCTGTCGGTACTGCAGCAAACTGTGCATATATTTCATGTTACATCAAGTGGAGAGTTCATAGATGTACGCAGCATTGGCAGATTTTGTTATGAAGATGATGGCTTGTATTTTGATGTCTTTCAAGATTCCTCAGGTATTGACATTCAGTTAATTTTTTTATTTTTGCTGCATGCATTATAAGTCATAGGACTCGCTTGGCTAAAAAAAAGTATGAGTCTTAATACGGGAAGTATGCATCCTACTTAGATTCCAATAGTGTTTTCCGTATATCGCATCTACTGGATGCATTTTAACAATGCATCCACATTGAAAACATTATATCTAGGATGCAGGATGCAGAGGTAAAAAAATCACTGAAGATTATAAATGTATTGGGAATTTGCATCTAATAAATCTAAATGTTGTTATTTTACATCACTTAGAAAACAAGTCATTTTCAATTCATATTTGATACAAATCTCTCTCAGTGGTTCCTATATAAGAATAGACCAGTACATTGTTCCGTCATTAAACACAAAGGACTATGATCACAGGGCAATATATTTGGACATGTTTCTTTTCAGAGAGTGGCTACTAAGTTTATTCTATGCTGTAACCAGAAATGAAATATACTACTCTTTTATCTTTATGTTACTTTTTATGATGTGTGAAATTTTTAGTTAGGTATATATATGTGCATGATTGTGTAACACCAGTTATGAAGATATCTCACTACATGAGAACTACTAAAGAATATTTCATGTGCCCAAAAATAACATGCAGGCTGATCAGGGTTTATACTGCATGCTACTCACATTAGTCCATAATGCAAAGATAACACAGTAAAACCTCAGCTGTACAGACTGATCAGGACTGAGGTATAACCATGTCATATAACCACCAGCTTTGATACCCTGTAGGCCAGATACATTTGTATACTGACCCATTCCCAATTTATTCATTTTTTTTTAATAAATTCTCTAAGAATGTGGATGTAATGTAGCGTGTTTGATGCTCAATTCAAAATGTTTTTATTCAATCATTATATTGTTTAAAACAATGTCCTTTTAAGAATCGTTCTGAGTTACCAATACTGAAATTGGCCCATCTGTCAGTATCACAGTATTTAGGCCATGTTGATGAATGTTCCTTGAATTATAAGAGCATAGAATTAAAATGTGACTTAGTAAATGTAACAAATATATCTTTACTGTTATTTACTGTTTATTTCTTTACAAGCATAACATCATAGATAAATAACCTGGTACTGGGAGCTCCCAGCTTGGTGCTTAGCATATATACAGGGTAGTTCTGAAGGGGGGAGGGGATTTTTTTATCCCCAATGTAGATTTTTTTGCTATACATTTCCTTAATTATATACATGATAATATTTTTACATTGCAGGTCGAGGTCAAACTCAGTATATGGAGAAAACAATGAATTCTTTAAAACATAGATTACTAGTTTACCTATATACTCGTGCTAAAAACAGTGGCTCCATCTATGAGTTGAGAAAATTTTACCAGTATTTTGAACAATTTGTTGCTCTGAAAATGTGGAAAATGCAATTACTGGATGAAAATCATTTACTTATCAAATATGCCAGCGAGGATGTTGTGACATTGAAGATTTCTGATCCCAATTCTCAGCCGTCATTTTTTGTTGTGTATAATATGGTGACAACAGACGTGGTGGCAGTGTACGAGAACACTTCAGAAGATCTCCTGGAACTGTTTGAAAACTTCTGTGACATGTTCCGCAATGCAACACTTCACACGGAGGCACAGTTCACGTGCTCAGCGTCAAGTAACATACACGCACGTCAGATACAGCAGCGGTTTAAACAGACGATTATCAATGCAAAGTTTGGTGGCAACACAGGTAGGATCATCATGGTGTTCCTCATTGGCAATGAAGCTATCAACCCTTTCCCTCATATTGACTCATTTTGACGCACTCAGTAGGTACCACATAAAGCCTGATCTGCAGAAAACTACAGTTAAACCTTACCAAATTTAATTACAAAATCCTCATTTCCAGACCACTGAGGAGCAGCAAACAGCATAAAACCTGATCAGCCTGCGAGTAACTCGCAGGCTGATCTGGTTTTATGCTGTTGCATAGGTCTTTTCATGGTTTCCTCTATGAGGGAAAGGGTTAACATTATCCGATATACTTGTGGCCTTGCTATATTTAGCATGATCTCTTGAAAGATTGTACAGTGCTCCTTAACTACAATGACCTTAGCCGCAACAAGGTAAATAGATCTTTGGAAGGAGGAAGCTGTTACAGATGGGACACTGTCAGTAGCTCTAGAAACTTCATTTATTATTTTTCTTGAATCTTTGCAATTTTAGTATTGTATATTCTTTAAGTATAGTAATTTATTTAACCTATCACTTAATTAATATTCCTGTACAAATGATGACTTGATGAATATCAATTTATCGGAAATTGAAAAGGTATTTGAAACAATTAAGCAAATAGTTAAATAGAAAATAAGCATTGTTTTCTTCATTACACCCTGTTACAGACATGGTAGCTGGGTATGCTGGTATTTCTGTCATTCACTTTGTCAGTTTCTTGTGAATCGTGTTACTG
This sequence comes from Solen grandis, assembly GCA_021229015.1. NCBI lineage: Eukaryota > Metazoa > Mollusca > Bivalvia > Adapedonta > Solenidae > Solen > Solen grandis. Next base: position 38,168,237 of record CM037780.1, on the reverse strand, counting down.
GTATGTTCATGCACCTTGCAAAATGTGATGAAGTGAGTTTTGTTCAGAAGAGGTTTTGTCTTTATACCATACCAAAAAATATCTTTTTTTTTTTTTTTTTTGATGAATGTGTTTCTAACTTTGAATATTGACCCACTATGATGTTAAGCCGTCTATTGTTTCTGCAAATCTGTTTCAATAGTTGGGAACATGTAATCATTCCAGAGGCTGTGAAGCGACTACTGGCACAGTTACCCATCAGCGCCCAGTCATACAGCAGCAGTCCTTACCTGGATCTAGCGCTCTTCAGCTACGACGACAAGTGGGTCTCCGTCATGGAGAGACCCAAAGCTTGTGGAGACCACCCCATCAGGTGACATGATACATTTGTAATATGAGTTGCTATTTTGTCTTTTCGCTACATGTCCAGTTTTGAATGTATTTCTTAATATATCAAGTTCTTATACCAATTCCACCTGATGGTTCCTGGGTTGGACCAGTACTCTGCACCCAGGAAGTTCATCAGATTTTCTTCCCCATATCCACAGGTTTAAACTTGATATAACCCCTACCGATATTGAGGGGGTACTTTAAATTTGTTGTTCTTTGGATATCCATTTTGTTGTTGTTGTTTTACTTTTTAAAGCTGCATTAAGTTGATGTGGGATGGTGCATGTATAGTGGTATGTAAATAATTTTTCTCATTAGTATCAGTATAAATTTTTCTGGTTATTCATCAGGTACATGCATTATGAAAGATGGAAAAGGTGCAAGAGTTATTATAAATCAAAAAATCTTCCTGAACTGATTATTTATCAAAAATTCAAACTCTACAGACTTAATTCAAATTAATGCTGAATTGTCTCAAGATCTTAAATCAGTGATAGTCACTCAGTCAGAGATCAATTAGCAATCATCAATAACTTCTGGTCAAACATTCGCTGATCAACCCACCCTGGAAAGGTGTTAAAAGACAGGTGCAATAGCTCAGTGGTAGAGTGTCTGCTTTGCGTTCGGGGATTCTGGGGTTCGAATCCATACCGGGGCACTTCCTCTGGTGACTGCATTAAACCAAAGACATTTAAAATTGGTACCAGATGCACCCTTGCCTGGCACTCGGCAAAATAGAGTTGCTATGGGAACTCGGAATACTCAGTACTGGTTCTACCCAAAAACTTGTCTCCTGTGTATTGGTGCTATACACCGGGCACGAAAAAGACCCAAGGGGTCTATTCGCAAAATGAGCTAGGGTATCTCACCTGGACTCCCTTATATCCAATTATTGTCTTGCGCTGTTGTCTCTTCAGTAAAAAAAAACAGGACCCACAGGGAAATCCTTGATCATAAGGTCTAAAGTATGGCCATTATAATCAGGAAATGATTGCTAGCCATTACAATAAAAGAAAGAAAGAAAATTTACTGAGCTGTCACTCCTGATGACACTGTAAAATAAAATTATTATGATTACCTGAGTAAAAATGACGATAAAGATGATGATATTCAAGGAATTTTTTTAAAGAGAATGGAAGAAATTGGGACTGAAATATATCTTTAAAATGAAGATTAATTCAGTTTTATGCAGTTTGGTTTATAAAGGTTCTACGGTATCCTTTGTGTACAATGTATTCTATATTTTCAGGTTCTATGCGAGAGACTCTGCCCTTCTGAAGTTCAAGATCTATGCAGGAGTTCTGGGCAAGAATCCACCACCTACAGCTCGGCGACTTGTGGCCTTCACCTTTCATCCCAGTGAACCATTTGCTATCAGCGTTCAGCGGACAAACTCAGAATATGTAGTGAACTTCCACATCAGACATGCATATGTCCCTGAATGATTGTTTCAGGAGAATGTTCCGTCCTCTTATACAGAAGAGCTATTGCTACCATGACCTTTGTGATGGAATTAACCCTTTACCTCATGAATATTCATGTACAACTTTATAACTAGATGAATATTAATTGACTGAATTTAGAATTTATCTGAGGCAGTGTATTTTTCTTTGCCTTGCAGACTGTGTAGAATCTGAGCTGAGCAAACAAAGAAGACCCTGATCAGACAGCTCCTATCGTAGGTCTGCTCTGTTTGTCAATACATCAGAATGAGTCTATATCAAGTAAAGGGTTAAACTACTTAAGCCTGCAGTTGGGGTATCCATGGCAATAGTAGTGATAGTCTTTCTTTTGAAAAACAAAAGGTCTCATCAGAATATATAAAAAAAGGCTGAAGGTTCTTCTGGCTTTCAATGGACAAATTGTTGACCAACTATCACTTTGATCCTCAGTGCTATAGGTTCAAATCCTGGTCTAGTCATTTGGATTTTTCATGTGAGGAAGCCCTCCAGTTGGCTTGAATATATCAGTGGCCAGTAAGTCAAGACACCTTCTGTGCTTTAACTAACGTACCATGGGTCCTCCAGGGTCTTGCTTCATATATCATTTTTATATGATTGAAATACTGTTATAGCAACTGAAACTTGAAATACTGTTGTAGCAACTGAAACTTGAAATACTGTTGTAGCAACTGAAACTTGAAATACTGTTGTAGCAACTGAAACTGGAAATACTGTTGTAGCAACTGAAACTTGAAATACTGTTGTTGCAACTGAACTTGAAATACTGTTGTGCAACGAAACTTAAATGTTGTTGCAACAAACTAAAAAAAACCATTACAGTCTGTAATTTACTTGCAGATACTATGCAAAACCTCTCCTTACTACAAACCACTTTAAGTCTGGTCTGGCTTGTATTTTATGACACAGCATAAAATGGTTTACAAGTATCAGATGGGAATAGGTTACAAGATTCAAAAAACTTTGTCTTATTAAGAATTGTTTACATTATTAACCTACAAACATTAGCTTTAAAGCATTTTCTGGCAATATGATTGAAATATATTTGAATAAAATTTGCATGATTATCAAAAAAGTTTATTTATTTTTCAACTGATTTTTGTATGATAATGATTAGTCAACACTGTCCTGTGAACAGTTAATTCATGATATCACTCATCTTTTGTGTTGTCTTTATCCTCATCAAGTCACAAAAAAATAAAAAAGTAAGTTTGTAAGTAAGTTAAGTCTTTATTTAAAGTGGATAACATAATTGGCATAAACCAATCTTCCATATGGTCCACCCCAGCAGGGTCATTCGGATTTTCATATGAGGAAGCCTTCCAGCTGGCTTGCGTAGGTAGGTGGTTCTACCTGGATGCTTCTGTGCATTCGGGGTCTTCCTCCACCTGTAATTAGCTTGACGTCGCTATATGACTGAAATACTGTCGAAGCGACGGTAAACTCCAATAGTCCACATAAATGAACAATATTTACAACATTTTTATACAAAAAATTATAACAATACATGAAAACAACAAATAAACAAACAAAAAAGATCCAAAAGTACCTTTCCCACTCTGAGAATTCTCCATAAATAAGAATATTTAAAATGGTGGACAGAAAAGCTGTACACTGGTAATGTTTTACTATTCTAATAGAAAAGTATAAATGAGTCTATGATATTTTCTTTGAAGAGGGGTTTATATTGGGAGAGAAGCAGATTGTCATATTTGAATCTAACTCCTATCCAATTTTGTCCAGCCATATTGTTTTTTAATCGCTGTATCTGTCATTGGGGTATGAACCATCATTTTTGACATCACTGGATCAAAAATACGATCTTCAGAATCAAATAGTTTTTTCCAAAACATTAATAATATTTATTTTAGTTAATGTGTATATTTATCAACCAGTAGATATGTATTGCATACAAGATTATTGTAAATAACAGATTGCTTTCCCTAATCAGCAAATGAAATTGCATGATTTTTTATTTTTTTTGTCAATATTTGAAAATTTAAACATTCAAAATCCCCATCTCCCACCACATCAGGTCTGTCGATTTAAAAAAAATATGTTAATTTATGAATGAAATTCCAATTTATGAATGAAAATCCTGTACACTGAGTACAATTGTATTAAAAAATGTCTGTTTTGAAAAAAAAAAATAGCATGATAAACAGTCTGTTTCCCTATTTTGTTTTCCTTATTGTATTCATTTGGCCAGTAATTTGCTGTTTTTTATGTAAATTACTTTTCAAAATATAATGACAAAGAATTCATACCACCATAATACATGTATCTTTTGTGATGCATGGAATACCATTAAGTCATTTTCATATCTTTAATCAAATTTACTTATTAGTAATGTTGACAACTGATAAGATGGGAAGTAACTCCTTCCTTTTTTTGATTGAATTCATTTCTAGTTACTGAACCTGTTTTAAAGATTTTGTTAATAGATTTCAGATTGTTGATTAATAAGTAAGTTTCTTATTGAATATTTGATAAATACAGAGTGAAAAGTGACAGAAAGTCATATACCAGTATTTTTGTGCCCATTAATTCAAAGTCCTGGTTGTCAAAAGATCATTATGATACATAATTTAACAAAATATGAGTCAGTAATAACATTTAAAAAAAAAATGTAACAGGAATGCATAAATTATCAAAGAGCCATATGCCAATTTACATATGCAAAGGATAAAAAAAATGGCTAGCGTCCTTCATTAACAGATGATATTTTATAGCAAATAAAACTTTGAAGTTTTCAATATGCATGTCTGTAATTAACTTTTAAGTTCCTAATATGCGTGTCAGTAA
>CM037780.1:38113503-38163503 GCA_021229015.1 Solen grandis | reverse complement strand
CGATCTACGACCCAGGTCGACAAAGAAAATTAGTTATAGTGTTGATTTACGATCTACGATCTACGCGCTAACTTCACACACCTAATATTAAGGACTATTACCTTGCCAAGGCTGACTTGCTATTGGACCACTATCTCCAGTTATGGCCCTTGAAGTATAAAAAAATGCCATATTTAACCTTGTTTACATTCTAGTATCCACATTTATAAAGCATTCTTGATCAGATGTATACATACTGAAAATAAGCCAAGGATTTTTATGCCTTGTATTGAAGTTATGGTCCATAATACTTAAGGTTGCTTTTAGAGCAGTGGTACTCAGGTGAGCGTTATAGGGCCACTATGGCCCTCTTGTTTAATAAAAGTTATTACATTGAATAATATAATTAGACACATGTTTATATTTACGACAGCTGATAAAATTTATGAACTTTGAATTAATCTCTGATTAAACTGAGGAGACCCTGATCAGTCACCTCCTTATTGACCTGTTTGATGCGGGCCAACTATGTAGGGTAAATAAAATAAAAATAAGGCATCATACAAAGGTTTGATTATTCCATCAAAATGCCTAACACCCTATAGTTCTCATCGGACAATATTTTGCGCATGCACCTGATTAATTCATCTCTCATTCTGTAATGCATATTTATACCATACTCATTTGTTTTTTTATATACTTTAATTATACGTATACACTGAATTATATTTATTTTGAAAGCTGACCGCGAAACTATTCTACGTGCATTTTGCAATAGAGGGAGATTCAGCAGTTTCGCAGTCAGCCCTCGATTTATTAGTTTTTTGCTGCTCTAAAAGCAAAAACCTTCTTCTTCTGTAGATTCGTTTTTTTTTTTTTTTTTTTTTTTTTTTTTTTTTTTTTCTTATTCTTCCTCCCGTTTTGTACACCCACTAGCGGTCAATGAAGAAAGCTACATTAATGAAATTTTAGGCAGTCACACGCATCTGAACCTGTGACTAATGGTATAAGATTTTCAATTTGGTTTCTGATTAATCCACTAGAGGGCGCTATGCATGGAATCACGTTTTAGCCTATAACTTAAAAAAACGTGAAATGTGATTCAAATGCCGTTATTTACATTCTGTTCTTTGTTGACAGACGATTAAAATATGTCGGTATCTCAGTATCGAGTACCAGAAAATTGTTGCGTTAGGAGAGAATGAATGTTCGAATCTTATAATGAAAAAGTTGATAAATGAAGGTAGGTTCACGGAAAAGGTGCCTATTTTCGTTTAAGAGAAGGTAGAAGAATTCTGTTTTCTGCAAATGATTTGCAACACATATATTCAGGAAATGTACCGTTTTTTTTCTAGAAGCGGTCAAACTTCACTAAAAATGGTTAATATTAAAAATTAATTTTTCGGATTTTGAATCTCCTGCTTTTTTTTTTTTCTAATTTTTATGAAATTTCACAGATTATGTAGTTTTATATATAGTTTTATTTCGAAGGCGCTCGTAGTTTCAAATTTTCAACAAATGCCAAGGTCATTAGCTGGTTATTGGTTTATAACTCAAAATCTAAAAGTATTTTATCTACATGCATGAAATATAAAGTCATTGAAGAGACCTCTCTAGTGATATTTGGTTTTTGAAAATGGACGACATTTAGTGCTTTAACAGCAGGTCAAACTTCGATGCTTCATTTACTCAATTTTATATCATTTTGTAGCATATTAAAGTGTTTGAATCTTTTTAATAACATTAGAGTAGACAGTCTTACTTTTAAATAAAAAAAAGTTTGTCGAAATCGATTGAGAAATGCAGTTTCTATTCAGTTCAAAGATAGTCTTCCTGAAAAAAAATGGTAATTTCATAAACACGGGTAATGATGTAATGTGTAAAGCAGTGCTCTTCAGAGCATGATTATAACATGGCACTCTTTTGCTTATATCTCAAGAAGTTCGAATTACATGCGGTTTTCTGTATACTGTTCTTTTTCTACGCGGCGTCAGAATAGAATCGGTTTTGTTGTTGTTGTTGTTGTTGTTGTTGTTGTTTTTGCCAATGGAGCAGCATAATAAAAAAAGGACCAACTACTGTTATTATTGTAAATTTAAAACATGTAATATGTTAAAAAAAAAATTTATGAATTATTACTTGCATTAACTGATGAAAAAAAAAATAACAAGATTCAAAATATGCAAGTCTTCTATCGTTATTAAAAAGAAACTGGACACATATAATGTGTATCTGATGACTTCTTCTTGAACTCGTAGGCAGCGGGTTTTAAAACTTGGTTAACGGACCTTGCAAGGCAACCTGATTCATTAAAGCTCAGAAAAAAAGATCTAAAATATTCAGATTTTAGATACAAACCTTCAACTTAAAAAATTATTAAAACAACAGTTTAAAAATAAGTATTAAAGCATAATGTAGAAAGTGTAAAAAAAAACACAAACACTATACATATGGCCGTAGCGGACATGCTTAATTTACGGCCCCAGACCCAATCTGAGGTCCCAGTATGTATAGTGTTTGAAATGGGTAAATTTCTCTGAACATAACATCGCTTATGATGTAAAGCCTTGTAAATATATAATTTATACATATCATTAACACAAAAAGAATGTCATACTCCTACGTCACGCTACGTTATCAAGAGAAGTAATAACTATCGGGAAGATTGTTAATTAATACCGGGACCTGTACCTAAGTCCCTTACCAAATAAAAACTTATATGTGCTGAATTGTTTTGTCATCATTGTCCTTCTTTTTGCTGCTGTTGATGATGATTTTTACATTAACATTAATACCGTCTTGTACTTATGTCTATATTGTAAAAGATATGCTTTCTAGCTGATCAGGTTCAGTACTGTTCATATACTTATATTATTATTTTTTCCACCTATTTATGTGTAGGTAATTATGACCAGATAACGAAAAATACAGTTATGAAACTTTAAAAATGCATTCACTTGTATCTGAACTTGTGCCTAATTGTATTTTTTAAATCATTTTTTCCCATTTTCGCGATAGGGGGCGATTTGTTTGAAATCATGTTTTTGCTTATGACTCAAAAAGTTGAAGTCTGATTCAAATGGGGTTTACAGTATTCAGTTTCTTGTTGACAGCCCAATAGAATATAATAAGTATCTCAGTATCAAGTACGAAAATATATTTGGGCTAGGAAATGTAGAATGTTCGAACCTTGCAAAAAAATTCAGACCAGATAGAAGAATTTTGTTTACTGCATATGATTGCAATACATATATGCACAAAATATATGGGCAGGCGATTTTAGAAAATGCATGCTTTGTCCTCTAGAAATGGTCAAACTTCACTAAATATTGGAAAAATCTAAATTTAAAAAATACATGTTTTTTTTTCTGATTTTATCTTTTATTCAATCTTCGTTAAATTCCCATAGTTTATGCAGTTTTATATTTCAAATGACCCCTCAATCTAAAAAAGAATGCAAAGGTCAAGGTCATATTTTGATTTTTTTTTTCTTCGGCCCAAATAGATCCAACACTAGAAACATTTTATGGATAGAATATATACAAAAGTGCAAGTGCATGAAGAGCTCTTTCCATTGATGTTTAGTTTTTGAAGATCAGGCTTGATTTGGTCATTTTACGGTAGTTCAAAGTTTGATCCATTGTTGAACAATTGTAAATCAGTTGTATGGTTTAAAATGTGATATTTAAGAAATAGATTGTTCGACACATACGACTTGCTGCATTGCTAGGTACCTTATGGTAAAATTTTAATCAATATTGTTTCGAAGTATGCCGCTAGGGGGCGCTTTGTACGAGAAAGAAAAACGTCTAAGAAAACATTCTCTCTTTTTTTTTTGTTTCAGATAAGATAGAAAAAATATGTTTCTACCATATAATTTGCAAGTCATATATGCACAGAATATATGGGGTGGTGATTTTAGGCAATGCATACTTTGTCCTCTAGAAGCGGTCAAACTTCATTAAATATAGGAAAGTTCAAAATTTCAAAAAACATGTTTTGTTTTGTTGATTGTATTTCCTTATTATTTGATAAAGCCCTGTGGGCAAAAATTAAAAAACAAAGTTGTTTATCTGGGTATGTTTTTTTAGTTGTTGTTTTTTTGTTGTTGCTACTTGATATTTTGTTCAATCTTCATAAAAAATTTACAGTTATTTCAAAGATTCTAACAATTTTAAAATTTAAAAAAGTGCAAAAGTCAAGGTCATCTTACGATTTTTGCTATTTTCTTCGGCCCCAAACAGCTCCAAAGCTAAAATTTTGTGATCAGAACAGAATAGAACAAATCTGTATTGCTCAAATCGTACAAACAAACGATACAAGAGCATACAGTTATATGATGTCGTAAAAGAAAAACAGTCAAACATATATCAAGTTATCGAGAGAATGTGAACAAAAGTAAAGTGCGTGAAGAGGTTTTGGGTAAGAAGATTGGGCATGATTTGATTTTTTTACGGCAGTTCAAATTTTGTTCCTTTGTTGATCAATTGTAAATCGGTTTTTATGCTATTTTATGTTCGAGCCATGCAACCTGTATACTAAATGGAACTGTTTGTTGCATTACAAGGTACCAAAGACCTGTTGTTTCAGCCGGTGCCGTCGCCTTAGCGACTCTTGTTCATATTAATCATCATTTTAATGCAATTTACAGGATAGACACTAATAAGTCTTTGACATTTCCACAGACAGTAGAAGTCCAAAGCGATGTATGCTTCTACTGTCTGGTGAAGCGTCTGAATAGATTCTATCCGATTTAGAAGTCAACCTAGATTTTTGTTACAACTGATTTTGTCAGTTGCATGTAGATCGGTCTGTTGAGCATATGGTTCATAAGAAAGTAGAAAGGTGATCTGTTGAAATAAATCGCTGATAAATTTGAAATTTTAAGAGCTTTAGATTAGCCACTTATGGTGACTTCTAAGTTAAAGCTACAAATAACACGTCCATGTGCATTACAAGTGATAAATATATATTTATAATTGTTTTACACTAAAACTTTTACTAACAATTGTCGAATACAATATCGTAAAACCATGGTACTGGTATAGCTCCTTTACTTGGCGCTCAGCATATAAGGGTAATTCCAGGACTGGTTGGCCCGGTGTCGAATAATGTGTCTGGGAGTGGTATCATGGAACATGTCAACGGTGTGATACTGCAGTGTGGCAGCACTTTATCTGTTTCAAGTAGACATCGTCTCCAAATGACTTAATTAATGTCGATGGAACGTTAAACACAAATACGAAACAAACAATACCTGCTACGCTATTTTGATAACGTGTTTTGAATTTTTGTAGCCAACAATAATAAGGTGAAATATCACCTTATTACTTTTACCGTCTAAAGATGAGGGTGGCAGTTTAAAGACTATATATTTATATTTCTGAGCTGAATGTCTTTATATGTGTGTGAGCTTGTCTCAGACTAAACGACATTATAATTATTAACTTAGCTAAAACGAAAAGGAAAAGTGTCACATATAACAGTAGTTATACAAAAAGGGAAGGTTAGAAAAGTCTATGTATCGGTGACAAAAACAGTCTGTCGTAAAAACAAGCAACATACTTTGATTTGTCTGTGTGTGTTCGTGTGTGTGTGTGTTTGACTTTATCTTTGTTATGGTTTTAATTTATACGTTCTCATCGCCAGTATTTCTTATAATACACGCACACTTCTTAATGTATTTATTTCATTGATTTACAAAGATCAATTACAAAAAAGCAATGTGCGTCTATGAAACGCCCAATACTGCATTCATCCTCATTATTTACCATGAAATATCTTACGCAAAGAATGCTTCACATATTAACTGATTTAAGAGAGATTTGCGTGTCACTTGAGATTTGTCTCATGTCGGAACTTCCGGCGATTTGATATGATTTATATCGACACGGTGTCGTCTGCTTGTTCGTAATTTGGTGATCTTAATGGTAGAATTATTTAGATTTGATTTCTCAATTTTCTTATCCATCATATTCTAAAAATCAGATTTTCTGATGGATAAGTGTTTTAAAACTGTTGTTCTTTTTTTTTCTTTCTTTTTTTTTTCTTTGTTTTGTTTATATTTTCTCACGATGTTCATGAATAATTATATAATTCTTAGAAGTGATGTTCTAACAAGAAGAACGACATAAAAAGGGGGGTTTTATGTTTTTTTTTTTTAAATCACTCCATCGAGGAATTACGTTGCTTTTATAATTCAATTCCATTTAGTGTGAACGTCAAGTTTCCAGAAAATCTCCGGACAAAAATAAATACCCTTTCTGCTCTAGAATTACATATAAACGCATTAATTTTGAACGTCATGCCGGTATTTCTGTTCAATTAATCAGCATTTATTTGAAACATTAAATGCAAATAACTAGGACAATTGCGTGTAAAAAATCAAGTGTAGGGTAAAACATTAAATGCAAATAACTAGAGCAATTGCGTGTAAAAAATCAGGTTATGTGAAAAAATAAGTAATATTTACGAGGTGGATACCGGTTTGTAGCGACAACGTTGACGTCAAATATCATTGTCGGACATTATTTAGTCCGCTGACTCAACATGTGTGTGTTTTTTTGTTTTGTTTTTTTGTTGTTGTTTTTTTTAGCTTACATGGGCACATGTGCTCAGATGGTGCTATTAGGATCGTTGAATGTCCGTCATTGTCCGTCATTTATCCGTCGTCCATAATAAGTTTGTTTGCACTCTAGCATCTTCATTCCTTAAGCAATCATCATTACAAGTATGTTAGAAAAGATTTCATGACAAGGAACAACAAATAGAAACACACATGACTACACGTGCCTACTTCTATACAGCTGAATGTGTAAACTGTTTACATTCAAATTCCACGCTGCCTGACACGTTAAAACATACGGTGTGACAAAAAAAAGGCAACAAGTACGCTGCCTTCTAATAAAATCTAGAATGTTTGTGTCTTGGGAAAAAAGCGCACGTTCGTAAATCTCCATTTTTACAAAGTTAAGAAACTTGTCTACTGATAATTGAGGACGGATTTGAATATTTGGAAAACAAGAGGACTTGAGTTGACAAGTCTTCTAAGTCTTTTTAAGAATTTGGAAGTTTGCAAACTCAATTGTTTCTCGAAAGCGTCTTATTTTACAAAATACTGTGTCGTGCACATCGTCAAAGCTGTATGAGCCAGGTTTTTTTATAGAGGTGTTCACCAGCATAGGAATTTTGTTTCGAAATTCATGGAGTCATATCGGTGATATGGCCGCTAACTTGGGAAAATATATGTGTGTTGTAGCGCATATCTCAAAATGTAAATGAGCTAGAATAATAAAATTTTACAGCAATTTTCACCAACATGGGAATGAGCTAGTTTTGGAGTTTTGTTTTGCAATTCATCATCTAATGGCAGAGATTTGGTCCCTAACTTTGCGAAAATATGATAAAGCATTTTATTGTATGCATAACTCCAAAAAATCTTTTTAATTCTAGTTTGATGACATTTCACAGTTATGTTCAACTTGTACAATTGTTGAATTAGTGTTTTGTTTTGGAATTCATGGAAGCAAAGCAGAGCTATGGCCCCAAACCTTATGAAAAATGGCATTTTGTGTCACTCATATCGTATTGATACTGAATGAATGAAACTTCTCAGTCATACTCACATTGGTGTATAGATGTGCACTAGGGTGACGTTTCAAAATTCATTGTTTCGTGACAGAGTTATGGTCCCTAACACTCTAAGTACGAGATAGTGTGACTTGGCATTTTGTGGCACACATAGCTTCAAACGTTTTTATTCTGGAATCATTCACACAAATGTTAAATTTTGATGTTAGCTGTGCATCATAGAGTTTTATTTCTAAATTAGGTAAATCAAGTAAATCTTTGGAGAGTTATGCCCCTTTACTTGACGAAAGTAGGGCAAAATAGGACAGCCCGTTTCCCATATAAACATCTATAGTGATTTTTTTTTTTTATTTTTTTTTTTTTTTTTTTTTTTTTTGGCTAAGGATTTTTTTCTTAACGTTATTCTCAAGAAGATTTATTAGAATCGATCAAATTTGCTTTTTCACAGTTCGCTTGTTATGTGGAAGGTTTTACGGCGTCTCGGCGATATTTATTCGAGCAAGATGACCTGGACATCACACCAATTGCATTCAGTCAATCTGAAACAACCATGGCTGTTAATTATTGCCAAATCAACTGTGGGTTTGATTGTCGTTGTCTGAAGCACGTTCCATGGTGTTGTTCAAGCACGTCATTTGCCTCTAGAGGTGAGTAGAGTAGAAGTATTATCTCAAGGATGTATCGGTTAAGATTACATTTGAATATAGCACTTGTTAGGAAACTGATTTTGGAAGATTACTATGAATGGTCATACGAAATGTTATTCTAATGAGTGGTTGAGCAACGATTGGAAATATGTATCTATTCTAGAAATGATTTTCTGTCCATATTTTTTCTTCCTGTTGTGTCTTTGAATTTTCTGAAGACATATTTATACTTTTTTAAAGATCGTATTGTCTTCTTTATTGTTTTTCATCCACTGCTATAAGAAAGGATATAATTGTGAGTGGTGTAGCAACGAAAAACAGAAATATGTACTCTTTATGACCATATTAGACCTAGCACGGAAAAAAGGCTGTGTGGGACACCCAGCCGGATCCAGGAGTTATGGTTAGGGGGCACTATATTAAAATGTAGGCAGTGACAATGCAAGCGGCTTCCCGCATTGCCAGGGGCGTGAGAAGGCTGTAGGACAGGTTGGTCTTGGGTCCAGGGAACTCCCCTGTGAAATCTTTAATTTAAAGTAGATAAATAGTGCATTCTTGTGAGTGTGTCTACGTTTATTTATGGTCGGGGAATTTTAAAGGGGGCGCGCGCCGGGTGCGCCGGTTTTCTATTATACGTGAATTTCGGGATACAGGTATTGGGAGAAAATACGACCTTACAGAAACAGATCCACAAAAATAATCTCCTGTTCATTTCATTTTTTTTTTCTTTCTTTTGTGCCTTTGAACTTGAATTATACGCTTTGGCATGAATATTTCTTTGTCATAATACTTTAAATAGTGACACTCCATAGCGCAATCTAAAATTAACGAACTTTATTAAGATGTTTCCCTAGTAGCTCGTGGACGTATTCAAAAACGGCTAGAGATTATTTTCCATAATTGTTCAATGTTTGTAAAATTGCATCCAAGTTATTATCTGTAATTTTAATCTGGCCTGCGTTCTCGAAATATTTCAGAAATTTAGATATTTTTTAAAGATTTATAACTGTTTTATTTTTCAACTAAGAGATATGAAATCTCACAAATACGAGACATTCATAATGCTTTTATAATAGAATTATCTAATATCAAGTTTACCTTAAAACGTCATTAATAATGGTGAAATAGAATTTGAGAATTTTCAGTGGAGTTAAGTTTCCGTTTGATGTTTCGTAAAGGGCAGGTCAGGTTTCGTTAACATTTATTCACACATCATTGTTTTATCAGCCAGCCCTATAATATCTTAAAGATGATTAATTGTGAAGAGGAATTGCGATTTAGCAATACCGTTCGGCATTATTTTTTTGTGTGTTTCAGCCATAAATGGAACTTGGAAATTTCAATCATCAATTAAACTGTAATGCAGATTTATAAAACTGCTAAATATTAAAATCAATTATTAGAATTGCAGGATAACAATGCCACGAGTGAAAATGCATCTTTTTATGGTCAAAATGAAATTATACATCGATATTTCACTAAAAGAGTTTATTTCTTTTTATTTAATGCTTTAAAGACCAGAAATTAGCTGTGTTATTTACATTATTTAAGACGTCATTTTTTGCGTAAAAAACAGCACAATTTACGCACCGATCAGTTTATAACGTAGGATCAGGTTCAAGTTCCTTATGATTTCACTGTTTTACTGATAATTTTACTGTTCCTGATAATCCACTGTTATTTCTAGGTAATCCATGGAAAACATTATAAATAAAAAGGAGTTACAAAATATATAAAACATCAGTCAGAGGAACAAATTGTACGTGATATTAATTAACACCTCTGTTTAAAAAAGTTACATCCGTTATCAAATATTGTAAAAGAAATGAGAGAATCCAGACGCCATACAGTTTAACCTGTATTAGCGGTCATCTGTGCTAAGCGGTCAACCTGTATTTAGCGGTCAATTTTAATATTACCAAACCGTATCATTTTGAAATAATTTTATATTTAAACTTCATTTAGCGGTCACCTCTGTTAAGCGGCCACTTTCTCTTGTTCCCTTTACTGACCGCTTAAGACAGGGTTGACTCTATATGAAAGACCTTATAAGTCGGATCCGGTGTAAGGGGGTTTGTTGATAGATATCAGGTACGGCGGGATTTCGATGACGTCATTGACAAAAGCCTTGTCCGACTGTTCAGATGCTAGCTGATATGTGCGATGTTGAATTTTGGACCACACACCGTTACTTAACCATGGTCTTTGAATGCCCAATGGAACATTTATTAATTGAGAATTTGAGAACTTTAGACAGGCGGTGAATATTGTTTAATTAGAAATGTACATATTAAAGTATAATCATGTGCAAACTATATTGAGGAAAATGACAATAGAATTTTTAAAAGATGATATGAATAAAGAAATTATTTACAGATTAGATCCACTTACGCGTTTTTTTTTTTGTTTTTTTGTTTTTTTTGTTGTTGTTGTTTTTTGTTATGTGTGTGTGTGTGTTTCTAATTTTTTTATTTATTTTTTTCTTTTGCTTTTTTTTTAAATTTAAAATGAGCTGTCCCAACAAGCAAGACTATATTAATTCTAAATATCAAGTTGCATCAGTTGACACAAGCTGATATAATAATATTACTAATTTGGTATCTGTGTCATTATATTTCTTCTAAATATTTTAGTAGTAAATCAACATGCATCAGGAGCTTTATATGTATTGACATTGTTCGGATTTGTAAATAATATGCTCCTGCGATTTATGCGTTTCATTTAACATGTTTTGCGGCATTATTTACTTTAGCAAGGTTTTGGTTGCTTAAAACAACTACACGTATATATCATATTTCAACAGTTTATGTATTTCATTCAATTTCATGACAAATATTTATAATGGCATCTTAATTACATTCGTTAACAACATTCTATTTAAAGCATTGAGCGGCGCCTTTTAAAAAACTATATCGGAGAAAATCTCCGGTACATAGAGTATCAAGCTGAATTATGGAATATGCAGTCAATTTCACATGAAAGCTTTTTCCCGAGTGTATCAAACAAATTTCTGTCAATTTCAAAATTGTTTCATGTTGAAATAAAACGTATATCAATGTAGAATAGCATTGTATTTAATTTCAAAAGTAGCCTTTTCAGTCATTTTACTCAATTATTTGAGCATTTTTCAACACAATGGACGATAAGTGAACTTTTTCAAAACTTGAGTAACACATGTATATTATGATCTCCAAAGTTAGGTTGGTGTCTCTACCAGGAATCCATCCAGCACGGTCTTTGTACGGAAGGTCCAGTCAAGACTTGTCTGTAAACTAATGGAATCAATATCTTTCAGTTGCCAGCAAATATGCGTATGATCGTCG
The DNA here is from genome assembly GCA_021229015.1 of Solen grandis. Classification (NCBI taxonomy): domain Eukaryota; kingdom Metazoa; phylum Mollusca; class Bivalvia; order Adapedonta; family Solenidae; genus Solen; species Solen grandis. The sequence continues at coordinate 38,151,964 of CM037780.1, read as the reverse complement.
CCGGAGTCGAACTGCTTGTCAATTTTATGTGATGGAATTGTATAGACAAATGCAAATATCATAGTGACAGTTGACATGGCTAATCATCAATTTCCTGGAAACACGTTGGGAATTCAATACCAAAACACCCGAGTTTCAGATATGGTCTACTAGCAACAAAATATATTTGTTTCATCATAACTTATATGAAGTATTTTATCTGTAAAGAAATACGACTGTTTGAGGCACTGTCCGGTAGATAACTTTCTACTCATCTATTTCGTCAGCTTATTGATCGCTTTCACTAAAACAAATGTTTGTGCAGTGAAGTGGCTTCGTCAGAAATCTTAAGTAACTTGTAACTATAGGAGTTGGGTTCGTATCCATCTAATTGATTTCTTTCGTTCAAACTTATGTCTGATATCCAAGAAATATTTATTACTGCTGAAATGTATTGCAATTTGTTTGTCCTGTGTGAGATAGTTCGGAGTTTTAAGGGACATTCATAGGATCAAGGTGACCGGGGTATCTCATAAACTGGGCTTATTCAGTGTGAAGGCACCAGTACTATCAATTGTACCAGATTAACCACGTGATTAGTCGATATTCTCGTCTATTTCGTGTTTTTGTGGTGGGGATTATGGTGTTCAAGATATGACCGAATTATAATTCAAAACTCCTGTTGTTGTCGTTGTTGTTGTTGTTGTTGTTGTTGTTTTTTTTGTTTTGTTTTTTTTTTTCATGAGTGACAGTGTGATAATGAATAAATTTGCATCACGGTGCTGAATTCTGTGCGTGTGCTTTAATTTCTCGCATCTCCAGAAAAGGGGAAATAAGTATAAAATACACTCATATGTGATATATGCATTTTGTTATTTATGTTTGCAAAACATCCATTTCTAATTTGATGTATGTGAATGTTTTGGTAAAGTTTTGAACTATTGTTGATTATTTTCGCTTTCTCGTTCCGTTTATAGTTGAGAATGTTTTTTACTGTTTGATACTTAAAAAGTGTATATTTTCAGATAAATTTATGTTTCTTGTGAGAATGTTGAACTATTATATTTGAATAATGTAATATTTATAGGCTGATAGGTCGATAAACTCTATATCTTTATATTTGTATAATTTTAAGAATACATTTGTCACCTTTTGCTACTCAGCTGCCCTTGATGTAGTTTTGTCTATTTGGCTCGCTACCAAAAATTATTTTAACATCTTCGGAGACAAATAAAGTGTTATTTTAATAGCGTCTGTTTGTCCAATAGAAATAATACAAATAACGACGTAGGTGTATAATGAGAAACCTAATACCACCTGAAGTGAAGTCATTTTCTGGAGAAATATACCGGAAGCATTATAAACAATTTTAGTTTGTAGACCGGGGATCGACTCCACGACCTGCCGGGCACTCTGATCTTTCTGATAAAAAGAGGCAATTGGATAACTGAAATAATATCAATATTTCATCAATAAACACCTTCCGGGAACTACATTTTTAAATGGTCTGTCGGTTTGTGAATTTGCTTGGTGTTATTGCTGCATATGTTAAATCTAATTCATGGTATTAGGAGCATGCATATCGGTAAATGTATATTACCAAGTTCGATAACAAGCCATGATGTCCGAGACACTCTGAAGTTATGGTCCTTGAATTGATGAAACCTTGCTTAATTAACAGTGTCTGTTGTCTACTTCTTACAAATATGAGCCGATTTATACCTTACTTGGTCACAATGTGTATGGACACAATATTTGGGCCATGTTTGATAACCAGCCAGAATGTCCCAGACATTCCGGAGTTATGGCCCTTAAATTGATGAAAAATTGCTAAATCAACAGTGTCATCTCTCTCACTCTAACAAACATGAACCGATCTTGCCCAAACATGGTCACAATTTAAATGGGCACCATATCTTCATCATGTTTGATATCCTGCCAAATATTTTGACCACTTTAGAGATATGGCCCTTAAATTGATAAAAAAAAATGGAAAATTAACAGTGTCTGCTCTCTTTCACTGCCAATCGTAATCCGATGTTTACCAAACTTTGTCAAAATTGACACAGTATCTCACCAGTCAGAATATCCCAGACACTCCAGAGTTAAAGCCCTTGAATTGATAAAAGTGCAGGACGGGCGTATTTTGTGATAACCAGCGCTCTTGTTATTACTGGTCAATATACGAAGAAGGACCTGGTTAGTAAAGGATGAACTTGTTAACGTAAAATGAATAAGTTTAATGTAAACTAATTAATTAGAGGAACGTAAAACATGCCCAAACAGAGATACGTACCTACATTATAACATATCCAAAATACATTTAGTTAAGTTATGATGTGTTCAATCGCGATGCGTTCATTAAGGTTTAAATCGGACATCATAAACTACGTCCTGAACACATCAACTAGATTAGAATATCGAATAAGCACATGGCTGATTAAGTAATATTTAACCGTCTTTGTGCCTTCAGATTGATTGAACACGGTTTTTGAGATACCCTGGCCATCTTGTTCCAATAAATATCTCTCGTTACTGCGGAAACTCCAGCATTAACAAACGTACTTCAGACTAGCAATATATTTCAGCACCAGACGTAAGTTTGGACGAATAAAAAAATCAGATGAAACGATATCCACCTAATACAGAGTTCCAAATCACTCGAGATTGCTGACAGAGCTTCTTCGACGCACAAACATTTATTCACTTGAGTGAAAATTAATCAATAACAAACAATTGAGCTTATAAAATATATGAGTATAAAGTTATTTACCAGGCAGTGTTTCTTACATTTGTATCACTACACAGATAAAAACTTCAGATAAGTTATGACAAACTAAATACAGTTTGATGCTGGTAGACCAAACCTAATCTTGTGCTTTTTTCTCGATGGAGGTATTGAATTTCCCACATTTTCTTAGGAAATTAATGACTAGTAGTGTCAACTGTTAATACGATCCCTGTCTTTACGATTTTCACTCACATACTATTGACAGTTCGTCTCCAGCGATCACCATATTTAGGCATATTCGCAAATAACTGCAAGATTCTACTAACAAGTCTTGACTAGAACCCCCGGCATGAGAACATATGGCGCCGACATTGTAGACACCAACAATGTATTTAGATGATAGTATACAATGTTTTCAAATGAAATGAATGTTCTACATACGTAGATAAATGTTTTCCTTAATGTGAATCTATAAAATAAACACTTATTCCTTAAATCAACTAGTAACAAATTTCCTGAAATTTCTTATTTTTTATTTCCTTTATGTCAGTTAACACACTGTCAGTAATAAACTTACTCTATAGAATTCTATAGCAAAATCCTTAACTCGAATGGACAATAAAATAACTTCAATAGCTTTGGGTCAACCAAAGTAGTAAATAGAAAATGGTTCAGTTAATATAACATGATTGTTTATTTTCTGAATATGTATCCCATTACATTTGAATCAATATGACACAAGGAGAAAAGAGAACATTATGTTTTCATAACAAAAGAACATTTCGAAGCTAAAAACAACAGAATGGAGGAGTCTGTGAACATATAAAGCATATTAATGGATGAAATTACAGATATATATCAAATAAAACATTGATAGGTACATTACAGTACCCTGGCAGGCCTTGTATATAGACAATTATGTAAGTTTCTTTTTTTTATTGTTTCCGATAGAGATGCACTGATATTATCTTAGTACACGTACATTAAATTGCAAATGAAAGTGTGCATCTTTTTGTAAATAAAGCTTTATTATAAAAAAGTAATACATTTAGATTTAATTTATAATCTAAATGAACGGGTCTTTAACTAAAATAGATATAGCCATTCAGTAAGTATGCTTCATTGCAAATATACATGTACAACTTTTCTATTGTTAAGAAATAATTATATTATAAAATTACACGATTAAGCAAAGCGTCAACTTACTCATATTAATGATTTATTAAAATTTCAAGACGGACCATATGTACCTCATTTCTTATTTGTTTTTGTGCTCACGTTCAATTTAACTTACTAGTAAGAAGAGTTTAATGTACATTGAAGCATAGTGAAAATTATTATGTTAAGTCACAGGGAAATTAAATAGTCAGAAATCGAAATACTATTAACTTCTACTATCCCCGTGTTAAAGCATGGCGATTTCCTTTACATTTCCATGATAAACACACGTACACCCCATGATAAATCTTGACAATTTCATGACAAATCATGTCGATTTCATGAACACTTCCATGATAAAACATGACGATTTCATGAACACTTCTATGATAAAACATGACGATTTCATGTACACTTCCATGATAAAACATGACGATTTCATGAACACTTCCATGATAAATCATGACGATTTCATGAACACTTCCATATAAACAGATGTACAGACCCTTAATAAACTATAACAATTCCATTGACACTTCAATGATAAACATTGACTTTTACATAGACACCCAAATGATAAACCATGAACAATACACGCATACTGCCATGAAAAGCCATGACAAATATCATGGTAACTCGAAAAATCATGAAAAATGCATATACATTTCCTTGATAAATTGTCATAATTACATAGACGCTCCAACAATAAACTGGGGCCTCCGTGGCCGAGAGGGTAAAGCCGCTGACTTTTAACACTCACTCAGCCCCTCACTCCGTGGGTTCGAATCCCGGCAGGGTCATTCGGATTTTCATGTGAGGAAGCTTTCCAGCTGGCTTGCGGTATTAAGTACTCCAAAGTAAATATCTGAGATGTTGTCAAGGCGGTGGGGCCTATCAAGTCCAACATACCTTACTGGTGCCGGTGAATAAAGCGTCCGCCCCGATGGATTCAGTCTAAGGACGCGATATACCAAAAAGCGTAAAAATGGTATCGGTATAACTCCCTTGCTTGGCGCTCAGCATATAAAGGTAGTTACAGGTCTACGGCGTGATACTGCAGTGTGGCAGCACTGTATCTTTCTCAAATAGACATTGCTATCAAGTGCCTAAAATACTGTCGGCGTGACGATTACACCATAAACTAATTATGTAACTACATGTAACCTGTTCATACATTAAAGCACCTCGTTCACAAATGATCTGCGGTAGGTCGGTGGTTCTACCCGGATGCCTCCGGGCATTCGTGGTCTTCCTCCACCTGTAATTGGCTGGACGTCGCTACATGACTGAAATACTGTCGAAGCGACAGTAAACTTATATAGTCAAGTCAAGTCAACAATAAACTGAAGAAAAATGCATGCAACTTAAGTTTCTCTTGGCAATACAGGGGCAGTTTTGATCTTTTCGCATCCAGGTTTCGTCACCTGTAAGGAAGTTAGAAGTAGCATGACCGGTACAGCATTTATATGATTTAAAAAGTTCCCTGGTACATCTAAGGCATTTTGCTTTTATTTAAGGTACCCACCTAGCACAAACCTTTCTCGGGTCCATACACTTTCATACTACCTTCTGACCGTCCAGTACGACTGGCTATATCCCACCAGGTTATCTTCGATAGATATTTCCCAGCTTTTAACGATTTATCCAACCTAAAGGCTGTGCACATTGAAATGGCTTTAGGTCCATATATTCCACACAATTTCTGAAATATTTTCTTTGAATTTATATCAAGCTTAATTCGGCATTTAATATAGCGACCGATTTTAGTCTTTTCGTTCATTTCATAATGTGACAAGTAAATTGGCTTAAGCGATATGACTGGATGTATTTCAATTTGAAATAATGCGATCGATTTGAGAAGCAATTTGAAAAAAAAATAAAAATGAACAGATAACGTTAGCTTTTAGCACACCATTCAAGTGCACTAAAGCGTTTTTAAAAACACATGGACTTTTTCTAGGATTCTTGTACGATGAATGACCTATGATGACTTTCTTTTTGTAAATTGCAATTCCTACGATCAAATTTTCATTACATGTTTGAAAAAAGAAGCATGAAATCATGTTTTAATCGTTATGATGTTGTATTTATATTTCATTTTTATCGAGATCAGAGAAGCAAATATCTAGGTTACTAGATTGAACTAATTAATTATATTAACGTTAAAACTTTCCTCAATGCCCTTCGGCACCCAGTTATGTTATTAAAATGAGAAAATTAGATTATGGTACCTCTAATTAGGGCTAAGCCTTTCAAATAGTGATATGGGGTATGTTTCGTTTTTCTTATTAAAGTATAACTTTTCAACCGAACCGCATATCATACTTAAGCGATATGTTATACATCTGTATTGTTGAATATGTCCAATGGAGTTAGAGGTTCATGTATACGCCTCTATTCGTTCGCAAGATAATTTATTCTTGAAAGCAATCACCAGAGAACACTATTGTTGCTATCAATCCACCCGTATAAGAAACGGGGTATTTTTCTCGTCTTTTATGGGGATATATGTACGTCAGGGTATGAATTTAATAAATATAAATATTCTTCGCTTTTCCTGAAAAGGCAAAGAAAAGGTGGCTGATACATCTCGTTTATTTTTAATTTAAATCCCCATCAAATTTAGATTATGGCTAAAACTAATGCTCGAAGGTTCAGATATCTTTCAATATTTCGCCAGCAGTAATTGTCCCCTTCTTTCTTTCACTCTACCATATAATTACACAACCGCTACCTAAGTATTAATATAGATGGAAATAGTTTTTGTATCGTGCTAGAAACAATAACATGCCGCCAACCCGACGCATATCTCCATTATTTCGGATTATATTTGACAAGGCAATTTTCATATTATGCCTCCCTAAAAATTCCACAAGAATATGAAAAAAACCAGAGTTGCTTGTGAGACTATTATGAGAGGAAATAAGTATTAATCATTTCCATAAAATATCATCTAGGGAGCTTTCTATAAACACTTGGGAATACTTCAAAGACTGGTCCTTAATAAAAAGTATTCTTTTGGCTATCTAACCGAGTCTTATTTCTTTTATACGAGCATCAATATTTCATTAGAGGGATTATTTTGAAATATTTTGAAGCAAATATCAGATAACTGTGAGTTGAATTATTATATTGTATATATAAATAATGAATTATATGTATGATACGCCTAAACTATTATGGTTTGCATAGCACGCTTTATATAGTACGATTTTTGTTTCGGCAAAACTGTTTAAATACAGAACAGCAAAATGACATTGTTTTCATCGAAAGTGTCGACATCTAGAGGAATATACATTGCAGATTACTCCAAGAAAAATATTTCTGGTATTGTTTTGGAGTTTTACAATTATATATCGACGTCCATTTGAGTAATAACATACAAGAAAAATAGTAGGTAGGATATTCACACATTGTAATACCATGCCGTACACGTATAACACGCGCATGAACAACACCCAGCCATGTTACCATAACAACCAATTACGGTACCAATTACGGTACCACCCTTTATTTGGGCTGAGGAGGCAGGGGACAGTTGAATTAATTTTCTAGCAATGTTAAAAGAAAATGATATAAATATATTTAATGATTTCTTTAGATGTATGCATACAAAATGTGGAGGAAAAATGTAATGATTTCAAACGGCTCCAAAAGTGGAAGAAAATTTGAATATCATTTGAAAAGCTGTTGTCCACTAGAAAGTCAGTTATTTCATATTAAAATTTATAACAGAAGAATACGGTTGACCTGGTATTTGTTCACATTTTATGCCTTGAATCATGTGCTTGATTTAACTCTTGTACTTGTTATTAAGCTAGAAATGATTTGAAAATAGGAGGAAATAGTTTCAGTTTACCCTGCATTTTAAGTGGTCGAGTATATAAAAGCAAGTGAAATTTTATTTTGTTCTTTTCTGTTGCGTTTCTCAAATGTTACATGGTAAAAGCCATTTACTTGTCATTTATGATATTTACATTGTTTTGGAATTATTATGAACCTAGTTTCTGAGATTTTCTCAAATAGGTTTCCTTAGAACAGACAATCTGAAAATTTTCAAAATAAGGTGTCCCATGCCACCCGCGTAACACTCAGAAACCTACCAGTACTACTTGTATGGCTTTGTTTTGTCGTGGTAGTAGATTGTAGATCGTAGAACTGCTCCCAAAGCGAAAGCTCTAGCCACTGGACCACCGGAATAATCCATATAGTATAGTTATGTGCATGTATCGTGTTGTTTTAAATATTAATATTATACCTATTGGTTGGTGTTGCTTCTTTTGTCTGGTACGCTGGCACAACATCAGTAGTAGTGGTTGTTTTGTTTTATTGCGATGCTGATATAATATGAAAAATAGCAATAAGGATTCCTATAACATAATTCACTCTCGTGATAAGTTATTACGATCATTGATGTTTTTTGTCAGCATATATTTTGCTTCAACATTTGGGTCTGCTACCACGTTATCCTCAAACGTTATAAAATAATACCTCACCGCGTATACGATTGTACAGGACGCGTGATGACGAATAACTAGAATGAGACAATCAGAAATGCGAACGTCGTGGTCTGCGATTGGATTTTACATGCAGTTTCGATTTCTGAAATAACTTCACATCCTTGATGTAAAAGATATCAAGATAATAAAGGCGTTACAAACGCGCACACCAGTATCTCAATGATTCTCGCCAAGATTGACCACAGCGATACAGGCCCACCTTACACGGCAATGCTTTTTTATGTGTGTGAGTTTTTTCCGACTTACCTTGTGGAAATAGGCTTGCATGGAAGATAGAGCAAAAGTGAAGCCAGTCGTGCAAATGTTGACAGTTGTGGCTAAAACGTTTAATATGGAACGTGTTTTGACGGCTACATAACGCCAATAAATCGCTGTATTGCAAATGCCAGACAAACGGGAAAGGGCACTGTGTCGCCACGTAAGCTGTTCACAGCCACCCAACTGTATAATGAAGTAGACAAATGCATTAATTCACGTCCAGTCGCTGATTCTGATACTGGATCAACCAATAAATTCATACCATGACTACAACGTATGGAGTCATTGTAGCATACTCCTGTAATCTGATAGTGTCTCCTCTATGTTTTACAGTGAGCTCAGATAATACACCCGTGACACTTGAAGGAGTAAATAATAAAACCTAGATCCCATGTTCTTGTAACAGGACGGACATAGTTACGTAATGAAACTGTGATCACCCTTGCCGAGGGAGACGTTTTAACCACTTGGCAAACGAAGGCGGTACTACTACCTTCCTTCATTCAAGGTTATGTCAGAATGTGTTATCCACAAGTTATAAATAGATTAATTTCTGAGCCAGCGTCTAATCCTGTTGCATTCATATAACTTTCGCTAAATATAGGATACGTCTGAGATGCTCGTTGCTAAAAATATTCAAAATAAAAATGAAATATTGATGAAGAAATCGGCAGGAACTAAAACAAAATAGTGCTATCAATACATTTCTATTAAGGAAAGGGCAATGAAAACATCACAAACGAATTGCTACAAAGATCTTCATTTGTGTGTCAAATAGTATACGTTGACATTTCCCTTAATCTTCTTTTCATTATTACCAACCACAGGAAATGCGATATGCATTTTAGGAGCGTTTATACGGAAAAGTGATGCTTTATCTTTCTGGAAAAGAAATAAAAGTCCATCCAGTGAAAAATGTCTGATTATAAATGATTATTTAAACCCATAAACTTCTCCCTGGAGATAATATCCATTGAGACGTCTATTGTTATTTATCTATGTATTTGTAAACTAAAGAAAACAGTGGAAACTATGACCGTGTCAAACTGTACATTAGAAAAGCGAGCAGAGGAAATGTGATGGAGATAGCTTTGCTAGTACGTGATAATAGTTTGTGTATGTGTAAGAAGAACAATATTTAAGTACGTCATTAAGCTTTCAGGAGTTTTGATTTCTACAGTGATTTCTTCATATTTACTCAGTTGCATGCAAAGTTTGCTCTTCTGTATTCGATAGCCTTAATATATAGCTTTCCCACCAAACATAATATAAAGAAAGAAATAATATATTCTTTTTAAAATATTGCATAAACATTCTTTTTCAAATCAGTATACATGTATGTTTTTGTTAATTAAAGGATATACAAAATATACAGAGCACAGTTGTATACACCTTCTCCATTGATATATCAAAGAATCGTTTTCAATGATTAAACATCTTTCACTCAGTTTAGTGTTTCAAGACCGTATAGTTTATTCTACCTAATCCGTTTATGAAACATTATGTAACTTAGTTACTACACTATCATTTATTTAAGCGCCGTGACAAAGCAATAACGAGTATAACTATGGAATAGAAAAATGTGGTTTCGACTCTGGCTAATTTATTTTGGGCAAATCTATTTCATAACCTCCCTGGTCATTGGATACTGATCCAACGGAGGACTAGAAAAAAATGACTAGCATACTTTGTAATAGTTTCATTCCATGTCAAACGTATAAAGAAATAAACCCGTATCAATATACAGCACTGCTGCAATAAACCTCTTTTGGTAGCAGCGTTTCTTTACAGAAAGCTGAATGAATACATTCCGAACGAAAACTCAGGTGTTTATATATAAACCCATGACAAGGTTAAACATGAAATTGATAAGACAATTTTAGCGAGGAAGATATTTTTGTATATAAACATCGTGTGTGTTCATTTCTGCTGAAAGAATAACATGTTATGAATGTCTTTTATTCGTTGTTCAGGGCCATGCATTTGTACAAGAAATGTTAGATACGTCTGTTTAAAGGGTACTAAAGGTTCAATAACGACAGAAAATGACATTGGGGATATTGGACACAAGGTACAGCGCGACGTTGTGACGTCACCGATAAAACGAAGATCAACGGCTGACTTTTCAGATGCTAAATTGTGAAAGTGACCCTACTATCCAGGCAGTGTTTTCGATGAAAATTGTTTTACAAGAAATTTTATTAGATATTTATGATCAAGTTTAAAATGTTTTGGCATACTAGAAACTATGCATAGCCTCGACGATAAATGAATCAAGCTTAAATGGTATTCTAAGGATTTCGTGAATAAAGAATTCTCACCAAATTGATATAATAATTTTAGCACTTAAACTGAAATAAAGATGAGATTGATAAAAAGATAAATCAAGCCAAATTTCAGCATGGATCCTTTTTTGTGAGTGGGTCGGGTATAATTTATTTCAACCTCTTTGAATGCAAGAAACCATGTTCGATATGGACTCTTTTGAGCTACCCGATATTATATACCTCTGTTTGACTTTGTGCTATTTTATTTATTCTAAATATTTCAGAAGTAAATGAAGGAGGTATAGAAACTCTGTATTTATAGATCCTGTTCAGCATGGTGTATGTCATCTGCAGATTATAATTAATAACTTTGCGTTTCATTTAAAAGCGAGAATGCATGATTTATAGCCTAACTTCACACAGAAGTCAATCAAATGTTCATTGTATTTTTGGGTGGACGTACATTTGTCATGGGTCAGTGTAATTGCCATGGTTTATCTTTGAAGTGTAAATATTTTTCAGATGTTTCTATGAGGTTCTTTATGTAATTGTCATGGTTTATCATTGGACTTTCCATATAATTTTCATGGTTTATCATTGGACTTTCCATATAATTTTCATGGTTTATCACTGGACTTTCCATATAATTTTCATGGTTTATCATTGGACTTTCCATATAATTTTCATGGTTTATCACTGGACTTTCCATATAATTTTCATGGTTTATCATTGGACTTTCCATATAATTTTCATGGTTTATCATTGGACTTTCCATATAATTTTCATGGTTTATTATGGAAGTGTATATGCATTTTTCATGGTTTTCCTTGACATTGTACAAGTAGTAAAAATGTTCCATTTCCATTGCTAGATTCTATTTTTTATGACAACATAATTAACACCACGCAACAATATTCTTTTAAAGTTACATGTACTTATTTAATTAAATTGAATGTGAGCACACACTGATTGAACTGAGTTTGTAAAATATGGGTTCACTTGGTCCGTATTCATTTTTGGTAAAACAAAATACAGAAGAGGATACTACGTTGGCTAGTCTTTATAGATAGCATCATGTCCTAATACAGACAATTGTTTGACTTGGAACCTACGGTCAATTCGTTATGTACACTAACAGTTTTGGATACTCTCCATGGGGGAGATAAGAACATCGTTGGTTGAGGGGATACGAGGATATCACGATATGATCATTCAAGTGGTTAATGCCGGGCTGGACAGATTTATCTTGACTGAGTAATACAGTTTTTTAATCTCATCGACAAAACGGTATTAAAAACACAGGTGATGCAGCGTAATATATAATAAATTCCAAGCTCCAACAGAAAACTTAGAAATTCAATACAAAGTCCATTTAGATTTATCACTTTTTCCATATATATTAAATCCTGGTTCCAAACGATTCTTTAAGTATGTTGTTTGTTTGGTGTTATTGTTTCGAAATAACATCAAAATGGTCATGAAATTTCCAAACATTTTGATGCCAATAATATTTCCGAATAAAAAATGAAATTAAATGTTCTTAGATAAATCTGTGCAAATCTATCGGAAACAATAAAGCAACAGAAACGTTCAAAATTGGCCATATGCAAGACTTCCCAGGATACTGCTACATGTACGTACATATCAATATTTGTTTTTATATATATCTGTAACTGTTCACTTAATGTTTTTGACATGACCACAGTCTCATCTATTCTGTTGTTTTAGTTTAGATATGATTCTCTATAGAGACATAATGTGCTTTGCTCCCTTTGTCTTATTGGTTCACATGGTGTAGAAAATACATTCGGAAAATACACAATCATATATGTTTACTGAACCATTTTCTTTTTTCTGTTTTGTTTCTGTCAAGGCAATTTAAATGATTTCATTTAAATTTAATTACAGAGTGGATTCGGGTTTAGGGATTTTTATAGGATTCAATTAAATATATTTATTACTGTATGCATTACTGTAAAGGAAATAATTTCAAGTTTCAGACATTAAATACTAGTTGATTCAGCGAATTGTTGTTTGTTTTATGGCTTCATATCAAGATAAAGCGTTTTTCTATTCAAGTCATACATTTCCATCGAAAACTAAGTATAATATAATTCAAAGTTATTGTTGCTGTCTCCAAGGTCGGCGCCACCAGGACTCCAAACAGACAACCCATCGTGCAAAAGGTCCAGTCAAGACATGTTTGTAGACTAATTGAATACATATCTTCCAGTTGCTAGCCAATATGTGTATGATAGTCTGTCAAAAATATATTGAATGGAATAAACAAAGACAAAACTCGTATTGACAGTTGACCTGGCTGATCACCAGTTTCCTGGGAAATTGTGGGATATTCAATACCTCCATTGTGAAAAAAATCCTCAAGATTTTCAGATTAAGTTTAACAGCATCAAAAATATTCGTTCAATCATAACTTATTTAAAGTATTTCGTCTATGAAGGAAAACAACTGAGTGAAGAAGCACTTTTTGGTAAATAACTTTCAACTCGTCTAATTAATAAGCTCAATGATTTTAATCACTCAAATGAATAAATGTTTGTGCAGCGAAATGGCCCCGTCAACAATCTCAAGTAATTTGTTGTAACTGTACAAGGTGGATATCGTTTCCATCTAATTGATTTTTACCGTTAAAACTTACATCTGGTTTCCAAGAAATATTTATTGGTACCTAAACGTTTTGCTTGTTTGCAGTAAGTTGTTTATGACAGATTGATATATTATTATAGATGATTATTTATGAGAACAAGATAGCTAGTGTATCTTAAGAATTGTGTTCAATCAATCTGAAGGCACCAAGACGGTTAATTATTGCTTAATCAACCATGCGCTTATTCGATATTCTAATCTATTTGATGTCTTCGGGGTGTAATTTATGGTGTCTAATGATAATAAAACTATTGGACGCATCGCGATTGAACACACTTGTAACTGTACTGATGCAACTTGCATCACGGTGATGAAAGTTGTCGTTTTGCTTTCAAAGAAAAGGCAAGAATAAACAAAAATATATGATTTGTATATTTATGCATTAGTATATCAACATTTGCTAATCTATCCATCTTTGGCATGATGTTTGGTTTGAGATATGTGATTTTTTTTCTTTTTAAAGGCAACGAGTCCCTTTTATGATATTTGTCGTTTTTGTGTGTGTGTGTGTTTTTTTTTTTTTTGTCGTTTTTTTTCTGTCCGACAAATGGAATTGTAATCTTTAAATTAAGTTATGTTTATAATGCGAAAGTGATATTTGCAATGCGTATTTGTAGGCTCAAAGGTCGATACCAAAGATATTGTTTTACAATTATATCTGATTAAAACGGCGAAAGATGATTTGTGATACTTTTTAACTCAGCTGTCTTTTGAGTAGTTTTGTGGGTTTATTTTTCTTGGGTTAAAACAATCTACCGACTGTATTTTAAACATAGTTTTACTTTCTCACTACATTGTTTTCACAAGACAAACAGAAGGGGAAAGAGCAAAACATACTCTCGGTTCACCTTACATCGTGCTTGTCCAAACATATCATGCCCTATCCCGTTTCTTCGATAACCGCAATGTAAATAAAATTGATAATCAGACATAAATATGTATGTTCCCCTATTTTTCTCACACACCCATATAATTAAATAGTCGAAATCCAAGTATCAATAAAGATGGCATTAACTCACGTACCGTTCTTAAAATAATATGTAATTCCCGAAAAACTGGCCTACAACTTTTTTGTGTTGGGTAAGAGCTAAGCAGTTACCATATTAAGCCTCTCAAAGTTCCGATGAATAGAACAACAATGGTTATTTTAATACAACAGTATAGAGGGAGAAAATGTACGTTTCGTTTCATAAAACAATAACTAATGTACCTTCTTCAAACATTTGGGAATTCATGTACATTTTAAGCAGCAAATCTAAAGGATTATAACCTATATACTTTATAAAATAATCAATATTTCATAAAACATTCTAAAAGAAATATTGAATTATTTAGACAGGAATTTAACATATATATGAAACATTTTTCTTTGGACAAGTTCAAACAACCACGATGAGAAAGCAAGTTGTTGTTTTAGAAGTACAGTTGTCTCGCTAAATCTCGAGATCGAACTGAACATGATTAAAATGCAGAATCATTCCTTTCCCTCATAGAGGACACCATGAAAAGACCTATGCGAACAGCATAAAACCAGATCAGCCTGCGAGTAACTCGCAGGCTTATCAGGTTTTATGCTGTTCGCATAGGTCTTTAGTAGTCTGGAAATGAGGACTTTATAATTAAATTTGGTAAGGTTTAACTGTGGTTTTCTGCAGACGAGGCTTTATGTGGTACCTACTGAGTGCGTCAAAATGAGTCTATATGAGGGAAAGGGTTAAGGTTATTGAATTTGGAGTTGTAGAAGTAGTTGTAGTCGTGGAGTAACATTGCAATAGTAGAGTAACAAATATCATAGCTATCAATAGTTGTTATTGTTGCTGTAATATAAAAAGAAAGCAATTAAATAGTAATTGAGTAATGACAAAGAATAGCTGTTGTATTTGGTGGTCTTTATCTTAAATGATAACAGAAGTTTTAGAAACAGTGAAATTGTGGTGTTCTAATTATTTTGAGCAAAAAAAATATGGGAGTATATATATAAAACGAAGCAGGATCTTTTTTTTTAGCTGAATTTCAATATTGTATTTACGAAATTACAACACTCATATAAAAAAGTGTTTTTAAGCGGGTTTTTTTTCTTACTCTCACATGGAAACACCTGGGCCGAATCAGATATGTACTACTTTTTTATATAGAGTTTAAAGTGTAAAGCTTTAACCATAATATTGACAATTTATAAAAAGACATTAAGTGGCAGGGAGTCGATCGTCTGCAACAGAGAAAATTGTGGTCTATAATAGTCTTTATCTTTGTGTTTACATAATATTTTATCATCCAGGATGTAAATTACTGGCTTTATAAGTTGACATTAAGCCAAAAGTCGGCATTTCTAAGCCCCTATTTTTTTTTATTAAATATTACTGATCAAGTTATTTATGTAAAGCAGTGTTTGTGTTCACTTGTTTGTAGACGTAACGTATGTCTTTTATTCCTTGATCAGTCTTTAATATTTATTTTAGGTGGTCTGGTTCAATTTATTCATAACACCAATAGACTTAGTTGCAAAAGAAAGTGTGCAATCAGCCTTTCGTTCATTTGAATATACATGTATATTACTTTCTGAAATCTATTTCATTTGGAAGAAACATTTGAGACTTGTATGGTCATATGATGTTTCTCCTTTTTCTCATTTTCTCGTTCATAGAAAGTATATATTGTTTAGGGGAGGGTGTTCATACCAACACAATACGTCTCTGATAGAAATGTAACAAATAAATGAAAACCTGTATGTACACTTACTTTTACATTTATTTTTATAACGTATATATTTTTAATGACTGGACCAGTGGAAAGTATTTTAAAAATAACATTTTATCATTAAGTATGTCGTTTCTTCATATATTTCGAATGTACAAATAACAAATTAACATCATATTAACGTGTATCATTATTGTTTATGCTACTCGTTGCTGAATATAACTCAAAATTATCATAAAGAGCATTTTTGGAGAAAACTGCAGATTTTCAAACAAAGTTTGTTCATTCACGCGACTTCTATTTAGGTAAGGGGAATAAAAATATATCACCAAATCCCTACAAAGATATATATTCAATAATAAAAATGGACGTTTCTCTCAATTTTTAGCTCGCCGGGACGAAATCCTCGGAGAGTTATTGAATTGGGAAATGTCGTTTGGCGGGTGGGCGGATGGTGTCAAACTATTGTTGTCTGCACGATAACTTCCAAATGGGTTGGCAGATTTTACTATTTTTTGTTATACATATTAATCTCAATAAAATGAAGGTCACGTTCGATTTTGGGCAAGATCCGTAAATTTTCAAAACAGTTATTGCCCCTTTATGATTAGAATTTGCAAAAAAAAAAAAAAATTGTCCGCACAATAACTCCTGAACGGGTCGACAGATTTAAATAATTTTTGGTAGAGGTGTTTATCAGAATAAAATGTAGCTCATGTTTGATTTTGGGCAAAATCTGTAAATTTTTGACACGGTTATTGTCCTTTTCCGACAAAGAACTTTGAAAAAAAAACACTTTGTCATAATGATAACTCCTAAAAAGTTTATCATATTGAAATGATGTTAAGGTACACATTGGGGCAAAATCCGTAAAATTTCAACACAGTTATGACCCCTTTTTGACTTAGAATTCGGAAGAAAAAAACATCTTTCCGCGCGATTACTCCTGAACAGGTCGCAGATATTTAAATATTTTTAGTACACATATTTCATGAAGGTCAAGTTTGATTATGGCAAAATCCGTAAATTTTCAACATAGTTATTGCCCTTTTTTGACATAAAATTTGCAAAAAACACACACACACACAAACACACACACACACCTCCTCCGCGCGATAATCCGATGGATTGACATACTTTTTGGTACATATATATATCTGAATATTATAAAGGTCAAGTTTGATTTTGGGCAAATCCGATAATTTTCAACACAGTTATTGCCCCTTTTCGACTTTGAATTTGAAAAAAAAAAAACCTTGTCTGCTCAATAACTCCCAAGCGGATTAACAGATTTAAATGATTTTTAGTAAACCATTTTTATCTCAATAAAATTAAGGTCAAGATCATTTTTTATTTAATAATCTGTAAATCAACAGCTCTTTTTCTACTTAAAAAAAATAAAACCTTGTCCCTTGTCCACGAAATAACTCCCGAACAGGTTGTCATATTTAAGTAGTGTTTCTTCCACATGTTTATCATGATTAAATGTAAGTCATGTTCGATTTTAAGCAAAATCCATAAATTGGCTTATTTCAACATAGAATTTGAAAAAAGGGAAAAAAATATATGCGCTAGCTTCTGGAAATGATGATGTTTACCAGTTTCCATTACTTTACCTTTTGAGTTTTAATAGTTGAAAATGTGAGAAAAAAAATATATAAGATTGAAAATTTATGATTTTTACAGTTTCTTCAATTTATAATGTGTGTGTAAACATGCATATGCAAGCACACAAGCTGTCCAACATTCAGAATCATATGACAGTTGAGACAAAATAGTTCAGTTGGAAAATCAAATTTTAACTCTAGTAAAAAGAAACTATAAGGGGTATTCACTGATTTTGATTCAGTGACTTTTTAGCTCTCTGGGAAAATGCTCGGCGAGCTTTTTCGTCTTCTGACAAGTTCATGTAGAGCAGATGTTCCTTGGATAACCCTCTACCTAGATTGCTAAGGTTATTCCGATCCGTAATAAAAACATGGCCGCTAGGGGCGGGGCTTATTTGCCTGAAATGTATATAGTTAATAATTAAAAGACAACTGGCTAGATTTTAAAAAAAATGCACAGTTGTTTTATGGAACACCCGCTACCAAGCTGGTTATGTTAATGACTATTATCTTGCCAAGGCTGGCTTGGTATTGGAACGCTATCTCCATTTATGGCCCTTGAAGTATAAAAAAAATGTAAGTTTACAGTCTAGCATCCATATACATAATGCTTTCTGGACCAGATATATACATCATAAAAATAATTTTATGCCTTGTATAGAAGTTATGGTCCGTAATATTAAGGTTGCCTTAAGAGCAGTGGTACTCAAGTTAGAGCTATGACCTTTAAAATTTGGATGGCAGGTACAGTTTTTCTGTGGAATTTAGATGATGTTGCTGTACTTTTGCATGGTTAATTTATTCAGTATGACTCATAATACAATGATAGGAAATGAAGGCAATGTTTCTCAGGTGAGCGATTCGGGGACATCTTGGCCTCTAGTTTCAATTTATAATGTGTGTGTAAAAATGAATATGTACACACATAAGCTCTCAGACAATCAGAATGATATGACAGTCAAGACAAAATAGTTCATTTGGAAAATCAAATATTAGTCTAGAAAAAGAAAACTGGAAGGGGTATTAGCTGGTTTTATTTCAGCGACTTATTTTTATTTGTCTGCGTGACGAGCTTTGTTGTCTTCTGACAACTTCTTGTTGATAAATTGATATTAGCCACTGAACAGACACAATACGATATATTTTATGGGCGTTTATCGGGGAAGATGTTGCTTTATCGTTCTGAAAAAGAAATTAAATCAATGGATAACGTATATTTATTCAATCTCGATTCGTTCCCATGGCAATAATATCTGATTATTTATGATTATTAAATCTCGGAGGCTTCTCTCCGGAGAAATTGTTTACTGAGGCGATTATTGTTATTTATTTATTTGGTTGTAAACTAATGAAAATAGCGAATCTTGTACCAGTACTAAATAATGCATTTGAATGGCTCACTAAGGAAATGATTATGCTTTTAATATTTCGGTGTCTTAGGAGTTCGATGTTTGTCTTTAGATTGAATTCGCAACCATTAAATCCAATGTCTGTAAACTCAACCAACGGATTAGTAATGATTCTAGAACGATTAGACTGTCTGAAATTTGGAATTAATATTGTATTCTATCAACTCTGTCATGTCATATGTTATGGAAAACGTCTCCGCTGTGCATTCTGTCTAGTAGCCGGTATGTTAACTTGTCTGATATAATATGACTGGTTAATGAGAATTAATGGATTTGATGTCAGGTTGTCTTAGATTATGTTCACTGTGATAACTTAAGGTGATGTATTAAACACATTGCATGCTGTAGAGCATTTTCTTTACATGTATTTTGCTGTTTTCTGTGAACTTATTGCGATGTTATGTTGACTTATTTCGGCGTTTGAATGAGTTAATTCGCTGTTATTTGCATTCGCTTTTTTTTTGTTTGGATAACCAAAGTCTTTTGTTGCCAAAAACATCCATAATATGTCAGAAATTTCATTTAAGCTCAAGGCTGTACTATTTTACAATTTCAAAGTTGTTATTTATTTCGGGGATTTGTTGTTTTTGCTTTTATTGCCAGCAATTGTTATTATAGATTTGCTTTATGATGTATTTATTTTGGTAAAAACATAAACACGTACAAAAATAAATGAGCTAGAAGGAACCATAGCAAATTTATATTAATTTTATAGTATTTACCTAAGTTCAAAGATATGGCCTCTAAAAATGTCAATTGGTGAAGATATGAAACAACGTTTACCGCTTAGGGTGTGGGCACACCCTTGGGATTTAGACAAACAAGATATCCCACCCCAGAGGCAGTACACGTTGTCAAGATTCCAGGAGTTTGAAGTGACTCGTGTGCCAAAGACATACTGAAGAGGTGCGTGGCATAGGGACGCCTGTATCATCGGGTTTGTAAAAATTAAGCTTATCGAAAATTACCCCTTAAGTCTTATTTTATGCCCCAAACCCCATTGTAAGTATTGTTTTGTGTAAATTTGATACAGATAGCCTTGAATATTGTATAAATGAAATGAAATCGAATTGGCAATTAATATTGCAGGAAATGCAGGTCCGTTCTAATTTCGGCAACAAAACAAAGTGGCATCTGAATAAAAACAAACAACAGCGAATCATTTGATAGTAGTTTTGAATACATTTCATAACTTTTTAAGAAGATGTTAAACTGACAGTCTTTATCGATTGTACTTCACTAACAGTATATTATTTGTAAACCACAATATCAATAATGAACCTAACATCATATGACTGACTGACTTCAAACAAATGTTACAGTAACCAGCCAACATTGAATGCATACTTTTTACAATCGGCTTTGAAAGTCTCCACCTTTCGTCTCAAATATATAAATATAGCTGAGCCGTTATTTAAAAAGAAGATAACATTAACAGTAAATGTTGTCTTTATAAAGAGTTTGATTCACAAAAGTGGTTTGACAAGGATTGTTATGAAGCAAAATAAATTATAAAGATGCTTATGTGATGCGAAATGAAGTAAGGAAAAGCTCATAAGAAAATAGAAGAGGTTATACAAACTTAGAGAATCTAAAGAGCTCGAGAAGTTAAAACACGCAAAACCAAGAGATTTTTGGAGGCATTTTTCTTCGGGCAATAATGACACTCCTAATAATATAAGCTTAAAGAAACTTCACGAGTATTATTTCGACTAATTAACTCAGATGTGACTAAAGTTGAAGATTTTAGTAACACGCGTCATTTCCATGATATTAATCATATATTTTCAGATCTTGACAAAAATATGACGGCTGAGAATGTTGATAATGCTATCAAAACACTTAAGAAAAATAAAACGTGTGCACCTTCTGATTTTTTATTAATTTAATTTTATAGAGTATGTAGACATCTTAGCAGGACATATATAACAAACTTATTTAATGTTGTGTTTAAAAGAAAAATGGTCGTACGGGTTTATGATCCCTATTCATAAAAATGTGATATGAACAACGTTTTAAATTGAAGGGGTTTTGCACTTTTGATTAATCTGGGAAAATTGTTTGCAAGTGTTTTAAACTCCAGAATAGTAAAATTTTGCGAAAATGATAATTAATAACAGGTGCGCAATTTGGTTTTTAAAAAAGGTTGTTCCACTGTAGATGCTTTATTTTAATTAAAATATTGATAGATATTACGTTAAACAAAAAAGTGTAGGCTATACTGTGCTTTAATTGATTTTTTAAAAAGAGCCTTCGACTCAGTAAATAGAAATGCATTGTGGTTAAAATCACTGGTTATTAAAAATAATACATTCGATGTACGACACGGTTAAGACATGTGTAATAATTTTCAGATTTTTTTATATCTCAGTTGGCTTGAGACGAGGGGAGACAATTTCTCTTATTTTATTTGAACCTTTTTACATAAGATATCGAATTATTTTTACAATATAGAATAAAATGTGTTCTTTCACTATATGATATGATCACACTGCTGTTATGTTTCGCGGATGATATGATGATATGTATTTCCCAATTCGGCGAAAAAGTTTCAGTGTAATTTAAACAGTTTATCTGAATATTGTGATAAATGGGGTTTAGAGGTGAACCTTTAGAAGACAAAAACTATGTTTTTGTTTTGTTTTATTTTTGAAAATGAAAAGTGGATATACAGAATAATAAGATCGGAGCGGTGAACGATTTTAATTACTTAGATACATTATTCAAATACACGGGGACCTTTGTTGTAAATAACCAGTATGTATATAGTAAAGCACTTGAAGCAATGGACGTTTTTTTTTTTTTTTTTTTTTTTTGGTAAACATCAGAAAGTATGAGCCGAATGTTAAAACCTGCTTGCAATTATTCGATGCTCTTGTCGGCTCAATTCTGAATTATTGTTCTCAAGTCTGGGGATATACTATGTCTTAATTACTTGAAAATTTACACTTAAAGTTCTGTAAATATATTTTGGGGGTGCGTAAACAAATCCTCGAAACGATGCAGTGTTTTGCGAGCTAGGGAGGTATGCTTTGTATGTAAATAGATACGTAAATGTTGTCAAATATTGGTTAAAGGTACAGAGTTCAGAAAACATTATTATCAAGAACGTTTATCAAGAAGTTTTAGAAGACTGTAATAAAGGCAACAAACATTGGGCTAGAAATGTTAAGGAACTGTTATATAAATATGGTCTGATGTACGAATGGGATCAACCGAATACTATAGAAAATCATATATTTTTGTTAGATTTCAAGCAAAGAGTTAAAGATAATTTCATTCAAAAATGGAGTTCAAATATTCAAAGTAATAGTTTTTTATAAAGATATAAAATTACATTTTGAAATGTAAGATTATTTGAGTTTTCTTACATTCAGACAAAATAGATTCTATTTAATAAAACCCAGCACATTTATTTAAAACTGAAACAGGAAGATATGCTGTAGAGATTAGAAAGAAATCAAAGAATATGTATTTTTGTGATAAAAATGTAATTGAAGATGAGTTCATTTCATTATCGAATGCCCAATGTATACTGAAGTTAGGAAAAGGGTTATAAAGAAATATTGTATCACTAGACCCTGTGTGTATTTGAACAACTGTTTAATTTATCTAAAAGAAATATTTTTAAATTAGGTTAATATACACATGAAGCATACAAAATACGCAAATCTGCCCAATTCCCTTGACTTTCTCAGTCATCTTATTGAAATCAGCTGTCCCTTGTAGATTTGTTAAAACTGGTATGGTATTGTGAATATATCAATACGAGTGTTGTTTATATTGCGATGTTTATATTGCACTTTACTGTCATGTGTATCAATATTATTGTACTGTACTGACATGATGATGAACTGCATACAGTTTAAGTCTATCTATCTGTCTGTCTGTCTGTCTGTCTGTCTGTCTATCTATCTATCTATCTTATTCTGCGTTATTACCCGTAAACAGGCCAAGCGTTAGGTCAGACAGCCACGTCGAAAAAAGAGTCTACCTTTGCCTTTCTATTTCAAAGTTTGGAAAATAACGTGTTATCATACTCGTACAAGATACTTGTTAACTACTTTGGGGTGTTAAGTGCGAAATACTGCTCTTTTTTCATATATGTTATTTGGGTTGCTGATATGATTAAAGAAATAGCATGGATATCTTGAATGCTGAAAAATAAAAAAATATATTTATGATAATATATAAGAAACAAATAGTTAAGCTCTTATGTTTAAAACATCTCCGTACTTCGTATTTGGTAGCACATGATCGCATTACATGCTTTGTCTGATACAGTGAAAATTGCTGCGACGATCTGACGATGTTTGCTTTCGATTTCCAGCTAATTTAGTCTTTCGTTTTTGCCGACAGTCTAAACACAAAGCTTCTTCTTCTTCGTTGTTAAGTATCACCAGTTATCAACAGAACATAGTTTTGATGCAATCTGAACATTATGTACATTTAACCATGACATTTTCACAATATTAACTTGACAGAATATGCCTATGATAATCAACAGACAAAACCATATCACGCGCATGCAACCCAGCATTATACAGACATAACAAACAAACAAAAAATTTGAATAAGAAGAAAAGGTGTACACTTAAGAAGGTCGAAACGTTCCTGTATTTGTTCTCAAGATAAAACGATTGATGTTTTCCAGTATTAATTTTTAACATAAGACGGAATAAGTCGGTCGAGGCATTCTATTTTGGTTTCTAACATAAGACGGTCGAGGCGTTCCAGTGTAAGTTCTTAAAATACGAAGGTCGAGGCGTTCCAGTGTTAGTTCTTAACATACGAAGGTCGAGGCGTTCCAGTGTTTTAACATGATACGGTCAGGGTGTTCCAGTGTTAGTTCTTAACATACGAAGGTCGAGGCGTTCCAGTGTTAGTTCTTAACATAAGAAGATCGATGCGTTCCAGTGTTAGTTCTTAACATACGAAGGTCGAGGCGTTCCAGTGTTCTTAACATATGAAGGTCGATGCGTTCCATAGTTAGTTCTTAACATAAGAAGGTAGATGCGTTCTAGTGTTCTTAACATAAGAAGGTCGCTTGTTCTTAACATAAGAAGGTCGATGCGTTCCAGTGTTCTTAACATAAGAAGGTCGATGCGTTCCAGTGTTCTTAACATAAGAAGGTCGATGCGTTCCAGTGTTAGTTCATAACATAAGAAGGTCGATGCGTTCCAGTGTTCTTAACATAAGACGGTCGAGGCGTTCTAGTGTTAGTTCTTAACAGACGAAGGTCGAGGCGTTCCAGTGTTAGTTCTTAACATAAGAAGGTCGAGGCGTTCCAGTGGTCTTAACATAAGACGGTCGATGCGTTCCAGTGTTCTTACCATAAGACGGTCGATGCGTCCCAGTGTTAGTTCTTAACATACGAAGGTCGAGGTGTTCTAATATTATATCTTGCATATGACGGTAAAAGATTTCCATAGCTGTGACTGAATTGTAATAATATCATTGGACCTGGCTGTTTTTACTCTTTACTCTATAACACTTTTGTTACGTGTTTCGCAATCATCTGCATCTATAAATTAAAAAAGAAACCATTGTGTGTCAATTGTGTGTACTCTTTGATTTGTTATTAAAAGAGATATTCTGCATTTAGCACTTATATAACATTTTGATTTTAAGTAAGTTTCGTAATAGATACAATGTACATGTGTATAATGTAATACGGGTTGGAAACGATAAAATATACACCAATGTATATATTCAACCTTTAAATCAATATAGACTCAGTTTGACGCATTTGTAAGCAGAACAGACCCATATCAGACAGTATAGGATGTTAGTAGTTTCAATTTAATGGAAAATTCGTGAAGTTCACGATATTGCAATAAATATAATTTTCATGAAAATCATGTAGCGGAGATGTTAGTGTATTCTACTTAAGTGTATTCCACGTAAGCTAATGCAACGGAAACGATAATGTAATTATACCTAATGTTCAGTTAGTCACGTATTTCATGTAAAACTCATGTAACGGAAATGTAATTTATTCAGTTAGTCATCGTATTTCATGTAAAACTCATGTAACGGAGACGCTAATGTAATTATACCTAATGTTCAGTTAGTCATCGTATTTCGTGTAAAACTCATGCAACGGATACGATAATGTAATTATGCCTAATGTTCAGTTAGTCATCGTATTTCATGTAAAACTCATGTAACGGATACAATAATGTAATTATACCTAATGTTCAGTTAGTCATCGTATTTCATGTAAAACTCATGTAACGGAGACGCTAATGTAATTATGCCTAATGTTCAGTTAGTCATCGTATTTCATGTAAAACTCATGTAACGGAGACGCTAATGTAATTATGCCTAATGTTCAGTTAGTCATCGTATTTCATGTAAAACTCATGTAACGGAGACGCTAATGTAATTATGCCTAATGTTCAGTTAGTCATCGTATTTCATGTAAAACTCATGTAACGGAGACGCTAATGTAATTATACCTAATGTTCAGTTAGTCATCGTATTTCATGTAAAACTCATGTAACGGAGACGCTAATGTAATTATGCCTAATGTTCAGTTAGTCATCGTATTTCATGTAAAACTCATGTAACGGATACAATAATGTAATTATACCTAATGTTCAGTTACTTAAATTAAAAGTAACGGAGACACTTGTTTATTAAGTCAAATTCTCATTATTTTCAAGTTTCATGTAATACTTATGCAACGGAGCATTTATATAAACACTGACTCCGTTACGTATTGTTTTATCACGCAGTATGTGATATTTCTTGAGTTTCATGCGTTTTACATGTTACATGGGTCTGAACGGAGCAGATGCCTATATAAGGACCGGGCATGTTTAAAGGTTGGTGTATCTTTTTAGAATGTTAAGTTATGAAGGGTGTTTTAGAATGGTGAAATAGAAAAGTTAACGTATTATCACCAGTGTATATAGAATTAAGTGTTTGTGAACATCAAAGAAAAGTAAAAGGGGAAAATTGACTTTGGACTTTCTTCGTCTATGACACCAAAACTAAAATTCCAGTGTGGCAGTAAATTAAATAAAATCCTTTTCAGTCTAAGTATTTAAATAAAAAGTAAAAAAGGGAATTCTGCTACAACAATACCGAAAACTAACATTCCTGCATTCGCCTGGAATTTACTAAATATCCATTTAAATCAGTCATTGACACTTTAAAACGTCATTGTGAATAAAATGTACTAAATTATAAAGTTAATACACCTATGTCAATATTATCCTAAGTTATCGAAGTTTGAAGGATCAATTCGTTCTTTTACAACGCTTAAATCTTTTGATACTCCTCAGGTGGAGGTAAGAACATCAGTGGTTTGGGGCATTCTTCATCATCCCTCGGTTGTATCTGGAGGAAGGATATGCTCAAAATCAAAGCAGTTTGTTTGCCGAATTAAGAATACGCGAGTAAATAGTTCCTCTGGAACGCTACGAACGCAGTTTCGAGTGTAAACAAACAAAATGTCTGACTCTGACACCTTTAAACAACCTTTTTACAGTCGAACTGCAAAGCAAACACTTTCTATTTTCATGTATAAGGTGCGTGTTTACATACGACGCCATTTCTAAATCACGTGACCGAAAAAAAGTCCCGATGTCTGCTTACTCGATATATACGACAGTGGTAAGGAATTTATCTCCGAGGCGTTCCGATTGTAGTTTTGGGATATATTATCTAAGATATAAGATATTACGATACGATCGTTCGGATTGGTCAACGCCTGTCCGGATAAGTTTATCCTCCGTCCAACTGGATAACTGTGTTATTTGGCATTTTTACTTAATCGACAAGACGGTAGAATAATCAGTAGCCCTGGGTTTGTATTGTATTGAATCATATTGATATCAAATCTTAAATTGTATCTATTCTTTAACATTTCTTTTTCAAAATAAAACATGTGCACTTCATATTGATTATGCAATAATCAAATATGTTGATATCAATTATACCTGAAAAAAGAAAACACGTCCAAATTAATTAAAACCGGTATACAAACTTTCTCTTACAATCAAATGTAGAGATAAGTGCAACTCTATCGAAAACAAAAAAAGAACAGGATTGTTCAAACTTGTTTATAAACAAGACTTATCAGGGTACTGTAATGTACATTGTTTTGATATTCTTTTGAGAGTGTTTCCCTTATTGTGTTCAATATGTCCACAGACTCTATCCATTCTGTTGTTTTAGCTTGGACATTATTTTTATGGAAACCTTATGTTCTTTGTCCCACTTGTGTCAAATTGATTTAAATGTTATGGAATTAATTTAGGTGAACACACAATCTTAAAATCATCACATATACTGAACTTTTTTCTAATTGTAAAGTCAAAGCAATTCAAATAATTATCAAAAATTAATTTACAGAGTTTATTCGGGTAAGAATTCAATTAATTAAATTCATTACTGTATGAAATAAAGTAAAGAAAATAAATGCATAAGTTTCGGAAATTTTTATACTAACTTAAGTTGATTTTAGGAATTTCGGTCTATGTTATGGTTTATATCTAGAAATCAACGTCGAAAATATAGTACAAATGTAAAGTGATCCCAAACTAATGCTGGTGTCTCCATGATCGGCGCCACCAGGACTCCAGCCAAACAGGTCATTGTACAGAATGTCCAATCAAGACTTGTTTGTAGACTAATGGAATTAATATCTTTCGTTTACTAGCCAATATGATCGTCGTCGGGGCCGAACTGTTTGTCAATTTTATGTGACTGAATAGCGTAGACAAAGGTCGTATTGATAGTTGATACTACTTATCATCAATTCCCTCAGAAAATGTGGGAAATGCAATACCTCAATCGAGAAAAGAAGCACTTGATTTTCTGATTTTCAGATTAGGTCTACCAGCATCAAAATATATTTGATTTGCTGTAACGTATTTAAAGTATTTTTTTTTATCTATGTAGTAATACAAATGTATGAAGCACTGCTTGGTGTATAACTCCAATGATGGATATCACTCAAATAAATAAATATTTGTGCAGAGGAGTAGCTCTGTCAGCAATTTCAAGTAATTTTTAACTACAAGGTGGGTATCATTTCCATCTAATTGCTTTCATTCCGTTTAAACCCTCGTCTAGTCTAGAAACATCTATTTGCTCTTAAATGTATTGCTTGTTTGCAGTAAGTTTGTTTATGGCACATTTTCCAAAGTTTAGATAGATATTTATGGAAACAAGATGGCCAGGGTATCTCAAAAACTGTGATCAATCAATCTGAAGGCACCAAGACGGTTAATTATTACTTAATCAGCCATGCGCTTATTCGGTATTCTAATCTATTTGATGTCTTCAGGACGTAGTTTATGTTGTCCCAGGAAAAAGGTCTTGAAAGCATCGCAAATGAACACATTCGTAACTTAAATGATGTAAATAAAATGAAATATGTAGTTTTTCTTTCGGCAACTTTGAGCCCTTTACATGATAAGGGGTTTTTTTTCTGTCTGAAAAATAGAATTTTATGTTTCTAATGCGAAAGTGATATTTGAAATGTACATTTATAGGATCATTGATCGATACCAATTATATTACTATATTTTTTATATGTATGAATATAAAGGCGAAAGAAGATTTGCGTTAATTTTTTAAATTAGCTTAAGAGTAATTTTGTGGGTTATTTTTTATATTTCAAGCGTAGGTTTACTTCTCACTACATAGTTTGCACAAGAAAAACAGAAGGGGAAAGAGGAAAAAGATATTCTCGGCTCACCTTGCAGCTCGAATGTCCAATCATTTCATCCCTGCATTGCATTTCTCTTAGGCTTATCTTGAAAACCGGCATAATTATGTATGTTACCCTATTTCTCTCGCAACTCCATATAACTAAATAGCCCAAAATCCATATATAAATAGAAATGGAATTGACTCTTGTACCGTTCTTGATATAACAGTAATAGCATGCCATTGCCGAAAAACCGGCCTACATCTTTTATGTATTGGTTAAGATTTGACCAATCAAATTCCATATTATGCCTCCCAGAGATCCCATGAAAAACAAGGCTTGTTTGAATACAATAAATGAAAAGGAAAATAATTGTGCATTTATGTTATAAAACAGCCATTAATGTAACTTTTATCAACATTTGGAAATACACATACTTCTTAAGCAGCAAATCTGAAGTATAATCGATATAATTTATATAATGATCAATATATTATTAAATAAGAAAACATTGAATTATTTAGACAACCATTGTTCATATAATATTAAACGTAATACTTCGAACAAGTTCACACAATCACGATGAACAAGAACAGTTGTCTCGCTAGTACCCGAGATCTAACGGGACCTGCTTAAGAAATGAAGAATCGTTCCATTCGAGGAATCTCTTAGGTTATTTAAATTGTTGTTGTAGAAGATGTTGTAGTAGCAGAGTAACAATAGCTATTAGTAATTGTTCTTGTTGCTGTAATATAAGGAAATAGGAATCAGTTAGTAAATGACTAATGATAAAGAATGGTGGTTGTATTGGTAGTCTTAATTTATAGTGATAGTAGCAGTAGTAGAAACAATAAAACTGTGGTGATGCAATACTTGTGGGGGGAAAACAAAAATGGGAGTAAATATGTAATACGAAGCACGAGTTTATAAAAAATCTAATCTTTATTATGAAATTCAATATTGTATTTACAAAATTACAACTCTATATCGTTACAGGCAATTCATGTCAGGAACAGTAACATAAAGATCTAACCAAAATGATTCCTAAAGTATTTTTAAGGTTTTTTTATATGTACTATATGTATATGAAGCGTTAACATTTGTTAAGTTTTATTACACTTTATACGTTTTTTATATAAAGTTGAAAATACGAATGAATACCAAACATATACATTTTATGATATTAGATAAATGTAGAATATATGGTCATGAAGGGCTAATATAAAGCAAAGTACAAGAATCACAATACATTTAAAATACATCATTTCAACGTTTGTTGGCAGAGTTTAAGAACGTTGAAATATTGACAATAAATGAGAAACACATTGATTCAGTTGGTGACAAGACGTTGCAACTGCTTCTCATTTCTATTTATGATTGACATCTTAATAAACCCTCTTTATTCTTTCTTTTATTTATTTTAATGCAAAAAAGATATTTTCCACTCATTGGAATTCATTATTCTTTTAAAGACAATATCAGTAAAACGCACTTTAAGTGTTAATAAATAAAAATGTGAATACGATTTCTAAACTGTTAGATATGGGCCAATATTGCGCATAGTTCTACAAAAGTGAACAACATTGCGCTTATGTCACATTCCGATGAGATAAAATTACAAATGAGGCACATTTGAGTCGCAAACAATTTGAATACATTTATAGTTCGTGATATCAAAAGCCTTATATGGTACTATCGTTTTCTTCTCGCGGTGCAGTTGCCATTTCCGTTTCATTCCATTCAGTATGCACGGTTGCCTCCGTTTGCATGACGTAACCTTTTTTGTTCTTCCGTCGATATGATAAGACTCGAGCGATTACATTGACAAATTCCTCTCGAAATACCCTTTCTGCAATCAAAAATATGTAAAATTTACACGCATAGTGAGTAATTCCGATCTCTTCAATGATGGTTTTCGCCAGCATATATTTTGCTTCAACATTTGGGTCTGCTACCACGTTATCCTCCGACGGTATGAAATAATACCTCACGGCGTATACGATTGAAACTGGGAGCGTAGTGACGATGAAATAGAATGACACAATCAGCAACGAGAACGTTGTGGTCTGCGATCGTGTCTTGCATGCAGTTTCGAATTCCTGAAGTCGTTTCACTTCCTTGATGATTAAAACGTTAAAGACCAAGATCATGAGCGGCACGCACATGAACACCAGCATCTCAGTGATCCATGTCCATATTGACCACAAGGACACAGGTCCACCTTGTACGGCAGAGGGTCTTATTCCGCAATACTGTTTGTCCGAATTATACATATAGAAATATGCTTGCATGGAACCCAGGGCAAGTGCGAAACCAGCCATGCAAAAGCTGACGATCTTGGCTCTAAACTGCGTGCAATATTGAGCACGTTTTGATGGAAACCATACCCCAATGAATCGTTCAACTGTAAAGGCCAGAACCAGAAGCGGAGACAGGTACTGGGTTGCCATGTAAACTGTGGGGAGCATTTCACACACGACGGGGCTATTAAACATCTCTACGTGCCAAATCTTGTACAGTTCAAACAACACATGGATACACAAGAACAGCAAATCCGCAAATCCAAGAGCAGCAAGATAGGTACCAGACGAGTGGCGCATCCGAGGCTGCAGCCAGACAATGCAAGACAAAATGTTGCCAGGGAAACCGAACACGTACAGTATCGGTGAGATGATTTTGTCAATGTTTGTGGTGGCGTCGCCAATTGCGAGATCTGGAGTTACCATATCGACCTGGCTGTTATTGCGTATCGTCTGCATCACGTCCGGTGGCAGAGAGTCGTTCGTCTGCAACAGAGAATAAGATGGAAACCCTTTCATGATAAATCAAAATTATGTTCAATAACAGTCTTTACCATTGTTTGTACATAATCATTTTCTCGTCCAGAATGCAAATTTCTAGCCTTACAAATTGACCTTAAGCAAAAACTCGGCATTTCTTTGTCCCAAATGTTTTTCAAATGTTACTAAACAAAGAAATCTCTGTAAAGCAACGCGGCTGTGCACTTGCTTGTTGAGCTTACTTTTGTCTTTTCTTCGTTTGTCAGACTTGAATATTTATTTGAGGTGGTTTTGTTCAATTCATTAAAGGCCCATTATATTTCATAATGTTTAATTTTTACGAAAACGAAAATATAAAATAACATTGACGTATCGTAGACTAACACAAATGGTGCATAATGTGCAAATATCTGCTGCAAAATAACAGTTAAATATATTGGAAATGTTGATCAAATTACACAACTTAGTATTTTGGATGGATGTCAAAATACTTTCATTGTTTACATTTTGCATTTGCGAGTATTCCCGAAGACAGTCTGTAACCGGAAATAAACCGCCTTCGAATCAATTTCTTTATCTGCTACATCATCAATTTGTGTACTCCTGATTCGTTCAGGTAGACATAGGGAATGTCAGTGGAAAATTCACGGAAACGTGCGGAATATTCAAATTAGTTGTTTTTGTAAACAATTGAATGATCTTAAGTCATAATTTACTTCTAATTTATCCATTGTAGTAACGTTGTCGTCAACGAGTATGTACAGATTACATCTCGTAACAAATCTGTACGATAAAAGCACACACTTTGCTCACTGCTTTTGGAAGCATAATATGCCTTTAGTAACATCTTATATACTTAGTTGCAAAAGAAATTGTGCAGTCAGCCTTTCGTTACTTAAAATATGGCGTTTTTCACTAAAACATATTACCTTGGTAGAAATATTTGAATCTTATAAGGCCGTTATGAACATTTACTCTTACCACGAAAGTATATTATCTTTCGTCCAAATACAAAACATGTCTGACAGAAATATTATAATTTGATTGACGAAATCTAAATTCACACTTTCTGTTGCGACTGAATATATATAGGTATATAGTAACTATATACAATATACAGTGACAAACAAATGGGTTATGATGTGGGAACACATATTATAAACTACATCGTGTCTACGTATTTTTCTAATGCACTATCTGCAAATTAACACTAACGAGCAACATTAAAATGTTTATGTTACACGTTGCTTGAAATAACTCAAAATAAACATAGTACATTTGTGGAGAAAATTGCAGATATTACAAAAAAGTGTTCCATTCACGCGATTTCTATTTAGGCAAGAGTAATGAAAATATATCAGTAAACAGCTACAAAGACGTATATCCAATAATAAAAATAGACGTTCTCTTAATTTTCTTAGCATTAATATTAGCCACTGAGCACACGCAACACGTAATGGTGTTTTATGGGCGTTTATGGGTGAAAATGTTGCTTTATCGTAAGTAATTTATATTTATTCAATCTCGATTCGCTCCCGTAGCAATTTCGTCTGATTATTTATGATTATTAAATCACGGAATCTTCTCTCAGGAGATACTATTCATTGAGGCGATTATTGTATCTATTTATTTGGTTTTAATCTAATGAAAACAGCGAATCTTGTAACCGTACTAAATTGTGCATTAGAAGGACTCACAGGAAATAAATATGCTTTCAATATTTTTATGGGTTTCTGAATGTGTGTACACATTTGTGCGAGAGGGGAAGTAATATGGTTGAAATTCATATTTCAAAATTTATTGTAACAATTGTTGATAAAACGTTAAACTCATGAGTGCATAAAATCTCTACTAAACCGTTTATGTATCGAACCAATGATCCGTGCTTGGAAGTCTTGAAAAATGTTTGCCTTAAGTGGATGATAATGATGATGATCGCACTTTGACCACGTCATGTTGGCGAGATTAAAACAGTGTTTATGGTGAGTAAAATGTGTTTATATTCCTGAAGTGGTGGTCGAACTTGCTTCCTTTAGGTCAACTGTCAATAAACACTTCCGCTGGACTGGTAATGATTCTTGAACCCCACGACTGTTGTGAACTGATAGTGTATATTGTCAACTCTGTCAACCCATTTGTGTTTTTAATCTGGTAGCAGGCATGTTGTATGCTCTTGTCTGGTGATTGTGATGGGTTGATCAGCATTCAGTTATTATAAAATGGATTTGATGCCAGGTTGTCTAAGAATTATGTTCAGTTTGATTACTTTAGGATCCGTATTGTAACTATTTTATGTTGTGGAACAATGCCTTTATATGTATTTGATGTTTTGGGGCCATAATGGTGACTTAACTCTACGTTTTGATGGGTTGATTCGCTGTAATCTTGCATTTGTTATTTTGTTCATTTTGGATAACTCAGGGATTTTTGTAGCTATTAACATCAAAAATATGTCAGAAATCGTGTTTGGAATTTACTATTTTATCATTTCAAGTTGTTTTGTTTTGAGAGGTTTCCTGTTGTTGTTTTTTAATGTAGGCAAATTTTATCACGAATTTGCTATAATGGGACACATTTTCATGAAGTTAACGATTTGCTTATTTTACGCACAAAATTAAATGAGCTATGAATACATTTGTAACCATGCATTAAAGGAACCATGTTCATTTTTTTTAATTAATTTTATAGTATTTGCCTCAGTGAATAGATATGGCCTCTACATAAGTCAATTGTTGAATATTAACAATGTTTTACCGCCTAGAGAGTGGGCGCACCTTGGGGATTTAGACAAACTGAAAATCCCACCGCAGATACAGTACAAGTTGTCAAGATCCCTGGAGGTGAAGTGTTCCATGTGTCAAAAATATCCTGAAGAGATTGATAACATGGTAACATATCATTACTATTCAACAAGTTGTAAAATTGTTACTCCTTGTGTAACCGATTATATCTTAGAAACAGCATGTTATTTTAAAACCAAAAGTAATACATGTAATTCTGAATCCGATATAATATTGAGAACCCTGCGCAGCATGTCAAATGAACCTAACATCATATGAATGACATCAAACAAAGTGTTACGGTACATTGAATGCATACTTAATACAATCCGCTTTGACAGCTTTACAGCACTCCAGAGAATTAAGCTGATTTGCGTTCATTTTTCTTTGAATATCTTTGAGTACAGGTGGCCACAAGTGCAGCTATGATAAGCAGGACCTCAAAATATCTGCAATTTTAAGGTAATCCGTCCACCATTAAATTATAATCTTGGTCTTTGAAATGCTTAAAATACTTTTAAAAAGGGAAAATAAATACACCTATTAGGTGTTGGATTAATGTATCCTCTGTTGCTAATACAAAATTAAATCCCAGATGCTACACGCAGTCTGCATGACAAAGAAAATTTCATATTTCGTACACCATTTAAAGTTCAGCCATTTAATATTCATCAAGTCATAAAATTGCACATGTATATTCATGAGGAACAAGGTTAAACGCAGGTTAATTGCAACAATACCGAAACGTAACATCCATTTATTTACCCAGATCGCCAATGAATCTACAGCCATAACTTAAAACTTCCATATACTACTTCCACCATCTATAATCTAACTACTTACCTGTTATCTGGACACCCGATTTAAGACATGTTCGTGTATATTGTGTCAAAGTTTTCACGCTATGTACTTTTCCAACTAGGTGTCAAAACCGATCTGAATGGAAAGCGCTCAAAAATCATGAGTAAATCATGGCTGCGACACTAAACTTTTTCTGCGTAAGGAGATTGATTTGAAATGGATGAGATACGTAAATCAAACAGTTTATGATATAAGTGGGTTGTGTTTTTTTTTAATTGTACATGACATTTTAAGAAAAGAATTACGTATCTTCAAATTACACATTTTTCCATAAAAAATGTATGAGAAAGTGAAAATACAATAGTGTTTCTGATTTGGCATTGTACTATAAAGAAGTGACGTCACGCTCGCCGTTTAACCTCTACACATTGACGCATCACCAAGCCGATTATGGCTTTTTCTACATGCTCGTCTGATTTCGCTAAGACTTTGCGCAAAGAAATAATCCGTTGTTAATCGACACAAAAAGTTCAGATAAATCTCAATAAGTTTTCATAGGACAATTTAATTCGGACATGACTTAGCAAAAAAGGACATCTAAAGTAAGCACAACATTTACAAAAATATTGCACAGCATCGGCCTATGCTGAAGCTGTAACCTTCACTTCTAGCAATGGCGGAATCTGTCAGATTGATAGCAAAGAGTTTGGGTTTTGGGCATCCTCTTAAAAATGCACAATGGCGTGTCTTCTCAATGTTATTGAGAAAAGTGACACAATGGCCATCCTGCCAACCGGAATAAATTAGGCCGAAATAAATGATATTTCAATAAACGATTTAAAAGAGCAGCCATGATGGAAGTAGTACATATCCCATGATTCTTTGAGCGAAAGAGCGTAGCGGTTTATTTTGCGGGCACAATGCTTTTTTACATGCGCATTGCTCAATCAACAATAGAATTGTTGAAATGACGACTAGCATAGATGTACATTTTGCAGTATCAAAGCATACTCATTTAACTCACATTTTGTCATATTCATATAAAACTGCTTTTGTTTACTGGGTCTATTTGCACGGAAGCACAATTCGTAGTTTTTTTTTTGGTGAATCCTACGGTCTGGTATAGAGACTAGTGCAAGCTAGTGACGTCACAGTCTCTATTTATAAATTGCCTTGATAAAAGAAGAAGCCTTGTATTCCCCCATTTAATGCTATGATAACTGCTCACAACACGACAGTTTGTGTTATTGTATAAACTAGTTTAATCATAATACATAATACACATAAGTAGCTGTTGGAAAGTCAATTTAATTGAGTACATCTGTGACCATAAGAAAGGATAATCAGACGTATAATATTAAACACTTGTTTCCCCATCAGCATACTAACAACTCTGTGGATATTCACCACTACTGCTATATTTCAAATGTATTAAACCTCTCTAATACCAGTGTGCGTTTCTTTATAGCAAGTTACATGGACATCACAGGCTTTGATAGATGAACCCCAGACCAGGCGTTAACAGATTGGTCAGAGGCCAAAGTGTTTAATTTTGCAGTCAAGTATTGTATACACCATATCCTCTAGACATGAAACGGAAATTGTAATTCAGATATGAACACATGTATATATTATTTATACACAATCTGCTCGTGTATGTCTGATCGGATCCCGGAATATAAACAATTGGGGAGCGTAACCTGGAAAGCCCTTCTTCAAGCGGAATACAAAACTGTCATTCCTAGAGGCCGCTCTTTAGGAAATGGCAACTTAAGTTGATTTATTTCATCTTATGTTTAGAGTAAGTAATTCCCTTAAAATTAAAAGAACCGCTTCCAATTATGTATGCTGAGCCGCGGAGAGAAAATATCTGGCGCCGAGTACGTTCTATCAGAGCCTAATCGATCTTCATCGTTGCAGACGTAAATTATTTCCATATGACTGGAGCTTGGGGACGCATACGTCTCCGTGTCGTTTAATCTATCTATCTATCTATCTATCTGTCTATCTGTCTATCTATCTATCTATCTATCTATCTATCTATCTATCTATCTATCTATCTATCTGTCTGTCTGTCTATCTGTCTATCTATCTATCTATCTATCTATCTATCTATCTATCTGCCCGTCCGTCTGTTCGTCTATCTATCTATCTATCTATCTATCTATCTATCTATCTATCTGCCCGTCCGTCTGTTCGTCTATCTATCTATCTATCTATCTATCTATCTATCTATCTGCATTTTTATTCATTCATCCAAAGATTTATAGGTCTATGTTACGGTTATTGCACGATGATTAATATTGCAGTATTCACAACAGCAGATCAAAATCAATGCTTTCAGTGCGGTGTGTGGTCCGATCGCTCCAGTTAATAAGTTGACAGCTCACTAACTTGATACTTCCGTTCTGCAAGTTTTATTTACCAGTCTATAAATCATGGGGGATTGCTGGACCATCTGTTGATAAATTAAACTCATCTGATCCATTTGAATATGGATTGTGTTAAACAATTCGTGTGTGTTAAAACATATATGTGTATTTTCGTATGTACGTGCACGTGAGGTGTGTGAAGTTAGCGCGTAGATCGTAGATCGTAAATCAACACTATAACTAATTTTCTTTGTCGACCTGGGTCGTAGATCGTAGCTCAACCACTCAAATAAACCAAAATAAATGGTTGAGCTGGGTCGTAGATCGTAGCTCAACCATTCAAATAACCAAAATAATGGTTGAGCTGGATCGTAGATCGTAGCTCAACCATTGAAAAAGTTTCGCGGTATATTGGTTACTGTGGTCGTAGATCTAGCTCACCATTGAAAACTTTCATAGAATGGTTTAGCTTCGATCTACGACCCAGCTCAACCATTTATTTTGGTTTATTTGAATGGTTAGCTCGATCTACGATCCAGCTCAACCATTCATGACTTTTTAATGGTTGAGCTACGATCTACGACCCAGTCAACATATTAGTTTATTTGATGTTACTCATCTACACCCAGCTCACCTTATTGGTTTATTTGAATGTTTAGCTACATCTAGAAGATACAAGAAATATTTATTCGACTAAATTGCTACGTATTAAGTGATTGTAAGGTCGCTTTCTGTTCCTTAGTCTGAATGTAATCTGTAAAATGTCAT
>CM037780.1:38063403-38113403 GCA_021229015.1 Solen grandis | reverse complement strand
CAGTTTTTTTAACATTTTCTTTGTACAAGGCATTGACTTTCTATTTTTATGTAGAAATACGTTTAATCAATTTGCAAGTTTTGATTTCATGTAGAAATAGGTTAATCAAACAAGTATTGAGTTGCTGATATCTCAAATCGATTTGAAATAGTATGGTAATAAATGTGTGTCCTAGCATTCAGTGTTAAAATATTTCTCAGAAAACAATTATGGAAAGTTTGTCCATCCATCATCCGAAGACATTAGCAAAATATCTCAAATCGATTTGAAATAGTATGGTAATAAATGTGTGTCCTAGCATTCAGTGTTAAAATACTGATCAAAATTTTAAATCAAATTCGTTACCGTATATTGCGCTTCCAAAAAACTGAACCTGCTGCTTGCAGAATTAATGGACATAGTCCACAAGGGTTTGACCATACGTGATTTGGGGCTGAACTACGAATGTATCGCATCAAAGATTTCAATTTTGTGTCCGCTTTACCCCGCAAAACAATTTTAATGAAAAGCGTGACCGTGTTCTCTCTTTCTCTCTCTGTCTCTCTCTCCTCTTTTAGAAAAAAAATCCGAGATTAGCTAAATTAATGGATCGAAATTGTAAAAAAAAAATCAAGCTATTTTTTTCTTTATAAAGACAATACTTAATTGAAGACGGGACTGTCTTTTTTTAAATTCAATTCCAAGTTGCACTAAACTAAACTAATGGATCGGTAGCGTAAAAAGTCAAGCTCTGTGTGGTATATTGGAAAATTAATTAAAATTGACCATTTTACGGCACTTGTTAGTAAAGACTGAGAAATTTCTTAATTGTGCATTTCTTGAATTTGCTTGTTCAGCGAAAATCTGATTTAAAAGTGTTTGTCATTTATCCGATGTTTAGGTCTTGTTCATATTTGACAAAATATAAAACCGTATATGCATTGTTACGAATCAAACTAGTATATAATGTAATACATGTATTAGATTTGAAATTCGACCGTTAATCAGTACGAATGAACTCATAAAAACTCTGATAAAGAAATTGAAATGTAGACAAAAACATTGCTTACAGAATGTCTATGTATTTATTAAATACTTTGCGCCTATCGCAAGCCTTTTCAATTATGTAACAGAAAAACACCAATTTCGTGATTTATGATCAACCTTGAGTGCCAGACCCTTTTGCATTTACAAAAGTATCTATTTGTTTTTGTCAAGTTTTGATGTAAATATTCACCTAAATTTGTATACAAAAAATACTCGTCTAGTCATATATTAAAAAGTAGGAAAAGTTAAACCAAAAATACCTAAATATGGAGCATTACATCCATACTTCTTTGAATTCACGAAGAAACAAAGATGCAGCTGTTTAACCCTTTCCCTCATAGAGGATACCATGAAAAGACCTATGCGAACAGAATAAAACCAGATCAGCCTGCGAGTAACTCGCAGGCTGATCAGGTTTTATGCTGTTCGCTGCTCCTCAGTGGTCTGGTAATGAGGATTTTACAATTAAATTTGGTAAGGTTTGAGTTTGGCTTTCTGCAGATCAGGCTTTGTGTGGTACCTATTGAGTGCGTCAAAATGAGTCTATATGAGGGAAAGGGTTAAGTGTAAAACTGCACTTAGAACAGGGTACCATACTAATCTCATTATCCCGGTATAAGGTATAAAACCTCGAGATTGTTCTTATAAACTGTTTTCAGCTTTCGATCTGAATTTTAAACACCAGGAATATGTTTCGTCATACATTCTTTATGTGACTAGACTATTTGAGTTTATCATCACTTCGACAGTATTCCATCATATAGCGACGTCCAGCTGAAGACCCCGAATGCACGGAGGCATCCGGGTAGAACCACTGACCCATTCTTTACGTGAATACTAAGTATTAGTACATATAGAAAATGGCTTTGTTAATTTGATGTTACATTTCTTTCTAGAAATAAATCATATGCAAAATGATTTTATGATACTATGATATTGAGTATTGCAATATGTGTATTTCTTTCAAGAGTACACGTATTTATATTTTAAGCTATTTTTGAAGCCGAAGCAAAATATTCAAATTTCTGACTACATTTAAATTAGACATCGCATGCACATTTCTATAAAAACTGCACGTGTATGCATGACATATCATCCTATCATACAATGGAATACATTAAGATATGTTAATACATTAAAAGAACATCGATGGGTAACAAAAAAAAATGAAATTTCGAAGAAGCCCAAGAGTGAGGAAATTTACTGCGAATCTATTCAGGGCTTCAAGGTTATGGCGTCCCGATATGTTACAGAGATTTAATCAAATGGTCCTGTAAACGATCCGTATTTCTACGAATGATTATTTACATTCGTCTGTAAAGATAACAGTATCTCTGCCATAAAGTGGTTGAGTGGAAATCAATCCATGCCTGTAGTGCTAAGCTGAGTTTACGCAGTAATTTCCCAGAAGGAAACGCAAAGAGGGCCAAGTGATTCAGATAATGGGATTTAAACCTTGATAAATGCCCCATAGGTTTTATTGTTCACACCATATCGGTGAATTATGTAATAAATAGAGAACATTTAATGGTGAAGATAAAGCATTAAGTTATTCTTGACAAATTAAGTTTATTTGAAGCAGAAATGTGATCCTTGTTTAATCTTATTCTATATATGTCTTCATTCAAAAGATTCATTTTTAAACTCACTTCTTTCATTATACAGTAAGGATTGGTATAATGCATTTAAATATAATGCATGCTTTAAAGTTTAATGATTTGTCACAGAAAGTTTATAACAATGAACTGGCTCTGATGGCGGGGTTTACACCGTCTTTAATGTGGGGAGTAGCCGGAGTGCCCGGAATATAAACTTAATGTATGGAATTATATTTTGACCAATGAGATTGCAGTATTTTTCAAAATTTTCCATCGGTTTAACTTGTTAAACCGTTAGTTTTAATGGATAACCTAGTATTCGCTCTGAATTAACTGCACCTGTGGAAAACCTTTCTGCGCATGTGTGAAGAGGCGGGATAAGAGGCGTGGCCTTTATTGGCAATGTTCCAACTATGATGAAATGCAATGAGAACAGCGTAGAAGTTCTACTTTTTTTATTTTGAATGAACTGTTTATAAACAATGAGAACTGAATGTCAAATAACATTTACATAGTAATCATAATATCATATCCAAGATGATGAAGTAAAAAAAAAAGCAAAAAGCAAAAAAGCAAATACAAGTTACTAATATCAAGAATTCCCCAACACACTAAATCTTATACGTCATTAATGTATGGAATTATATTTTGACCGATGGGATTGCAGTATTTTTCAAAATTTTCGTTCGGTTTAACTTTATAACCGCTAGGTATAATGGACCTAGCATACGTTTTGAATTAACTGCACATGTGATCAACCTTTGAGCGCATGCGTTTAAAGGTGGGATTTGTGGCGTGGCTATAAAATCAATATTCCGACTTTGATTAAATGCAGTAAAATGAAGCAACGAGAACTGATACGAATATAGAAAAGATTATTTATTGGGAATAGCATTTCAGTCATTTGGAGAAAATGTGTACTTGAGACAGATATAGTACTGCCACACTGCAGTATCACACCGTAGACATGTGGCATGATACATCACCCTGTTACATTATCCTGACAACGGACCAACTAGTCATACCAGTACCATTATTACGACTTTTTACAGAAATCATAGTAGTGACATCTTGTGACTCGTAAAGCATCATCAACAACAAATCGCAAATATAAGTGAATAGCATTAAGTATTCACTAGCTCAATCAGTGCTTATTTTTCTCGCCCGATCTGACTATCACAGTGCCAGGGTGCCAGATTAGCGTAGTGGTTACGCACTTCGCTTTTCACCAATGCGTCCCGAGTTCGATTCCTGGTCACGCACGTGAGGAGGTACAGTGGTCGCCCGTCCAGGCACGAGGGTTTTGTCCGAGTTCTTCGGTTTCCTCCCACAATACTTACCGCATACGCCGCCACCAGAGCCATCGAAAATGATTAATATAAATTGTAGAACTTGTTCGTAATCGATGTAAAATATGAAGTTTAGATATATGACTAACATTTTTTTTTAGTTTGGAACTTAAGCATCTTGCATTTTCGTCACTTGTGGTTGGTGTCTTTATCTCGGTAGACGTCATTGTAGCAGGCGCTACTTCAGTTTTAGGTTTTTAACATAATTCAATATCCCTCTAAGAGATCAAAACTTGCGTTAACAAATAGCAATTGTCGCTTCCATGTCGTTATGAGCTTGCATCATGTCTATTTTTAGACACGAGCCACATTTGAAATTAAATTTGCATGAGCAATCTAGAAGCATATTTGATTGGTTGGTTCGTCAAAGGCGGGGATTTATGGGCGGGGACTAGGACAGTATAGTTAAAACATAATTCCATACATTAGTATAGGTTAATGTTTGTTATCGAAGGTTTAACAAATTAAACCGCTCAAGCTCGGCGCAGCCAATATAGGCCACGCCTCTTATCCCGCCTCTTCACGCATGCGCAGAAAGGTTTCCACAGGTGCAATTAATTCAGCGCGTACACTAGTTTATCCATTAAACCTAACGGTTTAACAAGTTTAACCGATGGAAAATTTTGAAAAATACTGCAATCCCATTGGTCAAAATATAATTCCATACATTAAAGTAGGTTAATGTTTTTTATCGAGGGTTTAACAAGTTAAACCGCTCGCTCGGCTGCGCCGAGCTTGAACGGTTTAATTTGTTAAACCCTCGATAACAAACATTAACCTATACATATACCCTTCCACATACAACATCGGATCGGCCTGGTATCGATCCCGGGTGGCATTTGTGCAAAGCAAATACGTTGTCAACTTATTATCTGTCCCGAATTTATACATGTTTGTGAAAATAGCGTCAAAGAATTCACGCTATCCAGTTGTAGTAGTAAAAATATAAACCCCGTACACAAACAATAGCACAAACAAAGCCACGTGTTCTTTTGTGAAAACTAGATCAACCATTGACAACTTAGTATCTATGTGTACCTATTGGAAAGCCCTAACGTCAATCTGGATGCATCTGTAAACACAAAAAAGGTTCATACTCCTATATTACCTCAATGATATTGTGTTAACTTTGTACTTTGTACAAGTATCCCAAGACGTCCCTACTCTGGTTTTTATAAGAAGATATTTCCAAACAGTTCTCCATTTGAACATTTGTCAAAGGGTTACCAGGACAAGCAGCGCGTACACGACAAACAACACGATCATCACGGGGTAACTAACAGGCTGATCTGTTTTTAAAATGGTCACAGGGATAATTTTTATTACAAATTTCGTCTGATAAAGAACCAAAGTCAAACTACTATATAGCTAAATAATAAATTCAAAAAAAATGTGGTGCATTCAAGGTCATCATTCATTCTTATACATGTATTTAAATAGTTAATGTTGTTTCTGTTGTTTTGTGTTAGAGTTATCTCTTACTGTATCTCTCACTCTCTCTCTCTCTCCCCCCCCCCCCCCCCCAGCAAATAGGCCCAGGAATGTGTATAACTGATTGTTACTCATTTCGAGGACTTGATGAAATTAAACAAGTTCACGAGTTTTCGTTCACAAATCATATGCAAAAGCTTATAGTTGTTTGTTTCTTTGTTGTTATTTTCTTGTTGATGTTGATATTCAGTGTCTTTTGGATGTGATGTAAGATTCAAACATAATTCTACAAACCAGTCACCAAAACAAACCAAGACGTTCAAAATCTGAATCTTAATTAACAAGATACTGGGTCACAGGTTTCCGATCTTTCGATAAAATCCTGAGTCAATTTCTTGAAGCAGCTGTTACTGCAATTCAGTTTTCACTTCAAGAGAAATCCCGTTACTTGTAAATTAACATAAATGTCTATCAATTCGGTTTGATACGGTGAATATCTCTCTCTGAAGGTGTCTTTCTTTCAATTTAATGGAATTGCGAAGCGTGTAAAAATTCAATAACCTATTTCACTTTTAGAGAATATTCGTAATGAATTCTTCATGGCTGTGGAAAGTTCCATTTATCAGGCACATGTTGTTGTTTTTGCAGAATTCGTAATATTATCATTATTGCTGGTGTCGGTGGTTGTGGGATATTTATAAAACAGATATAGTGCTGCCTCACTGCGTTACCATAGCGTCGACAACTAGCATGGACCCATATTACAAAGTTTCGCGCCGACAATTCCCGGAACTACCATAATATGCTAACCAAAGAAGA
Source organism: Solen grandis (assembly GCA_021229015.1). Taxonomy (NCBI): domain Eukaryota; kingdom Metazoa; phylum Mollusca; class Bivalvia; order Adapedonta; family Solenidae; genus Solen; species Solen grandis. The sequence goes on along the minus strand of CM037780.1, from coordinate 38,107,180 downwards.
TTAATCGGGACCATTTATTACGACTTTGGAATGTTGCGACCGGGGATTGAACCCACGACTTCCAATTTACTAGGTAGCCACCGGGACTAGTGTAGTGATGACTGCTTGTGACTGTATTGTTGTTTTTGCAAATCAGGTGTTTCTATAATAATTAATAGCTGTAAAATTTGAATTTTCAGAGTTTCTGATTGGTCAGATATTTAGGGTGACTCCTAAATGCAGTTTTGTTACTCAATATATTGTACGTCTGTATGACTCAACATCAACAGAAAAACTAGCATACATACAAAAGGTGTTACTGTATGTTTCCATGCAGTTTACAAGCTGATCAAATGGCTGTTGCCCCGGGCGACAGGATGTTTAACATGGGCATGTCGGATTTATTACCCTCGTGAATATGTCAGGTTGCATGTTGACGGTATGTAGACACTGCTAGCATGCCGCATGTTCTCTTATTTAAGTGACTGAAATGTATTGCTTTAACAGAACCAATTTCTCATCATTTAACATTCATCCATTTCCCTCTTCTTTATACATTTTATTTATCCTTACATTCTTTGTTTCTTTGTTTGATTGTTGGGTTTAAGGACCCAACGACATTATTTCAGTTGGAGACTATGTCTTCTTAAGACAGATATAGTGCTGTTACCTCGCAATATCACGCCGTAGACAAAAGGCGTGATACCACAACCAGTCACATTTGTCTGACTTTTGAATTACCCTTAAATTTATTAAAATCAAATACCAAATCTTACAAATAACTCTATACATATGCACTTTTTTGGTTTCATCTTTAACATGTTATGGAATCATTTATAAGAAAATCTGAAAGATGAATTTGTTAAAAGATTATAAAAGGCGATTAGCAATAAGGTTTCCTTCTTGTTAATTATATCTTCGTAACGATGTTTTCTACAGACATATCTCACTGGGATTAACAGTACCGTTGTGCAGATTTATCAAACTTTGTCAAATATTTCACATTTAAGGTAGTTGGTAGGAAGAAACAGGGGCGCAAAATCAGTGGAGAGCTGAATTGAATATCATAAATATATTCCGTGAGCGTGTGATTTCAACAGGAACATCCGGTCCGAGGACACCTGCTTATATTTGGGAACGAGGCTCTGTTTGGTTCTCTCCTCTAGGCTGGTTCCCGGGGTAACTTTCACTTTACTTTTTTCTTCTTATGAATACCAAAGATCTAAACCCAAAGATAAGCAACTCATATAAGCGTGTGAAGGAAATCTCGTATACCCTCGTCGCCACCGCCATATTGTGAGAAAAGCCGGTGCGCTTGTACTGAAATAACTACTGTACGGAGTTGTGTTCCGACGCCATTCGAAAGCCTACGATGATCATCTACAGCATTAGGTGCACGTGAAGAACATAATATATGGTCCTAAGACAACTTCAGCTGACTGTAACTGGTTGCATACGTTGGATTCATTAAGTAAAATAATGACTGTTTAAATCCGAGAGTAATCAATAAAAGGTCTTAATGATTGATTAAGGACTGGAAGGTAAATATTTTAGAAAAGAAATAGTTCAATTAATGAAAACAGATAATTTTTGCTAATATTTCGTCAAATATTTCCTTTATGACGAATGTTTGTACTGCCGCAATATTTTTAAATGTATTTTTCTCTTCATAAAGGAAATAATTTTTGTAGGTAGTTACTTTATTTATTTGCTAGTATTTAAATGGTTAGAGCGTCCGCCCTTGCATCGAAAAGTCGTGGGTTCGGTCCCCGGCCGCAACATACCAAAGTCGAAAAAATTGAGACCCCTTGCTTGACGCTCATCATATAAAGGTATTTCAAGGAATGGTTTACCCGGTGTTAGAATACTGTGACTAGATGTCTACGGTGTGATACTGCAGTGTGACAGCACTGCATCTGTCTCAAGCAGACATAGTCTCGAAATGACTTAAATACCGTCGGTTGGACGTTAGACCCAACAATCAAACAAACTAACATATGTTTAATTTTATGGGATTATTTTCTATAACAAACAAAAGAGGCTCTAAGTCATTAAAAAGTATCGCATAGACGGGGCAATCCCCGCAACGCTAGTACATGTATCCCCGCAACGCTAGTACATGTATAATCTAATACAAAATTTGGCATTATTGTAGATTATTTTGTGTAACAAACGCTACGTTCGAATGAACCTCTCCCCTCTCCCCTGACTTTACAGTGTTGGTGTGTCTATTTTTTTTTTCTTTTTCTTTTTTTAAAGGATGTCCATTTTAGTCTTTAAATTTGACAAGTTCGCTGGATGTTGATGACCCATACAATTGTCAACTCTAGTTAAAATCATTTTTGCAATGATTGCGACGTTGTCCTTATAAGCTATTTACATGACTGCAATCATTAAGTACTTTACAAGTTTTTCAGCCACGTTTTTACCCATGTGAGTGACGGTATTTTTTCAGTCACAATGATTATCTTTATATTTTGAACAAGCGCTACGTTCAAATGCTCCGCAAGGGCCTTAGACCTTAGGGTCAAAGTCATTTGATAAAGGTCAGGGTACCTGGCTGGTAGAGCTTATCAAGGTGCATGCACCTGTAAAGTTTGAAGGCTGTAGGTTGAAGGATTTCCGTGTTATGGTCAAGGTAAGGTTTTGTGACAGACAGATGTCAGACAAACAGACAGACCAAAACAATATGCACCGATCTATCGATGCGGTGGCATAAAATAAATGTTAAAAGGACCAAAGGATAGGACAAAAAAAATAGTATTCTTTTTAGATAAATATTATACAACCAAATATAACGAATCGTTGTATTGACCAGTGTATTGCTATCGCTTACAATGTAGTAACACAGAACTGGATTTTCCGTGGAATACACCTGCCCCATTCTCGTTCTGGAACGAGAGTATACGGTATTTCGTCGAGTTTCTTATCTTTGGGTTTAGGTGTTTGTGAGTACTGAAGCTAAAATCTCTTACAGGCTCCTGTTTGATTTTTACAACTAAGGGATCCGAATAAAAAGTGCACTAAGTATCATTCCCGGTCAAGTTTCTTCCACTGGTACATATGTCGTAGGGTGTTAAATAAATTTATTTTATATGTGGTTGCTTTCCGTTTTATACTTCCCAATCACATAATGGCTAAACGAAGATACAGATTTTTACTATCAATAGCAGGTTGACCCGCCAAATGTCACATGACCTAATGGTTAATATAAATACTGTTGTCAGTAAGCTGTCGTCAGTTAACGTTGGTATCGTCGACATTATCTATTCTTTTGATGATTTTCTCTACTTTGATAAGATCGAACCAGTCGTTAGTGTTGGTAGATTAAGTCTTTCGCGTCTCTGCTGGTAAGATCATCCACGTAATTAAAACCGTCCCCGGTGGCTGAGTGGTTAGAGAGTCCGCCTCGAGAGCGGGAGGTCGTGGGTTCAATCTCCGACCGCGACATACCAAAGTCGTAAAGAATGGTACTGGTATAAATCCCTTGCTTGGCGCTCAGTATATAAGGGTATTTCCAGGACTGGTTGGCCCAATGTCAGGATAATGTGACTGGGTGTGGTGTCTTGCCACATGTCTACGGCGTGAAACTGCAGTGTGACATCACTATATCTGTCTTAAGTAGACATCGTCTCCAAATGACTGAAATACTGTCGGTGGGACGTTTAACCCAACAAAAAAAACATATATCTTAATCTTTTCAGATATTGTGCCGAACAATATTATCAAAATGCGAATAATGTAAGCACTTTCTTGAATAAAGTGTAGTAATTTACAATAAATTATTTTGATTAATTTATAACATCCCTATTATCACGGAGAATACCAGCAAGAGCAGCACTTACAATACACTGTGTCGATTAAATATATACAAAGAGGAAAAATAGATAAAGAATGGATACACACATATATTTTCCTATCTTGATTATCTGTCTATTCACCAAATCACCGAAGGGCCAATATGTCCATGTGCTGCCATTACTTGACCATGTCTAAACTACACAAACTTATTAAACAAAAGCCAAATGACTCAGGAGCTGTCCAGTATATTCTAATGCTTTACAAACAAACAATCAGACGAATGCCGAACAATGGCCATCCGAGGCTGTCGCATGCTGCAATAATGATATTGAATGGCTTCACATCCGGTTGACCTTTGCTGACCTTAACATCTGGTACGAACTTACGACATATATTTACTGTTATTGAGAAAAACTCACCACTGGTACAGTTAACCGCAGATCTTTTCAAGTCTGAACAACTGACATTTAAAATTATACTCCATACAGCTGCACTTGACATTTGTGAAAAAACGGATATTGAGATAGTTTTGAAGGACATATCGGCAAATCTCTTTTAAACTCGTTTCCGTGTCCAAGTAATTAGAGTGCTTTGTTGAGCGCCCCCAGATACTCCTGTTTTCTGATTGAAATAGATTGGTTGCCATTTTCAGTATGCCATGTCTAATCAACTCCCTACAATTGGGACATGAAAGTGATTACGCACGGGGCAAAACGTGTTCTTTTTTATTATCAGACTGTCCAGAACGTCACCAGAACTATTCTTCAGTGAATTATTGTCCAAGCTCTGCCATCATGATTGTTTGTCAGCGACGTGAAATATGTAACTAAAGCAATTTACTGGAGGTAAATATTGCAGATAAGTACATAAAATTGACATGACGTAATGACCCAAAAGATAGTACAGATATTTTCATTTTCATGTGTATCTGTTTAGTGATTAATCTTATTTTTTTTTTCTCAATATTTTGATCTTTCTTTCTGACCAGCATGTAATTTTAAGTCACAGAAAAAATGTTTATATGAAACACCACATGTGTTCGCTTTTATATATACTTGTTTACTAATATATTTACACATCTGTTCATTCATTCATTCATTCACCTTATTTAAACATGCAATTGTTCACTTGAATATTTGCTTAGATATTTACCTGACACACTAGATAACCCATATACTTACTCAAAGTTTAAATAGACCTTTTCACCAGAGGATCGGCAATAATCGGTATAATTCGGTGATTTCAAATGACCGGAAAAAAATTAACAATGTGTGGAATTATACACTCGGATGTAGATCAGGAAGTTCTCAATGATTTACGTAAGTTTACTTCTTATTTCGGAGAGAAATGGTCTACTGACACATGTCTCTGTACATAATAAACAAATATTTAAAGACATAAAAGGACTGTACGTATTAGTTTAGTTATAGAACGTATATCAGTCAAAATATTTTTTATTTCAAATTTTAATACTGACATGCCTGAATAGCACCTGAATAGCGTAGTTGTAACGCGCTTCGCTTCTCACCAGTGCGTCCCGGGTTCGATTCCTGGTCACGTACGTGAAAGCTAGGGTACAGAGGTCGCCCGCCCAGACACGTAAGTTGTGATAACTTGTTTCGTAATCGATGTAAAATAAATAAAGTTTAAACTATCTTAAATATTTCAAAAATTGTGTTTAACTTACAGACGCAAAGGTGATAGTGTTTCTCAGGGAGAAACGTGCTTATCTTGTAAATAAAATAACATACTCTTCTTGCGAGGAACGTTCTTTATCAACCGAAAAATATGTCAGCAATGCAAGTGTTAAAATACTTACTGCATAATGTTTGTTGCTTTTGGAACCTTCATTTTTCTTCTTCTTTTTTTCACATATCTTATCAAACCAGGAGTCTCGTTTAGCTAGATACTTGATCGGGAAATATCATTAGGTATGAATTCTTTAAAGTGAATTATCATTCTAGTAGAAACTACAACCAATGAAAATATAGGCATCGAATTACGTTTTTTCTGATACTGTAGAATCATTAATTTTCGTGGAGGCCTAATTTTCGTTGATTTCGTGGATGACTTTATCCACGAATATTTATCCCCATGAAAACTGTTTATTTCATAGATCTCATGTTTTTAGAACATGGTTCCACGGATATATGTACCAACGAAATTGATTAAAACACAAATTCTACGAAATTTAATGTCAACGAAAATAAATGATTTTACAGTAATTGTATTGACTGATTGTTCATCTTATTTGTACATTTTTTTAAAATGATTTCTTCAAACGTTAATTATTCAATTCGTTTCAGATATTTTCATACTTCTATGGCCGAGATTACATGTTTGTCCAGTTTGTTGAAATAAATTGAGTCTGAAATTTGATTAACATATAGTAATTGTTTAACATATAGTGATTAAATTTTCTTTCTTATATTTATGCATTTTTTAAATTAGATACACGAATGTGTTTGTTCATTTACAGTTACGGTTTATTTATTTATTTCATTCTGTTGTTGTTGTTGTTGTTGTTGTTTTACAACCCAAACTCTATAAAGGCATACATCCGAAACGTTGTTTATAAAAACTTAATAAATTCGTTCTTGTTATACATTTCATCCCTTATAATTCTTAAAGAAATACAGTTTTCTGTATACAATTCATACGATTTTGTCAAAGTAAACTGTCGTAAATTTTGCACCGTTCCAGTTTTCAGCAAAAGCAAATTAAGACCCGCTATTACCGTTCACGACTGGGTCAAGTGCTCAAAAACATTATCACAAACATACAAAATAAAATAGTTCCTTACAACTGTAATCCCTGCTCAGCAGGATTGCACCAAATAGACAGCTAATGGTTGATATTTAACGGACGTATACACCTGTATGTGATTAGACGTTAGACAGTAAAGGCTGTTTATTTCAATATGTATTTAAGCTTATTTATTTTACGTCGATTTGGAAACAAGTTCGTACAACTTATACCATTGATTCCCCCTCGACGCTTCCTGGTTCAGACCAGTACTTTGCGCACGGGAAGGCTATATAAAATGTTTGCCCCTTTAAAGGATTTGAACCCGCAACCTTGTGGTCCGCAGTCGGATATGTTACTGCTGGATCTTTATATACATGTATTTTCCAATATACATGTAGGCCATGGGCTTATGTGCATATATACACAACTAAAACATGTTTTATAATTCAAAATTTCAATAATCTGTCAATTATCTATGCATTCAATACGTTATACACTCAATTTCAAGTAAAAAGTAAAATTCATTATTACGTTTAAATATCATGATTGTTTAGACGGTGGACATTTCCACAAAAGTATCGATATATACTTATTCTTTACCTAAATATCTTTGGAATTAGATAATACATTTATAGGAGCAAACGTCTAAATGCACACCTTTCCCACAAGCAAGCATTATTAAAAAATAATCTAATGCACACCTTTCTTACATGCAGGGGTTGTTAAAAATAGGACATTGTATTTAAATATATTTAAGTATTTAATATTTAAATAATTTGTATTTTAAGTCTTGATATCTTACTATGGGTGTAAATTTGCTGCTTTGCAAATTTTGATTGGCGCCTCAAAATCAGTGAAAACTCTGAAAAGCTTGTTTGAACTAATTCTACGAAGATTTTGAACTAAATAATATACAAGCGTGATGTAATCTTGCGCTGTACAAAATAAATTTTGTAACGCTTGACAGCAAAAAGCCTACGTTATTCTTGAACAATTCTCGTAAACTAACGAGTTCTAAACGTCCCTTTTTTCCTTTGACAAATATTCAATTAACCTGAGAGAAAGTCTCTTAACACAGTTACTTATAGGCATATACTTCAAAGCAGCAATTTGCCTTTTTTGTAATACATGTTTTATAGATTTTATAGTAAGTCACGTAAATTTAGATCAATTATAAATTGTTATTTACTTGTGTGACTTGCATCAAACAAGTCATGCAAGGTCATTTTCAACAACGTCCTCGGAAACGATGCATTTGATGAACTTTATATAATTAAATTCACTCTAACTCAATATTTCGGCAAAAGTATGCCTTTCTCAAGAAAAAAACATGATTTTTTAGCAAGTTCTACATTATAGACGTTTGAATAGTCGCCATACTGTTATTGCTATGAACGACGTCAACGTCATACAAAACAACGTCATACAAAACAACGTCATACAATATCACAATATGGCGACTATTTAAACGTCTATTATGTAAAACTTGCTAAACATTCATGCCGAAATATTGAGTAAGAGTGAATTTAATTATTTATTGTATTATTTCCCTCTGGAAAATCAACATATTTATTGATGAACTTAAGTTTTATTAAAGGTAAAATGTTATATTTTACAGCATGTGGCGCATACATTGTTTTGTTGTTTTCTTTTTATTATTGTTTTTATACGTGTATTTATACTGCATTTTACTCGATGAAAATATCATTCCACAGATGCTACTAAAGCTGCGATGTTGAAACAATCTTATTCCATAAATAAATTGATGCCACATCATGCAAGTGCAAAAATATTTTTTACTTTTATTTCAGCAATGAAAAGGTAAAACTAAGCATATTACATCTGAGTCAATAGTAAAATGTAATATCATCTATACTAGATTTTGAAATGTTTCTTTTATAAACAGATAAGAGGCTGATAAAAAGAGGAATAAGTTTTTAACACATAAACTAATAATATGATTAGATACATGCGATTTATATTTAAACTATTAAACCGAATATAGTCACTGTGCAAACGCATTAAATGGCTGCATAGACACTTAAAATATCTGTTTTCTAAACTTTTTTTTTAATTTTCTCACAGTTAAAAAATAATCATATCATATACTTGTAACAATTACATTAATTGAAATTAAATACAATAATTATCCAATATTGCAGCGTATACCGAGACTTGAAATAGAGCCAACATATTACATAAAACATACGTGACGCAAACGAAATCAAGTAGATTGTAGTTCAACAGGAACGAAAGGCCTTATCGAAAGCGAATTTAAGGAAAGTGCATTGTCATGATAAACTAGAATATGTCATACAGTTACTCAGATGAAAAAGGTAAAGTTACTTGATAAGAAATAAATAAATCATTTTGCTCAACATAGAAGTAAATATAGATAAACTAAAACATAAAATATTAGATAAATGGATAAACAAGTAACCATCAATAAATAACAGAACTAAGGTAAAATATGCAGCTTAGGAATTCAACTCATTTTTAAAATATTAATTAAGATGTCATTAATTTGCTAAATAAATACAATAAAGGATCAAATTAATTACAACACGATATCAACATACCGTATATTCCATAACTCAATCACACGGACGCTGTTACTGCGATGAAATGTCCGGAGAAATAACGTCCTATATACGAACAGAGCGTACAATCACTTCATTTCCTCCTCGCTCACAATTCAAACCACGCGGGCCGACTGCGAAAGAGCGAACTCTCCACTAGCTATATATATCGGGAAAGACCGCGCACCGGTTAATGGCAGTCATTTGAATGGTTTGATAGTTTCAAGACACTGTTTCCAAGTGCTGGTGCCCGATAAGAAACGTCAGTGGCCCAGTTTTATCATTTCGAAGCTTGACAGGAACCAGAAAGGCTCGCCCTATGAAAATCCGATAGCAAATGGTTACCAAAATGGTATTCAACCGACATGATCAGAAGCAGGTTGTGTCATTCTGTTCAATCCGAAGATGCCATCTATTACCAGACTAATTACGCTAAGATTTCTGTATACAGTTTTTAAGATATCAGATTTGCTGGAATATTGAACGCAAAAGTGTCTTAATTTGACATGCAAATTAAGGATAAAAGCTGCATTGGCGTGTAACATTAATCTTAGACGGACGAGTTCTAAACATGCATAAGAATTTTGTATAATTTACCAATCTTTTGAATATGAGCCGAAATCCGAACGCGGAACGTATAAAACAGTATACTTCATTACGTAATTTGAGGACACTCTTCTACTTTTATATGGTAAACGTTGATATTCTAGAAGTCCTCTATATATCTAGTCATTGGTTTTTAGAAATTTACACACTGTGCGCGAACAATGCGTATCCATTAAGATGGTATAGACCAGACATTGCGTATAAAATGCGTATTTTGCATTTTTATATACTTGTAATCAAAAAGCTTTCCATACGTAAAAGATATCTTGTATTTAAATGATTTATACAAAAAAAGTATCCAGAACATAGGGTTTAACATCCAAAGGTAGTCAATGATCACAACATACCTATGTAGGAGAGAAGTTATTGAGTTTTAATTCTGACTACATACAAAGATCAATACTTAGGTATTTAAAGGCGATTGTAAATACACTATCAGTTATAGATATGAAGTCTGTGGGGTTCAGGAACTAAGGGCCCGTTTCACTTAAAATCAAAGCTTAAATAGTTTTATTGTTGTGATTTTTTCTTCTTCACAGAATGTGATTATTTGTATGATACACGGTGAGATGGGATACCTTTCTTTAGATTTGAATGTGCTTATAAAAATCTATTAGACACAAAGAAGGACAACATGCTTACGGTTGAGACCAATTTATTCGTATGGAGTTTAATAAAACGAGCACCTGGACCCATGCGTTCTTTTGTGTGTTTTTATTTTGTTTTTGTTTTTGTTTTCTTCCGTCATTTGCAACTCTACCAATTACAAATGCTAAAAAAAAAATGAATAAAAAATAAAATAAAAAAATGAAATCTAAACTAAAATATTTTTCTTCTGGTCTTTCGCTGTTTTTTGACAGAGTTATGTCCCTTGTGGTTTGATAAAATATATAATGGAGGATTTCTATAAACTTTAAGACATTGAATTGTTTTTTTTTTAATACGTTACATTTTTCGTAAGGTAAAGCCTTATATTACTGTTGTTACAGGGTTAATGTTAGAAATGTTTCAAGACCCTAACAAGTTAGCTGAAAGTAGTGCATTCGGTATAATTCTTTTAGAAATTTGAATAAATGATGCTACAGGAAAGACTGCGGCACATTGGAGAAATGAGGATGAACCGCCTACCGGCAACAGTATTTTGCCATTTACACAGGCTTTCTCCGATTGATGAATGATTTAAGAGGATCGTTTTAAAAGGTATCAAAAGATTAAATGGTTAAAGCAGCTTGTTCACAGATGATCGGTAGAAATTAAAAAAAATCTACTCTTCCTTCGTTAAAGTCTTTGTTTCCTGACGAATAAACTCAGCAAGACTAGGTCTCATTGCACGTGAAAACGGTATTTTCGTAAACGCAACTTCGACGAAATCGGTTGAATCCTCGAGAAAATGCAACGAAAAAAACGAAACACATCGATATGAAACGAGGCTAAACGGAAAATGGCGAAATTTCCAAATGCAGTCACCGTTAACAAGCTGCTGGTAACTATCTCCCTCCGCTTATTACTTCAAGTACCCACACCTGCTTTGGTTCAAAAGTATCCTGCTTTAAATGTAACAGCTCGTTCAAACCACGTGTCTGGAAATTAATCAGAAACTGATATGTGTAAATATAACCTTTTTTTTTTAAAAACCATATTGATCGCTGCTGTGGCGTTATCTAGAAATCAACTATTGTAGACCGGCAAATTCCGATAACTCATTAATATCCCATGCTCGCTTGAATAATACAAAATCTAATTTCATTATTTATATGATTATACAATCTTCAATTTCCTTTCAAGAATACATGCGTATGAATCTGGAGGCCTAAATGCCAGCGCCCGGCAAAGCAGTTACTCCGTTATGGTTGGCTGATGTCTATGTCTAGTGTAGTATCAAGGCATATTATTGCAACATCATATGAGGAATGACATTATTAGCGCACCGTAGTTGACAGAGTCTCTAAATGTCTAACATGCTATCACTTATGATAAGTAAATGACATTTTATGCAGTACACGTTCACCGGTATTACAGCTTTTACACCCGGTCATCGGGCTACCAGTATCCATCTATCGATCTCCCTGGGGAGTCTTTCACTCCGCTTATGGCAGCCCACACCATGGCGCCACGGAACTATACCGCCCTCTCAGGTACACATTTACCCCTGGGTGAAGTGAAACAAGGCGGTGTAAACTATTTGCTATAGGAAATTAGAAATGTCCCTAGCAGGACTCGAACCAGGGACCTCACGACCCAGAAACACGTGTCCTTCCACTGGACCCGTCGGACAGTCATTTATGGGTATGACTATAGATCAAACAAAAACCTGGTAGAATATAAGGCTTAAATAATTATTATCCTGGTCAAACATATTTATAGTTTTAGGTATGATAAGTAATGTGATAAACACATGGGACTTTAAATCCTCAGTTTATCAGTCAATTGAACATACTAACTACATGAGGTAATTAAAACACTATACCACAGCGATAATACGCAATATCACACCCAGTCACATTATCCTGCACACTTGGTCAGTCTGTCCAGGACCCCACCTTAAGTGTTAAGCGGTTAGCTAAGCATAAAAGAAAGTTACCAGAAGCGGTTAGCGAAATTGAGATTTATGACCGTGGATCTAACCCACGACCTCCTTGTTACGGGGTGGACGTTCTAATCTCTCGGACCTATATTGAAATACATCTTATGGTTTAAATTTCATACAGGATATTGACGCAAATGACTTTCAACATTTCCCAACTCCATTTTCGTTGCTATAACCGGTTCACACACCTGGCCTCAATACGCGATTTGTTCAAAGGAAAGACGAATATTGAAAACATTATTATCGTTTATGATACAGGTCAAATAAACATTTTTCTCGCTAAAAATACTAAAAATAATTTCGACATCCACTATAAATCGGACAAGATAACGTCCGTAGCGGCAGTAATTTAATGATTAGAACGTTCCGATAGGAAGTTCAACGACTTATACACACACCTCTGATTTGCAAAACAATTTTTAACAGCATCTCGGCATATTTTCATTTGAGAAATCAACATAATTGGAGATTCTTTGAATTCCGCGAAACGCTTGACCAATCAAGTGCAAGATAACTGAATTGCTGGATTTGTAAACTTCCGGTCCCACCAGGTTGTTTTAATATTACTGTCATTATTTTGTCAGAACTACAAAGAGTATTCAGTTTGTAGCCACATAACTTTGTACATCTTTAGAAAAAAAAAATAGATTACTTATTTGATAATTATGTTCCAACTACGACTTTGTTTAAAATAGATGCCGTCAGCATTTATCGTGCAACAGGTTGTCTATGGAGCTTGGATGACGTTGTTACAAGAGGAAGGACCGAAGTCTCACAGCCTGGTTTGATCGCGAAAGTGCTCTAAATGCATAATCATATAGAAATAATAGGAGATGAAACAGTTTTGCTCTCATCCTCTTTTTGTAAGTTCGTTACTGTGCAAATAAATTTGAATGAGGTTGCTGTTTTTCCCCGAGAAAACAAAATAAAAACTTCAGTTTATTCAAGTGGATTGTATATGAAAAAGAAAGATCAAATCGCATAATTTTCAATTCATAAAATAATCGAACATTGACTAAGATCATTTTTAAGACGTCATTTGTCTTTATCATTGCGTCATTGTCCGTCATTTTGCTGAATACTAAATATTCATTAATCAGAATATTTCATTATTTTTGTTTCATTAATAAAATACCGCCAGACATCATGATAATATATGTACCTGCATTATTTCTGGCTGTTAATGTTACTTATCGCTAAATATTGTCGGTTTATTTTGAGCTTGAACTCTCTGTCACCGCCACTTGAACATTTCTGGAACCTAAATATATTGAGTCGTATAGATGATACTGGTATTTCCCCTATTTCATCAGGGTAGGGGGCCTCCGTGGCTGAGAGGGTAAAGTCTACCCGGATGCTTCCGTGCATTCGGGGTTTTCAACCACCTGTAATTAGCTGGACGTCGCTATACGACGGTAAACTCAAATAATCAAGTCAAGTCATCAGGGTAGTTCCGGGTAGTCTGGAGTTCCTTCCCCTGACACTACGTTTTCGTTCCGCAGTAAAGTAGGCAGGGAACCAGACTAAGTTCCGGATAGATCGATAAGCTTAATGTCAGGACAATGTGACTGGGTATAGTTACATATAACTGTCTTTCTCAAGCACTTTCTTATGTCGATTTATGTCCGATATACGACTTTCATTGATGGAACATTTTATCCGGCGTGTACTTCCATCCCTTGCTTATTTCGCATATGATTTTCGTGCATGATAAACTAAATTCTACCCATGGTGCCAGCGACTCAATGATCACATGAGCTTATTACTGCAGAATAAGACCCCTAATGTTCCAGTTGAGATATTGTTTTTCATTGCTTTGGCAAGTAACATGTCTGTAAAAAGTTGAAATCACCAGTGTTATCAGTAGGCATACGATCAAATTAACACGAACTCTTTGATAACGATAAGCTGCCTTGTGGCTGAAATTTTACACTCTTACAATCTCAGATGGTGTTTGCTGTGAGGGCTAATGAGCTTTCGAGTGTTGCAAGAGGGATTAGAAACAGAAATGAAGAGTATGAGAGAGGCATGTGCTTATCAGTTTTATGTAACAGATCCAATGACAGAGCTACGTGCAACCAATAGGTTATCTCACAGAAGCACTGATTTAATATTCAAGCAATTATGTGGATAACATGTCATGCGAAGATCCAGCGATTTGTCTCGTGGGGTGGGGGTGTCATGCACCTTCCAATCCTGAGGATTCGAACTTTCATACATATTTTAAGCATTACAGCCAAATCCCGGTGCCCCCCCCCCCTCTTTTATGCATATTTTAAGCATATTAGCCAAATCTCAGGGGGCCCCGGACCCCCGGTACCCCCTCTACATCCGCTCATGTATGTTTTAATGATGTCGACGTATAGTTCTTTCCTAGAAAAGCTAAAACAAGAAATATCATATTACAATGATATGCGGCTTTTATGGGGATTAAAAGTATGGATGTGTTATGTACGAATTAACATCAATGAAGCGTTTCATACTAGAAGTATGGGTTAGTTCATAGTTTCCTTTAAATACACGATATAGTCACAAAAGTCTGAGTCATGTGGTTGCACTTATTGATTTTTACAAAAGTGTTGAACTATGCGTTATATAGTCTACGGTGATTATAATCAATAACCAGCACCTGATTGGACGAGAGGAAAATGCCATGTGCTAAATTGACTTAGCACATGGTATTTTCCTCTCGTCCAATCAGATGCTAATATTTGTTCATAATCACCATGGACAATAACGCGTAGTCCAACACTTTTGTAAAAGTCAATAAGTGTGGACTACGCAACCACATAACTCACATTTTTCTGAAGTTTTATCACTAGCGGAAGGAAAATGCAATGTGCTAAATAGCTTAGTTTATGGATGCCTTTAACTACACGACATAGTCACTCGGGCTTTGACTATATCGTGTAATTAAAGGCAACTATGAACTAACCTATACAACGTTCGGGCCTGAGACAGGGCTTAATTAATGTACATTTAAGAGAATGGTTTTGATAAAATATTACTAATGTATATATTCATCAACGAAACTGTAATTAAATCAGGATATTTTATTGAAATCTCGACTTGAATATATATTTCAGGTAGTTGTCATCTCAACAAACAATTTTGCGTAACTTTTTTTTCCGGAGTATAGACATTTTCTACCAATGAAAATCGTTCAAATATTCATTTAGTCTTATCTTACGCCATCATCCGTTAATAGGTTAAAAGTGAGGTTAGACAGATAAAAAAGACTTATACGCATGATCAAACTTGATGCAGAATTTAACAACATGAACTGTCTCTAATGCAGATAAATCCCAGCCGGGCGTAACCCGCTTCTATATTTTGCACGATATACAGATTTGGAGACGGGTAAATCCCACCCTGGGCGAACGCTTTTTCACTTAATGCATCAATGAAAAAAATAATTTTATCCCCACATGTATATAGGATTATTTATCACATATAGATGCATTATATAAAGAAAGTAAGAAGCCAGTACTGTGGACACGTAACTGGAGATATGCCAAGCCGCCCTGAATGCTTCCCTGAACAGAGATCTGGATACAATTCCAATCACGACCCTGGTGCAGAGGAGGAAAAGATTACACAACAAAGAATGACATTTTAATTATCTTCGAAGATCACATCGGATGAAATACGCTGAAATAAATAATGAATTTGCTTGTACGTCGGACAACAATGCAGGGTGGGTGAGTTCGAATTTTGGTGAAATTCAACCACTTTTGTTGTTGTTGTTGTTGTTGTTGTTGTTTTATGCTGAAACATATTGACTTGTAGTATGATGATTTGTATAATCAAAATACTTGTTTATTATTTGTCTTGATAAATTGATGATTATTATCAACATGTTAAGCTTCTCATTTACTTTTCTAAAGTAGGCCAAGTGTTGTTTACTCATGTCAGTCTCTTACATGACTTCTCTCAACATTTGTTAACGTCTCACGACAGTACTTCAGTCATTTGGAGGCTATGTTTACTTGAGACAGATATAGTGCTGCCATACTGGGGTATAACACCGTAGACATGTGGCATGATACCACAACAAGAAACAGTATGCTGACGGCTGAACTACTAGAAGTACATTCGTTTGAACATGTCAAATAACCGGTATGTATTCTAAAAACAAATGGTGTATGCTCCTGGAAAACAAAGGTTTCTCACAATTACCAACTTCTATGTTAAGACAAATTCCTGTAAAATAATGCAGACGTTAAAATTACAAAAATAACAAGAAATGACTTCATTGATTGGTAAAACACCGGCAGACACTGTTTCTGTGACGTCCATACATTTGTTTTAATATGAAAGGTGGTCATCTCTGACAATTCTCATACATGCCTTGTTAATCTTCATTTTCTGGAGGAAATAGGAAAATGCAAATATAATTTGTCAATTCTCAGAGAAAACAAGAGGGAAAGAGTAAAATCATTATTTTTCGTTGACAAAATTTCGTTGAATTTCTAATTAAGATATTCCGTGGGTTGATTTATTCGTGGGTTAATGTTCTAGATATGAAACAGAATGAACCATTTTCGAGGTTTTAATGTTCGTGGATAAAACTACCAACGAAATAAAGTCTGGGATAAAAGGTTTGCGGATGATTTAGATTGTATTTCTTGTTTCGTTTATTTACCGATATTTAAAGGAAATTTATCGGAAATGAATGGCGTTGTAAAATAATGGTAAACAGCCAAAGAAGTGGCTTTCGCTTCAGCTTGAGGTAAAGTCCCTGTAATGGTCCCGCTACGTCTTGGACCAATTAACCTCTACCAAGATAACCAAGGCACCCTAATGAAATATAAGGAAAGCTTGGTTATCTCCGTGAAAGGCCATGAGGTCTGAAATGTAGCGGGACCATTGCAGGGACTACCTCAAGTAGAACAGTCACTTTTATCACTATCACATTACATTTTACTTACTGTGAAAAAAATCCTAAATTGTAATATATCACAGTAAAATGTGTGTAAAACTGATAAAGTAATATTGTAATACATGTATCTTGAGTGTATGTTATTTGTTTTGCTTTGTGCATGTTGTTGTTTTGGTATTGTTTCAACATTGTTGTTCTAATGTTTTTTTGTTTGTACCTCAACCTTCAATAAAACAACGCATTGCTTCAGTGGACACGTACCAGCCAAGTAAATCAATATTGATGTACAAATAATTACAGAGAAAGGTTCATTTGAATTCTCTTGTCCTTGACACCTCTCTATCCGGCTCATCTGATTACTCGTACTGATGTCTGCTCGTCTCTTGAGGTTGAATATTTGTCTTCCTGCAAACAAGAAACCTGCCTCGATATCGCCAAAACAGATTTATGAGTTTGTAATTTCACTATGCCCGGTTTGATCAGTCTGGCAATATTTTGTTTGTCTTTTGATGTTTTATTAGTTCTGCAATGCATTTGCCTATTTATAGGTTTTTACTGTTTTGTGAGGCAAAATAAATATATAAATGAAATGTGATTTTAACTATAGTTTCCATGGAAAACAAGAAGATGTCTGGTTTTGTGACGCTTTAAACAAGATAAGAATTAAGTAATATGAGCTTGTTTTTAGCATATTAAGTTTTAAATTGAATTGTCAAGATATCATACATTACGATTTCATTAAGTGATTTATTCGCTTAACGCTTGGTAAATTGTCTTACAAAGGGCTGTTGTATTTGCCGCACGAACGTATTTATAAGGAGAAATGTCTTAATGACATTGTTAATCTATTATTAAGTGGTAATTCAAAACAAATTTGCGTTAAAGCAACGATTTAATAAAACACCTACGAAATAAATGCATCAACGCATGTTGTTGTTGCTATTAACTTTGCTCCTTCTGTTTCTTTCTTTCTTTCATTCATTTTTTCTGCTTTGTTAACTTAATTGTTTTAAAGTGGATTATTCATAAATCATAGTATTTTTTTTTTCAAAAAGTATGGTGTGCTTTAATATTGTCAATCATCATAAGTGCATTTCATCGGTTGGATCAAAATATAAACTTGCACTTGGGGAGGGTTCACCATGGCTTAGTGGCTATATTCCCTGACTAAACAATAACCTATCCGCTCACCGCGGTGGGTTCGAGATCCGGCTGGGTCATTTTGATCTTTATATTTGAAAGCTGCCATGATGACTATTTATAGATCGGTCATCTTAACTGAGTGTCACTGTACATTCGGGGTCGCCCTCCACCTGTAATATGCTGGGAGTCGCTGTATGATTACTGTGAAATCATTAATTTTCATGGGACACTGATTTTCGTGATTTCGTGAAGGGTTTTATCCACGAACATTAATCCCCACGAAAACTTGTTACTTTATAGACCTCACGTTTTCTATAACATAGATCCACGATTAAAAGTACCCTCGAAATTCACTTTGTTACATAATCAACTAAATTTAATGTCAACGAAAATTAAAGATTTTACAGTATACGACGGTCAATGTAAACACACAGAACGAAACTTCCATTTTTGCATCTCATACTCGTCAGTATGTGAGAATTTCGTGGTTACAAAAAAACAAAACAAAAAAAAACTGGCATAATCATGGCATATTCGTGAGGTGGATTTAATTTTTGAAATTACAATATAACGCCTCCCACCTCACAGCAATGATTAGCAAAAAAAGTACAGACCGCCTTGAATATATTTAAATCCAAGATCACCATTATTTTTCTACGAGCATGTCATTTTATAAAATCGATGTTCCCCTTATTTTAAGCATCTTCTCATTTTTCCTTCAAAAAAGCGACTGCTAAATGAGAAGCTCTTTCGGACAATGAGGTTTCCTGCTTGACAAATGAATCATGTCGATTTTAACGAGACATGACACGAACAGCGTTCCTAGTATGAAAAACGACAGCCATTACAAGTTAAATTTAGAAATAATTGTCATAAATAAATGCGATAGTGTTCTCTTATTGATTTAGGAATTTAAAACGCGTTTTCTTTTTCTTTTGTGAAACCTCTACAAATCATTCAAAACATTATTATAATTGATGGTATTTCTTATCTTTGGCAGAATTTTATTAAATATCGAATTCAGTATTTTGTTTCAATAACAGTGACACATTCGGTTTCTGTAGAAACCAGTTATTATAGTCATTGTAGAAGCATCAAAATTAAAGAAATATATTGAAAAAAAAATCATTTTAAGGGAGCTGGTTATGAGTTGATTATTTCGTGATATAATTAATATTTTTAACGCTCCTATGAGCGTTTTTTATACTTACGTAGTACTGAAATGAACTTCTTGTTGTTGTTTATTTCATAGTATTTGTTTTGTTGTTGTTTGCATATCGACGGATGTGAGCGAAACTAGGCTAAGTGCTTATATAAATTATATGCATTTCGCCTAGTTTCGCTGTCATCCCTTGATATCAGCTTTGTTGTAATAGTACAAAATATCATGTATTGATCCTAAACCTTCATAAATAAATTGTTTTTTTTTTTGTTTTTGTTTTTTTTGTTGTTGTTTTTTTGTTTGTTTTTTGTTTCGTTTTTTTATTGTTTGATGGGTTTAACGTCCCGCCCACAGTATTTTCAGTCATTTAGAGACGATGTCTACTTGAGACAGATATAGTGCTGCCACACTGCAGTATCACGCCGTAGACATATGGCATGATACCACACCCAGTCACATTATCCTGACACCAGGCCAACCAGTCCCCTTATATGCTGAGCGCCAAGCAAGGGGGCTACCAGCACCATTTTTACGACTTTGGTATGTCGCGGCCGGGGATCGAACCAGACGCTCTATTACTCAGCTACCTGTATCAACACCCATATTGCAATATAAATTTAACTTCGTTATCTTAAAGTTTAACTTTTCCTTTTATAATAAATACACTAGACAATCTTTTTCTTAACTTTATCTTTTTGATAACACGTGTTATATATCATGATAAATCAGTTCATGAAACACAAGTCATTTCAGTTTGCCATTTTAGTATCATATTGACATATTCCCTTATTTGGCATATACTGTAATATTTTTAATGATATTTTTTCTCTTGCTTTATTTTAGTCAAATGGATACACTAGATGCAAAATTAATTGAATTTTCATGCTTATTAAATCGTTATAGAGGTCAAATACCAAATTTATAACAATGTCAAACAGCGGCACGTGTGTGAAGTCGTATAATGCACGAGATCAAATCCTAACTTCAGTTAAATTCCCTTAAGGTGGTTCCGCTACATTTTGGACCTCATGGCCTTTCACGGAGATAACCAAGGTTTCCTAATGTTTCATTAGAGTACTATGGTTATCCTAGTAGGGGTTGAGTGGTCCGAGACATAGCGGAACCATAACAGAGACTTTAACTTAAACCGGGTAGCTTAAGCAGAGGTTGTGTTGAAAATGTCAAGTCTTAAGTATTGCAGATGTATTTCGTTTAATGTTAATCGTTAAAAAATTAAAAGCATTATACATTAATTGGGAACCATGTTTTATTAAGTACGTTTATTCCTGTTTTGATATGGGATATTGGTCCAGTACATTGCGCATGAAAAGGATCATAATCTTGGTTGGTTTGGGTTTTAACCAGCAGATTTTGCAGACATAGTAGCGGGCATCACCAATAGGTGAAGAAATCTTTATTGTCATGAGCGTTTGAATCTATGCGATTCTCTTTACTTCACGTTAAGGCTATACTCACCATAATGTTATTCGTGTATTTATATAATACATGTACTCAGATTACTTAATGCATTTAAAAGTGTATCTCAGATTGTAAATTCCTCCGAGTTTTCATGAACATTGTACCCATGTATTTGCAAACGGATTTTGTGGCAAATTCATTCAATTGTATTTCCTTTTTTTCAAGATGTGGTTACACATTTATCTTTCCAGTTATCAAACTGAGTGAAGTGCTGCCTATTTAGTTGATATAAATCGTGACAAAGTCACACTGAAAATAAACAAAACACACCATGGCAACATTCCAACGTATCTAAAACCCATTAGAAATATCAGCCAACATTTTAATGTTTACTGTTCAGATTTATTGGTTTGATTGAAGTATAAACAGACCTGACTCATCAGGTTTTCTTTTTAATGATAATAATAATAATAATAAAAGACATTTAAAAAAAAAAACCTCTTACTATTAAAAAATATGTTTTGACGGTTTGGCAAATAGATGAAACTCATGTCCGACAGTTTCCCTTGTTTGATCATACAATGTTATTGTTTGTATTCTGTACGGTCTGAAAAATACATTGTCTCATATACAGTCAATCTTGCCTTAAGCGGTCAATCAACAAAACAAGAGGAAGTGATCGTTTAACAGAGGTGACCTCTGAATAGTTAACATATAAATGTTATAGTATAAAACGACTAAATACAGATACCGCTTAATACAGGTGGCCGCTTAAACAGGATGACCGCTGAATACAGGATGACCGCTTAATACAGGTGACCGCTTAAACAGCATGATCGCTTAATACAGGATGGCCGCTTAATACAGGATGGCCGCTTAATACAGGATGACCGCTTAATACAGGTGACGCTAATACGGGATGCCGCTTAATACAGGATGACCGCTTAATACGGTCGATGACCCCTAATACAGGTGGTCGCTTAAACAGGATGGCCGCTCAATACAGGTGGCCGCTAAATACAGGGTGACCGCTTAATACAGGATGGACGCTTTATACAGGATGACCGCTTAATACAGCATGATCGCTAATACAGGTGGCCGCTTAATACAGGATGATCGCTTAATACAGGATGACCGCTTAAACAGGTTCAACTGTACATATACCATTTATAGTTAAAGAAACTTATATTCAACATCATAACTGTGTACATAATTATTCATTAGGTGTGGTAAATGTTCAAATACACCCACAACACCGACAATATAAAGACTAATGCCCAGTAAATCTTCATAAAGCAATCTTAAGATAGACAGAGTTATCGGACATGACGGATGGAACTATAGACATTAAATGTACCTAATATGCACGGTAAACATCAGCATCCAACCCAGATTCAACAAATTAGTTGACTTGACTTGACTATTTGAGTTCACCGTCGCTTCGACAGTATTTCAGTCATATAGCGAACTCCAGCTAATTACAGGTGGTGGAAGACCCCGAATGTACGAAGGCATCCGTGTAGAACCAATTTTAGTTGAAATCTTGATTTACGACAATATATCATCAAAAACAATAACCCACATAAATAATTCAGTTTACATACATCTATTGTTGTAGATCACGTTTCCGTCGTCTGACTGTCTGTCCATCCGTCCGTCTGCACCCTTTTCTGTCACGCTTCGGCAGGTGACACATGTGTTCCAAAGAACACTCTTGTTTATCTGTAAGTGAGAACAATGTAAACTCGGCATAAGATATGGAAAAAAAAGAAGAAAATTATTTTGTTAATTGAGATAAAACAGTGGGTATACTACAATATATTCTTTTTCTCCCCTGGCTCCATAACAGTTTGTGCTCCATAAATTTGTATTTTATTTACTTTTCTTTATTTTTTTTTAAATATTAACTTAAAATGTTTTAAAAAAGGTTTACATTTTTGTTCCTTTAATTGTATTTTTCCTACTCTACAAGCGCCACATCTATAATTACCAATGCACCTTTGCATCTGAGTTTTATACCCTAAAACATGTTTGATGAATCGTAATTCTTTATTTTATTTTTGCTTATTTCTTGCTAAATGATCATTTGGTACTTTCATTCCTTAAATACATTTTAGCATGTTACTCTTGCGGGGTGTTTGCTTAAATTATTAAGGGAGCTGTAATGATATTTTAGCAAATTAGCTGATATTACTGAATGTTTATTGTGTAATATCCGGCTCTAAATAAAGGGCTGTTTACCTTAAATAGTGCCATAGACGTCTGTCTCCAAATTAAACAAACACGTTTAACACTGTGGTTAATTTTAAATCTCATACAAAGAGTTGCCTTTAAATATATTCAATAAGTTGAACCTGTATTATAGAATACCTGTAGTAAGCAACCGATGGTTTTTAAACTTTTACTGCATGAATATCCGTGTACAAGGTATTTCATTATTTGATGTTTATTAATTAACTGAACTGTGTATGGACTTTTTTGCCATTTTATACAGCTGTCTGATCTTGGTCTGCTATGGTTGTCGATGTGTCAAAACAATTATTTATAGGTTAAAGTAAAGGTGTATAAAATAAATCTTTCTTTTGATTTTTTTTCAGAAATACGTATACATTTATTTGTAATTGATCATAACAGACGTTTTTATTTATTTTTTTGGGGGGAGGGGGGTCTTAATGTCCCATCTAGAGCATTTCAGTCATTCGGAGACTTTGTCTTCTTGATGCCAAACTGCAGAGGGTGACATGATATCACTTCCAGTGTCACATTATCCTTACACCTTAAGTAATGGAAAAAAAAAGTATATGCTGACGATCATGCAGGGGGCTATCGGTAGTATTGTGCTTTATATACAATCAAGGATTGCTGTTACAAAGGCTTTCACGGGCGTGAAGTCTCAGAGTCACGACTCTCCGGTGTTTTTCAGGGGAGGTAATTAAAATGGCGACGCCCATACGCTAGCTATATATTACATGTATACATTTATATGTTAATAGACCGCAATACATATGAGAACACATTGTTTAAAGCAACTCGTTCACTGATGGTCAAAGGATGGGAATTTGATTCAATTCAATTCAAAATCTTTATTTTCACCATTATATGATGATATGCACAAACGTATACAAAGAAACAAAAACAAACAAATAGACAAAAAAACAATCAAAAAGAAACAAATGATTAGCTATATTAGATAAACATCTGCAGCATCAAATTAGAATCAGAAAGAGCCTTATTGAGTCATACCATTTAAGATATGAAGCCAAACAATTTTCAGAACATTGGTCTTAGGCACTGTTATAAATACAGATAGGAGAGCCTCAGGAAGTAAAAGTTCTTGTCATCTGAGAGAACAAGATAGAACTTTGCACCTAGAAGAGTATAGAAAAACTGGTGTCTGTCTAATGCACATAGGGCGTACGCAAAGTCAGCATCAAGATTTACAACATCCATTATGTAAGACCATCGTTCTTGCTCTTACAATGTACATTCATAAATCTGGTGGGTAACCACATTATCTGTATACTTTTTAAATTTATTGCATTGGTGAGCACAGTCTCTGTTTTGCACCAAAGTCATGCAATAAAAAGTCAAACAAGCTTAAAACGATTACAATCAAACACAAAGTACACCGTTGCTCTGGTAATAGTTGTGTGCAGTGTATTAAACATTCTGAAATCATCATCAATCATCGTCTATTCCTTCCATTGTCTCTCATCCTGTGAGTACACTGTAATTTTAATGAAACGTCTATCAATACTCATCTGCAGACACATGGTCACTCAATGCAACATTCCCTAATGGTAAAAGATGGATAATTTCTCCATCACAGACGATACCGCTACGAACAGTATTTAACCTATACAATGTATTTAGAATTATAAAATCTATATGTAGAATTTCTATATCCGTGTGCTGTCAGCTGACTGATCACATTCACTTTTTATGCATGCGCTCACATCACGGGCTGAAATTTTAATCGCTACTGAAACAGATGAAAACGTCATGTTGCAGAATATGTTACCAATACCCCCTTTCACGGGGATACCGTATTCTATATTTAACTGGAATTCCCCCGAAGTGCATGTCCGAAAACAAAGCGGTGACCTATACTTCCCGAGTTTATTTGTCGCGAAAGACTTCAACAACATAAACGAGGGAGAGTACAAAAACTGTTAGACTTTTCTTCTTCTGATTTCTACCATCAACTGTGAATGACTTGCTTTAAAAATTGGGCAGCAATCTGAGGTGAATTTAACACATTTTACGATTTTAAATTCGATTACCTCCATTTGTCAGGTGGTATTTAAATATTGATATCTAATATATGTTGAGAAATGTTATTTACATATGTAGTATATGAATTTAAAACTGTGTTTGACGCCAGCTGTAACACTCTAACGAGCAGTGAAACTGTATAAAGCTTTCGTTAACTTGATGTAATCATGGTCAAGGACTTTGAACAGTGCAGATGTAACCATCCAATGACGTGATAATTTTGCCCGAAAAAAGATGTACAACGCGTACCAATACGAAACAAGTCATCTAAATTCTTTGAAGGAATTCTTACATAATAATGGTATTAAAAAAAACATTCAACACAGGATGGAGATTAAAAATACTTAAGCAAGAGGGCCATGGTGGTCCTAGAACGCTCACCAGAACACTATCAGCTTAATCAAAACAATTCATGTCACTTGATTTTACCTGGCTACCTTCAGCAGCAACCCGATTCAAATGTCAGATACAAATAATTCTATATCTATACAGATTATCCAAGAAAACTAGCCGACCATCTGGAGACCTCATTTTTCAAGGGATCAACCCTGCTTCAAGCAGTAACAGTGGAGAACAAGGGGCTATCATTAGTGCAAAACAAAAAACAATCACTGGTGAATAATTATTCAAATTTTTCTAAAGGGTATATAGGGATAGCCAGCTGACCCCACTGGGGGTCTTATTTTTCAACGGATAAACTTTATTTTAGCAATTATGGCAGGGGGCATGAGGTGACCATTTTTGCCAAATGAAACTAGACCTATATGTTTCACTGATAGTAATTAATATCCCCGCATACCACTTTGACACAGAACAAGGGCAATGACTTATCTGTTGATAAGTTGAAGCATGATAAATCATTATATCTAGTGTGAAGGCATTTTCAACAACAGTTACAAAACTACAAGAAATGGGACGTGACATGACATTACATGGCGTGACGGGACGTGACGTGACATTACATGGCGTGACGGGACGTGACGTTACGTGACGTGACATGGCGTGACGGGACGTGACGTACGTGACGTTACATGGCGTGACGGGACGTGACGTTACGTGACGTTTCATGGCGTGACTCGTTACATTACATTGCGTGACGGGACGTGACGTAACGTGACATGACGTTACGTGGCGGATATGATTCCTACATTCACTATGGGAAAGGAGGATATTGGTTTATCAGAAGAATTTTAAAATTTGCTATAAAGATTATATAATGAAACTTGCTGATCCATCGGGGCCTAATATGATAAGGTAACAACTGTATTTCAGATATTACTATACATGTATAAGGAACTAGCCGACTCCCCAGGGGCCTCTTTTTAATTAAGTCAACTTCATCTTAGCTATTATGGAAGAGACTCATTAGGTTTAAATATGTGTCAAACGAAAAGAAATTAAATTGTTGAGTGTTAGTTTCAAAACAGTTTTTTTTATTATTTTTTATTTTTTACGATTTATTTCTTCTTTTATTAATGAAATTGAAAACGTTTATTTGAGCAACTTTTGTCAAGGACCACACAAGGATCATTCATGCAAAGTTTCATCAAATTCTACTCGATTAAACAGTCTATATCATGTTGATATTGAATACAAATTGCCGCACGCCGCACGACGATGGAAAGATTATGTCCAGAACAGCTCACCATGTGGACGTTGTGCTCTGGTGACTGAGTGAGCTAAAAATAGTGAAATAGAAACATAAGATTTTTTTTTTCAAGGAGGTTGGCATCCTATTTTTATACAGGTGTGCGTGGATATGTGTGATACCAACTACGAAAACAATCGCGAATACATGCGTCAGACTAAGATGCTTTATTATCTGAATTAATTATTCATTTTTCTTTTGTCAGCTTTGAAAGATCGGTAGATCCATGCCTATACTAACAAGAAATGACAGTAAGACATTTCGAAAAATCATCCCAGTACATTACGCAAATGCAAAACGGCTGAAATATCTCACTCACATAAATGGTAATCGTGTTAAAGATGCAACTTTTTTTACGGATACAAGTGCAATGTTTCAACAGGCGTTGCGCGACCTCAAATTAGCCATAGTTAAACGATTATCCATTTCTGTCATAACTTCATTTGACATCTTTTGTCCCGTAGCAGTTGGGCAATAAATTTACTGTCATTTTTCGGCAAACGCGCACATGATACTTGGAAGATAAATGAATCTGTGTTAAAATGCATCCTTATTCAACATGATTAAAGGAGTAAAATTGCGAAATGACATATCTCAGTGTGAATTCGTACACTGAACTTCTCTTATTAGTCAGCAAGGATTTCGTGAAAATCTTACAATCCATTTGTGTTCGCCCTGGTCAAGTGAAAGCAAACATGGAAGCTTGGGCATCCAGATGGGGGCAAAAGTATTTCATGACCTTCACATGCAAAACGTACTGGTCCGACCTATGATCCGTCGAGAATGGTACGATAATTTGTAAGAACGTGTTTCTAGTCGGCGTATTAAGAAATAAACTTATTTTGCTATTTTTAGGGATCTCTTGGTCAAAATGTTTGAATGAGCTTGTATTTTTTACATTGGTTGGGAAATAGATGTAACTACATGAACCTATCCCTCACCACGGTTCCTTAGTTATACTAGTACTTTGCACCTAGGAATACCTTTAGAAATTGGATCGAACTCGAAACCTATGGAGGTGTAGTCAATTAACACTACCAATGAGCCCGCATTCAGAAAGTCTCAAAATTTGAAAGCATGGTCCATCAACATCTGCGTTAGTAGTAAATTTCTTGCAAATCTTAGAATATAAACTGCTATGGTAATTTAGCTTGAGATGGTCTCACTAGGATATCTCCTTGTAGACAAGTGGGGGCCTCCGTGGCCGAGAGGGTAAAGTCGCTGACTCAGCCCCTAGCCGCGTTGGTTCGAATCCCGGCAGGGTCATTCGGATTTTCATGTAAGGAAGCCTTCCAGCTGGCTTGCGGTAGGTCGATGGTTCTACCAGAATGTTTCCGTGCATTCGGGGTCTTCCTCCACCTGTACTTAGTTGGACGTCGCTATATGACTGGAATATTGTCGAAGCGACGGTAAACTCAAATAGTCAAGTCATATAGACAAGTGGCCTGATACTACTACATCCAGTCCCATTATCCTGACTCTGGACCTACCAGCCTGGGAATTTCAAAGTCATTCGGAACACCTCGCCCACTTCTTCAAAATAACTAACGGGTTAGGCCGGGGATTGCCGAGTTGATACGATTGTTTCAAAGTATGCTGAATGTGAAAAATCAAGTATTAGAGTAAGAAGAGAAAAAAAAACACGTAACTTTCTACATATTTGTACTATATATATGTCATAGAAAATCAAGGATATTTAAGGGTTTATGTTGATAGGTTTTTCAACATTCCATTCACGGTGTAAATTTTTCCTGAGCGGTCTGAATAGCTTTGAAGGCCTTGCACCCTATCTCTTTACCAATCCTCACGCATGGTCATCATAATCAGAAAATGATTATTAGCCATTATCATAGAAAGAGAAGACCTATCGGGTAACTGAGCTGAGAATGTTAAAACAACAATGTAAGTACAAAAAACTACCAGTCTTTAAATAAATAAAATAAAATGCATAATTTCGTCGTATATTTGTGTTTTCAGCAAACTTGTATAAAAAGATTATTACAAGAACCAGTATGCTCTGAACAACAAAACAATCAGGCAAAATACTTAACATATCTAGATATGTATTTCGTTGTTGTCATGATAGAGACAACTCAATTATTTATCACTTGAACTTAACCCTTTCCCTCATATAGACTCATTTTGACGCACTCAATAGGTACCACATAAAGCCTGATCTGCAGAAAACCACAGTTAAACCTTACCAAATTTAATTACAAAATCCTCATTTCCAGACCACTGAGGAGCAGCGAACAGCATAAAACCTGATCAGCCTGCGAGTTACTCGCAGGCTGATCTGGTTTTATGCTGTTCGCACAGGTCTTTTCATGGTGTCCTCTATGAGGGAAAGGGTTAATATCATAATTATCCCAACTTTATTTATTTAGTCTTGATGAACATATTAAGTATAGTCAAGGGAAATAAAAAAATAACATATATATGAGTTTTTAAAACCCGACTCGCCAAACAAAACTTTAATTGACCAACGGTTGTATAATTATTACTTGGTCACGTGATATTTACGCAACGTCGCGCGCTTGATGGTTTTATATAATCACTTTATGTCTTCGCGAAAGGTAACGGAGGGAATATTAAGCTATTCTCTACTCACAATATTGCCTCATGTGTCTCGCTGCACTTCTTGCAATTAATTAACGTTTCGGACAAGGTAAAAGGGGCCCACGATCGTGCATTGTGACCAGGCCGGACGCCACAAGCGGTAAAAC
Source organism: Solen grandis (assembly GCA_021229015.1). Taxonomy (NCBI): domain Eukaryota; kingdom Metazoa; phylum Mollusca; class Bivalvia; order Adapedonta; family Solenidae; genus Solen; species Solen grandis. The sequence continues at coordinate 38,077,625 of CM037780.1, read as the reverse complement.
ATAAGAAACAGCCTACATTACATCTCGACTCATTTTGATCCGTGAAGTGGCCTTCGTCAAGGCGGAATACTATTTCCTTGTGTGTTTACCGACGAAATTCTATGTAACTTGGGATTTTGCGTGTCATTCACGGAAAACATGGCGGACTGAGGACGGCGAACAATTCAAGCAGTGTTTTATTCATATGACAGGTCCATTAAATTGAATAAGAAATCCAAATCATGACGCGCACCTCGGCCATATTTCAAATCGTGGCTCTATTAGGTATACTACCGGACATCTCCGAAGGTACGTTCCAAAGCTGTGATCTAACAGCTGCATGTCGTCTTAGCTTGTTTTAATGTGGAAGAGAAATTATAACTGCACTAACAGAAAATCTAATTCACTTTTTACAATTTTTCATCATATAATAATTATATCAAGGCATTGACATAAACCTGTATATAAATCTAGTTTTGAAATAAAGTGCTCAAATACAAGAAAAAAATTTGTTTTTACATGCAAGAAACATTATGATTCTTTTATAATCTAAATTACATAAATCTTCATGAGGGGTCATAATGAAACTGACTGACTAATATTTCTGCCATGTGTAACTTTATATCGTAAACGTACACTTCATCTTGCAAACATTAATAACATTCTGTATAAAGTAGATATGTATGTACCTCGATGTTCGAATGATCACTGAATCTTTCCTGAATGAAAGATGTGACAATACTACACATGTAACACATGTAACCTCGTTAACGTTAAGGAATTACACAGCTACCAAAGTAAGAGACAGTCATTTAAGAGTGCTTAGAACTTAGAAATGGGATAAAGTCAATACCTATGACAATTATATTATACCGGTAAGTGAATGAAGTGGACTTGACCAGCGTCGTGGTTACAACGCACGACTGTATGTTGTCCTCCCCGCAATGAGTTGTCCGTGTTCAAGATGCTAATGCAGGCCATTAACGTCATTCACCTTCGCGACTATACACAGTGACTGAGTCCCTGTCGTCTACGATTAATTACGCTATTCATTGGGTAAAAAGTAATATAAATGTCACATTGCTTGTAGATTTTTATTTCTAATTTCAGATCTTTTTTTGGCGAATTTATAAGACTCAATTATTCATATAGATCAGGATTCGAATGAAGTTAGCAAAAAGATGACATCAAAAGATCGTTAAGGTTGTCATTAATATCAGTCAAAGTTTACCATTTTTTTGCAAAATTTTGTTTCCCATGCATGTACCACTGGTGACAGTTTTATTACAAAATGGATATGCCGTGTGTACAAACATAAAATACTATAGTTTAAATATATTTTTGTGTAGTGTAATCACTGCATATAATTAAATGAATGTATTTTTAGCGTCTTTTTTTCCATTCTTATTTGCCCGCTTCTTAACAAATTTTATATCGTTTTATATCGTAAAATATCGTTTTCTGTCAATCAAATTTTTCAAGTAATTAGTTTTCTAAAATAGTTTAAAAGAGTTTAAGGTAATCAACCCATCATTAAACTATAATCATTTCCTTCAGCGCAGATGCAATGCATGACTTGGAAGAAAATCTATAAATGCTTGCATTTTCTATGAAATTCCCACGATCACTTGACAGACCATGATCACAATTTAATGATGGATGATTTACTCTAAAATCAGTGTAAAACATTTTTATATTCATTTCGATGAGTTTGTCTTAAGTGCAATGTGTATGTCTTCATATTAATGGGCCCAAGTTCCCGAAAACGTAAAGTCAATATTAAATGAAAAGGGGAAAATTATGAGGGTAATCCTCAAAAAATCCCTAACACACAGAGACTTTCAAAAAGAATATGAAACAAAAGAAATGCACCATATTTTGTTGATGTATTTCAATAGCATATACAGTTAAACTTCGCTAGGCAATTGCTTCGCATTTTTTAAAATGCTTACGCAAACATAAATACATGAAAAACCATGAAAAGGTAAACTAATTTTATCCCCGGGCTATGCTACTGACAGGTTCATGACGACGATTGAGCCAAAATTGCCTTTTCTGGCTTTCAACAAAAATATACCTGTAAGCAACCAACACTGGAGTTGACTCATAAGTGCATGATGAAAACTTATTCTAGATTTCCCGACTCGTCTTAGCCTAGTCTGATGTGAAAAGATAAATAGGTGTGCTTATAGAATTTTCCAGTATTACATGAGTCTTATTTCTTATAAAGATATGTTTAAAAGGAAGGCTCGCCCAGTTTATTATTAGCCTGTTGCTTAAGCAGCAATTGATTTGTTCAAGTCTTGGCCCCATAAACTGTGTACCATGGAATGGAATAAAAGTTTGAATTTAGCATTCACAATTAAAGCAGAGTACCAGAACAAGAAGTCAATTTCAGTTTGTTTGTTCCTTCAAATCGCATATGTACACGAGCGGAAAATCTCGGCTATCTGCCAAATGCAGCATGTCCGAAATGTTATGAAAAGGATTAGGACTGCCATAGTGGCATTACAAATCCAAATGAAAATGTGGCTTTCGGTTGCAAGCCAAAAGGGAATTTATTTAATTATATGTATACAATCTTTAATTCTTCAGTTATCTTTAATACAACTACAGCAGCCAACAGAATGTCCCCCATGCGCGCGCACGTGGGGTGGGCCGTGTGTTCGATCAATCACACCATCGTTAATTTCGCTTAGAATAAAATAAAGCGAACGAGTACTCACTGGACTGGTTAGCCTGATATTAGGATATTGTGACTGATTGCAATATCATATCACATGTATGTGTCGTGTTATTGGAGTGCGGCAGCACTGTATTAGTACAATCAGATAGGCATACCTTCAGGTGAATGATAAACTGACGGTGGGAAGTAGACTTCATACTAATTGTATCAAAGGCGAATTAAACGTGTTCGAGCAAATTTGCTTCAGTTCTATGTTTCGATTAGTTTACTTAGTATAGCAATAACATGCGCGGATCCAGATGGTGAGGGTAAAGGGTTATGCCCCCATCCCTGGTATTTGACTATTATAGAAAGAGTAAAGAAGAAAAAAGACCCCCATCCCCCGTTAAAATCTTAAAAGAAAAGGAGAAAGAGAAAGTTTGGAAGAAGGCACAGAACTAATACACCCCCCCCCCCCCCCCCCTCAATGGCTGGATCCACGCATGGCAATAAGATAAGCAAAACAAGAAAGTAAATTTTTTCAGACATCAGGTGAAGCAGAAAGTCCTGTTAATACTTTTAGCCTACATACTGAAATCTAGTGTTCAGATACAGCTAGAATCAACATGTCATATCATACACCGATAAGAAAATTAATTAGTTTTATTTTGATATGGTAACCCCTTACAATTAAAAGTGAACTGCTCAGCAATGTCCTTGATGACATGTCGTTCTTATTATTATGTCAATGTTATAGCCTATTGTTTGCAGTAGAACGTCAGCGTCATAACCGGCGCGCGACTACCTTAGTACGGTAGTGACAAGGGTTCGACCCCCCTCTGACAAGTACACGGTAACAGTAACGTAAATAACCATGGTGATTGACACCGTACGTCCCCTGTATCTACTGACCTTGACGTTAGTTCAGTCTATGGAATAAAGACGCTTTGAATGACTCCTTAACTAACCAGGCTTGAATACTTATCGCTAAGTAATACATAATTACTTAGGGACAAATTTCATCATCCTTTTTTCCTTAAAACTATTTAGAAATTTCATTTTTTTAACAAATATAATGGAAAATATGTCAAAGATTTTCGTGTGGAGAATATATTTCTTACAAGGAAGGACTTAATAAAATATGAAGGAAAAAAATCTAATGAATAGGCACGTATAAACAATCAGTCAACTACATTTTGTATACCTCCAAATGAACGTAAACAGCAGCCTTCTATCAATCACCGACTCGTTATTTCAGTTACTGATGACATAACAAATCTCGCATGAACATTGGCTAATAACGGACTTACTGTGAAAACAAAGGTATTCCGAATCAATGTAAACAGCGTAATATCGCGTAATAAAACCTTTTACAGTTTTGAAGCGTTTTGTGTTGTTGTTTTTTTATGGGGTTTTTTTGTGCGTGCTTTTACGCTGATTTTAAAGGAAAGTAAGGAGAAGAGTGAAGGAGGAAATAAAATGCATTGAAATGAATTGTTTATTTAGGACGTAATTAGTGTTAGTCCATGTTCGCATCTTTTATATTTACTTTATTGCAGAGATGCACGTGTATATATTTAGTAATGGCGAATATGGGAAAGTGTGATAAATCAATTAAAAAAATGAAATCATAATACTGACATTTTCAAAAAGAAACATCAAGATTAAACAAAAATCGACAGGAACAGTTTTTTAATGATACATTGAATCAGTTTAGATATATAACACAAAATACAGATTATTGATAATTGATATAGGAGGTAAAACAACTACATGTAATCAATTATGTAAATCAGATTTCTCTGCATAATTAAATTCATGCAGTCAACATGGTGATCATTTAAATGTCAAATGAGAATTGTCGCAAGGCCATCTAATTTACCTTTATTATATTATTTAACTTCTTCCACAATTCAACCACCCCAGTTCTACAAAGAGTTCAAAATATGAAAACAGTTTTGTTATTTTGATTCTTCGTTTGTTGTTGTTGTTTGTCTGAACTTGAAATTATGTTTTTCTTCGATTTGGATGACTAGTTAGCCGTGTTAGCACCGTTAGACAGGTACGTTATACATCATACCTGATACATGATTTATTTTATGCCCACGGATTCATCATGTCGATACAGGTTCTGCAGAACACCTATAATTCATCTTGTCAGTTACTGTGTTCGAGTGTGTGCAGCTATTTGGGTGTTGGCACATAGATCATAGGTCTTTTTTTTTTTTGAAGACAGCAAGTAAATAATTTAAGCAGATCCTTTTGCAACAGACAGAAACTTATTCAACTTAACGTTGTTTGACAAACATAATATAATCACTATTTTACTTTCAAAACAGGACTAAACCTTTGGTCAACATATTTATTTTTTTGGACAACTTAAAAGATTAAATATAATCAATGACAAGGATATTCGGAAGTTTTTAGGAACTTGCAAAGGTCGGCAGTAGAACCAGGATCGTTCTTAGTAGCGGTAGCCGCCAGCCTTATATAGTCGTAAATCAAAAGCAGACATTGTAAATTTGCATAATCACCAAAACAATTTTACCGGTTCCGCGCTCAGTAGCGTGTCAATGCAATGCGATTGTGAACATTAGGTCATGTGAATGGAACCAAAGGACTCAAGGCACTGATGGAACTGCAGACGGGTTTATCATAAACCAAAGAGCGAGTTCAGCTGACATGCCACCAGTAGCTAGAGTTGCAGAAAAACATGTCATATGGCGTTACATGACCTATCAACCCTTCTTAACCCTTTCCCTCATATAGACTCATTTTGACGCACTCAGTAGGTACCACATAAAGCCTGATCTGCAGAAAACCACAGTTAAACCTTACCAAATTTAATTATAAAGTCTTCATTTACAGACCACTGAGGAGCAGCGAACAGCATAAAACCTGATCAGCCTGCGAGTTACTCGCAGGCTGATCTGGTTTTATGCTGTTCGCATAGGTCTTTTCATGGTGTCCTCTATGAGGGAAAGGGTTAAACGTTGAAGTTAGTATAGCTAGTTCAGCATATAAATCTTACCGTCAGTCTTTCAGCGCATTGTGCGCTTTGATTATTGCTAATTAACTGGAATTTTATTGCAATACGAGGAGGTGTTGTAAAACGGATTGTAACAATGTTACGCAACCCGGTGTTACGTTATGAAAGGTACATCGCGGTGAAAGTAACAATGGATTTCTTTTTCAGCCGCTAAACCCTATCGAAGCCTAATTATCCTACTTCCCTAATTACCTGTAAATCATTCCCCAAGCAAGTCAGCTTCGGAAACCCACGAGCTCTCATTCCGTTATTCCATGAGATAATAAGTAAGCATTTGCTCGTTATCGATTATTTGAAAAGCCGCGCCACTATTCGTAGCCTCTCTAGGTAGTAGGGACATTTGGACCAATAGAAACTCTTGTACTCACGGCACTTAGACAAACCTTTACTGACTTAGAGATTTCAGATCTTCAACTGAATAGTACTAATTTATGTAAGCAGCATTTTGACTGATCGATGTACCTTTTATGAGTATTCTTATAACGATAACGTGCTAGCCAAGTATCCCACGGCTGACAGATGTAATAAGCAGCCGTGGGTATCCGACGATGCAAGGATGCGAGCTCATGCGCACCTCATTCATAAGCAACTTCCGTTACGGGTTTGAAGTTCAACCCAAAGGCCTACATTTCTCAGTCTGTTCCCCTGTTCCTAGTCTGTTTGTTACTCTCATCTGTAGATTATTTATCCATATTTCATATAGTCACAGAAATATCACTAGCACACAACATAATAACACAACATAACATAATAAATAATCAACTTGGTTTACGCAAAATTGAGAGAAGCTGACTTTTTTACCGTTCTCTAGAATTGGAGAGGATATCCACCAGTTCATTTTTTTTCCTAATTTGTGTTTAACAATACTTATTACATTTTTTACGATGCTTATTATATTTACAAATCAAAATGCTAATTACAATCTTGATATTGTTACTTGAAGATTAAATTGTTATCGATCGAGTTTCTGTTTCATATATTTACATTAAACGTTTAAATTTGGAGTTAACGTCGTATGTAACAAATTCTTAACCATAGGTTCTATATTGTAGTTTGCACTTGCGTATTTTTGACTTTTTGATTTACATTAGATTGAAAGCGTTCGTCTTAATCGGAAAGTATTAATTTAGCCCAAGTGTCAGCAACTGAGCTGAGGTTCTATTGAACCGGTGTCACGATGGGCCGAAGTCTCCAAACGTCAAATGGCGCATGTACAATATTTGGAAGGAAATGTCAGTCCGGTCTGAAAATTTCCATCCGGGCTCAGATTTCTGACATGGATAAGCAAAATAACAGAGGTATATATAGTAGAGACCGGTCCCGGCGGCCGAGTGGTTAGAGAGTCGGCCCCGGATTCGGGAGGTCGTGGGTTCGATCCCCGGCCGCGACATACAAAGATCGTAAAAATAGTACTGGTATAGCCCCATTGTTTGGCTTTCATCATATAAGGTTAGTTCTAACGCTGGTTGACTCGGTGTCAGGATAATGTGATTAAGTGTGGTATCATGACACATGTCTACGGTTTGATACTGTAGTGTGGCAGTATCCAAATGCCTTACTGCCGTCGACGGGACATTTAACTCAACAAACAAACAAGCAAACAGGTTCGATGGGAACATAAGTCCATCTAGTGGGACGAGAGTTCGACCCGAGCTCAGATTTCCAAGTATACATGTAGGTATACATGGTAGAGATGGAAAGGCCTTCTGCCCGTCTATGAGAGGGGTGTGATTTCTACACGGGCCCAGATTTGCAACCAAAGTATACGAGTAATATCCGAAGTATGTATGGTACACATGGAAAGATTGTCAGCCCATGTACAATTAGGCTGAGATATCCACCAGGGTTGATATACAAGTACGAAATATCACATGTATATATGGTAAAGATGGAAACATCAGCACGTCTATTATAAAAGGCTTAATTAGATCTCCATCCGGGCTCAGGTTTCCAACCTGAAGAATACAAATGATATCACTAATTAAATGATTATACAGAAATCAACATTGACTCCATGTATAACCTCAGCCCAGCTGTTTAAAAATAGCTCTGACACTTGTCCTGTAGCAGCGCTCTCTGTCGGTAAAATACGATATGCGGAATATCAACCAGTAACATTCTTGTTTGCATTATGTCAATTCGATCTTTCGTTGTTGAAAAATGTTTTCTAATGTTAATTTTCACGTGCCTTTGTTTCTTTTTCAAAAATGATGATAGTTAATAATTCGGATTATTAAAAGTGCATTTTTCAAGATACAATTTCATGACTGGTAATGTAACCGAGAATTTAGTAAATACATCTTTAATAAGCATCATAAAATTTTAATAAACATTGTGAAACCTCAACTAGGAAGAATGAACTGGCGGATATCTCCTCCTATACTCTAGTAAACAGATTAGCAGAATCATGTTTCGAAGAAACATAATAACCTAAGACAATAAAACATATAGACTATGGATAAAGTGGGCTGCGATAAGTTAGTTGCTTGAGACTTAAATATGTAACATTAGGTGCAATGAGATGTTGGAACAACGGTACAAATGGTCTTAGGGCCTGTGGTAAACATAGCTACTTTTGAACAAAATGTTTTGGTACATGGGAAGTTAAGTACATTACAGAGAACTGGGTCGATCTCGGCCAAAAAGACGCTTGCTTTCGGTTTCCTTACATTTCGATGAAAAAGTATCCGTCGTCGGTGGCATTTAAAGAAATAATAAACACAAGAAAGAGAATAGCTGTGATGAAGTTAATGACACTATTGTTTTTCCTGTTATTTTCACTATTATTTTTGTACGTTTTATTTATGTGTGATATCCCAAGGTTTAATACAAGCATGCACAGTGTCTTTGTGGAAACCCGAATAACTTAAAGGGAATATATGTTAATTTATGTAAATTAGATGTTGATTTTTTATGTGTAATTTTGAACGTATGCACGGTGTGTTGCGTTTGAAACGATTAAAGCAAGAAACGACATGTCAAACTTATACTTTGAGCCTGTTTCAGACTGTTTAAACTGATTTAATTTTGTACTCTTTGCCGTTTTATCATAATTAAGTCAGAATTCTTTTAAAACTTACGAAATAACACAATTAAAAGAAGATTAAAAGAATGTCATTCTTGTTGAAACCAAACCTGACATTATAAGCAACCACATGAATGTATCTTTTTAATTTTCTTCTGCAGATTTACAATGTTTTGCATTGTTTTACAGAATAGGTGAAAACCATTATATAAGTTACTATTTCAAAATTTCAGTTCAGCCTTAAATTGATCTACACTTAATGAGCTAAAAAGAAAAAAAAAAGAACATTGCAGTAATAGTATTTGTCTCTCAGCGTGACAATGTTCTTACTTGCACTTTACCAACTGTAGCGGCTTCAGGACAGTTTGATATTTGCTCATTTCTTAATAACATATGTAATATTCATTCCATGTGACCTTGACATTGTCGACTACACCCATGTTTTAACAAGTCGCTTAAATGTGTTACAACTTCCATGTCAGATAGTACATACTTATGGTTCATCCTTACCTCATGCCGTCACGCCGTTTTTGAACTTTGTATATGGCTTACTAACGTACGTGTATCACCGGTACACATGGATTCAACAGCGTGAAATCGTGTCTCTTTTCTTACCCTCCAACATCAAGACGACAAATGTCTTAATGTAACAGTGGTCAGCTCTTTCTTGCATACTTACACATAACTTAGGGAACTGATACTTAAGTGTGTGTTAAGTCAGTGTTAAGGTAATCCATCCATCACGAATGATCGTGGGAATTTTATAGTAAATACAAGCCTCCATAGACTTAGAGCAAAAGAGCCAATAGATGCTTGCATCTGCACTGAAGTCTTTTTAAGGGCCATGATTATAATTTAATGCTGAATGGATTACTTTAATTGATTAATATGTTTTGTTGCATTCTTTTCACCTAAACTGCTTGAACTGGAAATACTTTATTTAGATAAACACTTTGTTATCCTTTCTGATCATTATATATATATATACTCGAGGACTCACGCAAAAAGTTCGACTTTTCACTTTTTCACAGATTGACCTCCTTTAAAATTCGCATTTTAGTGATAAAATAAAAATAGGATTTAAAACGTGCACGAATCTATTACAGGAGATATCTGAAGAAGAAAAAAACAGCTTTGATCACATGACCAAGTACAATCAATATTATTGTTTTTTTCTTTGAATATTTTGCATGTTTTAATAATGAATTATATCCAAAGGTAAACATGCAAAGGTGAAACGTTGTTAAAATCTTTGAGCGAATATTTGATACATGTACATGTACACACGTTTAAAACAACGATAGTCTTTCTTGTTTTCCAACAAAGTGTACGCTGTTTTTTCTGCAGCTGTAAAGAAAGTATGTGTCTCATTGAAATTACTTTTGTAATGTTGATATATGGCACAGGATATTTTATTATATGAATTATTTCCTCCGTAATGATTCTGTTTCATTATTTGTTGCTGTTTTTTGTTGTTGCTTTTTATCATTATTTGTGCGGGGTTGTGTCCACTGTGTCTGAAATATCACCCAACTGAGAAACGACATTCTTCTCTTTAAGATCTTAAGGACCGGTGTGTTTCGGCGTACTCCCATTAAACAGTGCTTATGTACTCTTGTTTGTTTTAACGTGCCATTCATTTATTTATGAATGTCAAATGAATACCAAAGTATGTTCCTTTTGATGATTTATGATTTGCAAGAAAAGAAAAGCTGGTATAGGCAATTTGTTTTCATTTAACATAAATAACATCCTTACGGATGTGGTAATGCAAGAATGACCAAGTGGTTTGTATAGCCGAGACATCACTGATATACATAATGTTCATGTTAAAAAAGTTTATAAAACATTTCTGTGGTATAGTGTCTTCTAAGAAAAAAAAATGACGTCAGTCACGCGACTCGCTTAAACCATAAACGCCGTATCATCAATAACGTATTGTTGCATAAATTAGAACAGCATTATGAAAACAATAGTGTTTTATGTTTTTGAGTGGATTACTGCAATACAAATAAAATGTATAATTTCTCAGTGAAATCTATACAAATATAACTTCACTCTTTCTGACATAAGGTAAAATAAAATTCTTTCGTTTTGGGGGGAAATATGCAATAATTTATTTCATCGTGTGAACTTCGAAAATTCTATTCTAAATACAATGTTCGAAGTTCACTTGATGAAATTAAATCGCATCTTCTACAAAAAGAACAAATATCCTCTATATAGTTGACCATACTGTACGTCCGTCGCGTTACCTTCTGTTGCCACTGAATCACTTGATGCTTTTTTTATGGTATGACTATGAATGTTGTTTTGCTTTGCTTTTAAAGGTTGTTATATAAGTATGCCCAAGGAAAATATACTTGCAAAACTCATCTAAACTGTATTGGCAAAAACATATCAAATTTCCAAAATACAGAACATCATGATAAATAATGTTTATAATTTAACGGTAGGCATGAATAATTGTGTTGTCTATATCACGTTCTGAAGTAACACATACTTAATTTCAAAAGAAAGTGTGTACTCAGCATTTCGTTATTATTAATGTATTAAATGTTCGAGAAATGTATTGATGAATCCCTTGCTTGTTGCTCACCATATAGGGGTAGTTTCAGGACTGGTTGGCCCGGTGTCAGGATAGTGCGGCTGGGTATTGTATCATGCCACATGTCTACGGCGTGATACTACAGTGTGGCAGCACTATATCTGTCTCAAGTAGACATCGTCCCCAAATGACTGAAATACTGTCGGCGGGACTGATATTAAACCCAATACACAAACACACACTGAACTCATCAGACAAATACCAACAATATCAATACCGCTGGAATCTTAAGATAAATGTCATATTATTATTATATAGTACAACTATCTTTATTGCAACACTGAGTACACACTTTCCTTCGCAAATGTGTATTTTACGTAAATGTAAACGGGCAAAGAACATAGGCAAAACATTATATTTGCGCACAGACATTTCTCTCTGGTTAATGAAACTTCAAGTCACATTTTTAAAAATTAGCTTAAAGTGTTTCATTTCCGCATATTTGTACTAGAATTCAACAATTGTTAAAGAAACGGCATGCAATATATAGCGACAGCTTAAGTCTTGAATATAACACACACAAGGTGAATTTGTATTTTTTCTCCTTTTAAGAATGTGTACTTCCTGCAAACCTTCAGTAATTGCAAATCATAAAAACATCGTTGTTATTCTAATAGAAAGCATATGCTTTATGCGGATATGTTTTGCTTGCAAATTTCTGTCCTAATTACTGGGTTTTAAAGTTAGCGATTTGTTCAATTTGCTTTGCCTGATTATGTGGCCAAATAAAGAATATGTTAGTATGGTATGCAATATCATGTTATATATATGGGGATATGTTCACACAACCAATGTATGACAGCCCATTACAACAACGTATGTATGCACTTATTAGAGGTTATAATGAGTAAAGTTTATGATTCTATCTAAGGTGTACCTTTGTTCAAATCATTACAATGTTGCAGTCTGTCGAGGTTTTGTCAACTTGAGACATATATAGTGCTGCCAGACTGTTGTATGTGGCACACCCAGTCACATTATCCTGACACCGGGACAAACAGTCATGGAACTATACCTGTATGCTTTGTACCAAGCAAGAAATAGACCAATACCATTTATAACGACTTTGACATATCGCGGCTGGGGATCGAACTCGTGATTTCCCGATGTCGGGAAGGACATTCTGTTTACTTTAAAATAACAGTCCCATGTGTTGTAATAATGTGACTGGTCGTTGTGTAAAGTCACTCATGCATGGAATGATATACCACTATGTGTAACGGAGTACTTGGTCCTCTTTATAAGATTCATTATCTAAACATGGTCGTAAATACAACCTTATTTTTATGTCAACAAGCCGGTCCTAAGATAGATCGATTTAATTTTGAGGGACCCATCTGTAACACGCTTAACCACCGTGGGACATGAGGCAAGAAAAAAACACCTAACTACCTTGATTTGTTGTCTGATAATGTTTGTAAATAGTTCGTAAATCTACTAGTTATGCTGATATACGTTTTTAAGAAAATGTAAGGTGGTGCTTAAACATTACAAAACTATAAGGAAATTCTCCTGTATAAACAATTGAAATTTAGACAGAAAAATCTAACATTTCTTTGATTCTGAATATATACATATTTCTTTTTTGCACTACATTGTGAAAGCTGTTTTTAAAACACGCGTAACGAATATGCAATTATGTGACCAGTCTGTTATATTGATATCGTAACGATATGCTATTATGTGACCAGTCTGTTATATTGATATCGTAACGATATGCTATTATGTGACCAGTCTGCTATATTGATATCGTAACGATATACTATTATGTGACCAGTCTGTTATATTGATATCGTAACGATATACTATTATGTGACCAGTCTGTTATATTGATATCGTAACGATATACTATTATGTGACCAATCTGTTATATTGATATCGTAACGATATACCATTATGTGACCAGTCTGTTATATTGATATCGTAACGATATACTATTATGTGACCAGTCTGTTATATTGATATCGTAACGATATGCTATTATGTGACCAGTCTGTTATATTGATATCGTAACGATATACTATTATGTGACCAATCTGTTATATTGATATCGTAACGATATACCATTATGTGACCAGTCTGTTATATTGATATCGTAACGATATACTATTATGTGACCAGTCTGTTATATTGATATCGTAACGATATACCATTATGTGACCAGTCTGTTATATTGATATCGTAACGATATACCATTATGTGACCAGTCTGTTATATTGATATCGTAACGATATACTATTATGTGACCAGTCTGTTATATTGATATCGTAACGATATACCATTATGTGACCAGTCTGTTATATTGATATCGTAACGATATACCATTATGTGACCAGTCTGTTATATTGATATCGTAACGATATACTATTATGTGACCAGTCTGCTATATTGATATCGTAACGATATACCATTATGTGACCAATCTGTTATATTGATATCGTAACGATATACCATTATGTGACCAGTCTGTTATATTGATATCGTAACGATATACCATTATGTGACCAGTCTGTTATATTGATATCGTAACGATATACTATTATGTGACCAGTCTGTTATATTGATATCGTAACGATATCCATTATGTGACCAGTCTGCTATATTGATATCGTAACGATATACATTATGTGACCAGTCTGTTATATTGATACGTAACGATATACTATTATGTGACCAGTCTGTATATTGATAACGTAACGATATACTATTATGTGACCAATCTGTTATATTGATATCGTAACGATATACTATTATGTGACCAGTCTGCTATATTGATATCGTAACGATATGCTATTATGTGACCAGTCTGCTATATTGATATCTAAATATTATATGTGACCATGATTGATCTAAGATTAAATACCACTTATATATAGTAAGTATATTATGTGACCAT
>CM037780.1:38013303-38063303 GCA_021229015.1 Solen grandis | reverse complement strand
CTGTTATATTGATATCTAACGATATACCATTATGTGACCAGTCTGTTATATTGATATCGTAACGATATACTATTATGTGACCATCTGTATATTGATATCTAACGATATCCATTATGTGACAGTCTGTATATTGATATCGTAACGATATCATTATTGACAGTCTGTATATTGATATCAAATATTGCTATTATGTGACCAATCTGTATATTGATATCGTAACGATATCTATTATGTGACCAATCTGTATATTGATATCTAAAATGCTATTATGTGACCAATCTGTTATATTGATATCGTAACGATATACCATTATGTGACCAGTCTGTTATATGATATCTAACGTATACTATTATGTGACCAATCTGTTATATTGATATCATAACGATATACCATTATGTGACCAGTCTGTTATATTGATATCGTAAGATATTATTATGAGACCAGTCTGTTATATCGATATCATAACGATATCTATTATGTGACCAGTCTGTTATATTGATATCGTAACGATATACCATTATGGACCAGTCTGTTATATTGATATCGTAACGATATGCTATTATGTGACCAGTCTGTATATTGATATCGTAACGATATACATTATGTGACCAGTCTGTTATATTGATATCGTAACGATATGCTATTATGTGACCAATCTGCTATATTGATATCGAACGATAGCTATATGTGACCAATCTGTTATATTGATATCGTAACGATATACATTATGTGACCAGTCTGTAATTGATATCGTAACGATATGCTATTATGTGACCATCTGTATATTGTATCTAAATATCATTATGTGACCTCTGTATATTGATATCTAACGATATCTATTATGTGACCAGTCTGTATATTGATATCATAAATATGCTATTATGTGACCAGTCTGCTATATTGAATCTAACGATATCTATTATGTGACCAGTCTGCTATTTGATATCATAAAATATGCTATTATGTGACCAGTCTGTATATTGATATCTAACGATATACTTTATGTACCAGTCTTATATTGTATCGTAAATTATTATGTGACCAGTCTGTTATATTGATATCGTAACGATATCTATTATGTGACCAGTCTGTATATGATATCGTAACGATATACATTATGTGACCAGTCTGTTATATTGATATCGTAACGATATACATTATGTGACCAGTCTGTTATATTGATATCGTAACGATATACATTATGTGACCAGTCTGTATATTGATATCGTAACGATATCATTATGTGACCAGTCTGCTATATTGATATCTAAATATACATTATGTGACCAGTCTGTTATATTGATATTATAATGATATGTTATGTTATCAGTCTGTCATATTAATATCATAATGATATTTTATATAACCAGTCTGTCACATTGATATCATAATGATATGTTATGTGACCAGTCTGTCATATTGATATTAATGATATGTTATGTGACCAGTCTGTCATATTGATATCATAATGATATGTTATGTGATCAGTCTGTCATATTGATATCATGATGCTATGTTATGTGACCAGTATGTCATATTGATATCATAATGATATGTTATGTGACCAGTCTGTCATATTAATATCATAATGATATGTTATGTGACCAGTCTGTTATATTGATATCATAATGATATGTTATGTGACCAGTCTGTCATATTGATATCTTAATGATATGTTATGTGACCAGTCTGTCATATTGATATCATAATGATATGTTATGTGACCAGTCTGTCATATTGATATCATAATGATATGTTATGTGACCAGTCTGTCATATTGATATCATAATGATATGTTATGTGACCAGTCTGTCATATTGATATCATAATGATATGTTATGTGACCAGTCTGTTATATTGATATCATAATGATATGTTATGTGACCAGTCTGTCATATTGATATCATAATGATATGTTATGTGACCAGTCTGTCATATTGATATCATAATGATATGTTATGTGATCAGTCTGTCATATTGATATCATAATGATATGTTATGTGACCAGTCTGTCATATTGATATCATAATGATATGTTATGTGACCAGTCTGTCATATTGATATCATAATGATATGTTATGTGACCAGTATGTTATATTGATATCTTAATGATATGTTATGTGACCAGTCTGTTATATTGATATCTTAATGATATGTTATGTGACCAGTCTGTCATATTGAAATCATGATGATATGCTATGTTACCAGTCTCCAGTCTGGCATATTGATATAATAATGATATACTATGTTACCAGTCTATTCATATCTTCTTAAATCAATGACTTTCCTTGGGTTTGTTGCTTTAATGTTTTACAAAAAAGTATAAGACGAGAAAGCTTATTTTGATTGCTTATGCAAATTTCATTTTTTTTCGACTCAGGTGGCCGGGTTGTTAGAGCGTCCCTTCTTTAACGAGGACATTGCGAGTTCAATCCCGGCTGTGAATCACGAATAATGTTAAAATGTTACTGGAAGTTTCAATACGTGCAAATGTGATGTTCGTGGGTGCGGTATCATGCCACGTGTCTACGCCATGCTTCGGCAGCACTATTTGTGCCTCGTGCAGAAATAACTGTCTTTAAATGACTGGAACTGTATGTTGGGATGTTTTACCCAAACAAGCAAGAACATTATTGATTCTCTTTAAACCTGGTTTCTATTCGACATTCGTATTACACCTGCCATTAAGCATCACGTGACTTATAGTATTGTCATAATAATGCATTCATCTAATTAAGAAATTAAAGAACTGTAAATAAAGTAAAACATGTACAATAAACATGCCAAACTCTTTAGTTCAGTGATATTTTGTTTTATTTTGTACAACATGTAACCGATTTTTTTTAAAAAATTACATACGAAACAGGTGCATATGTTTTTTTTTTTTTTTTTTTTATTTTTTTTTCACGTCGGGTTTATCTTTTTTAACATATATTGCTTTTAAATGACATTAACTACAGGGTCTAAATGAGATGTTATTAATTATATAGTTGATGTAAATGATATTTCATTGATAAAACGAATGTAAACAAATTGCATTTTAATAGTTTACCGTTAACGTCGTCAGCTGACTGTATTTAATACATGTAATAAACGACTTTATGTTGAGTGACTAGTTGAAACTTTGTGAAAAGGTAAAGAGTATTTAATCAACAGAATTTTTAAATTTCACTATTTTTCTCGACGAAATCAATTACCCCGCTATACAAAATGAAATTGCATGTGTTACCGGTACCAGTGGCTGAGTGGTTAAAGTGTCTATCCAGTTACCGGGCGGTTGTGGGTTTGATCCCCGGCCGCGACATACAAAAATAATTAAATTGTTATAAATATATCTCCCTTGTGTTTTGCACTAAGAATGTGGGGGTACCTCCAGGACTGGTTGGCCAGGCTAATGTGACTGTGTGGTATCATGCCATTTGCCAGCGGCGTTAAATCGCAATGAGGCATCACTGCATCAATCCTATGTTGACAAAGTCTCAAAATGACTGAAGTGATGTTGGTAGGACGTTAAACCAAATGAATGAAAACCTCATTCGGTTACATAATCCAAACACTTGGTCAACCCGTTTTAGATATACCCTTATAGGACCAGTGCCAGAACTCGAACTCATGACCTTATTGTTACTGGGTAGGATTAACTTTGAAGACGTTCTTTCTGTTGCTAGGCAACTTTGCGCGGCTATCCGGTGGCCATGGTAACACGACGGGCCGTGTTGAGGTGTCCTTGAACGGGACCTCCTGGGGCACAGTTTGTGACGATCTATGGACGGATAGAGAGGCACAGGTCGTGTGTCGACAACTGGGTTTCCAGTATGGAACGGTAGGTGGTCTAAGTCACAATTTTTATGTTTACAAAAATATCATTAATATTTATTTATCATGATCTTTCTTTCAATAAGATGAATTTTATCTTCCTCGTCATGGTATATGAGGGCCGTTACCATGTATATTCATATACAACCTTACATTTTATAGGAGTTATGAATTTTGAATCATACAATGTACAGTAATAATTTACTTCAATACATGTTTCTATGTCATAGTACTGACTCATTTAGAAGTGTCCGCTTTGTGACATTATGTTTCCAACAACACAAGCCGGACGCGTCATACCAAGGTCCGGGAAATGATACAGACATAGCTACCTCGCTTTGCCCTCTGCACTAAAAAAGATCCGGCAATGTTGCCCCGGTGACGGGATGATGTGACCAAGTGTGGTATCATGGCAGTTGTCTGCGGCGTTATAGTCCTGTCAAGCAGCACTTTAATTGCTCTAGCGAAAGCCCCAAAATGACTGAAATACTGTTAATGGAACTTTAAATTCAAACATACATAGTGTTAACATTGAAGCATAACCAACTTGTGACGATGTAAGCATTTTAGTGATCCTTTATTTCGATAATAGTATCGGTATTTACTTATTGAACAATCCAAGGCGCCGTGGTCCATGGTAATTGATATCGGTCGGAGTTGTTCAATCCGATGTAATTTCAAAGCGATATGAAATTACGCCACTTGCCCAATTGACGTAAAATAAAAAAAGTTCTGTTGCTCTTCTGATTAAGTGAAGATTTCGACGTTCTCATGTCGTAACAACCCACCTATTAAAATCTAATTCATCATTTAATTTCAAAGCGATATGAAATTACGCCACTTGCTGTTTTGATAAATAGCACTCATGGTTATAAAATGCTGTTTTACATATTCATTATTGCGTAATAATACTTAAATGTCTGATTGCTCTCGTTTTTTTTTTTTTATCAAACTGACGTGTTTTGAGGTTTGGAGAATAATGTTATTCTATCCCTTGTTCTGTAAACTCTCAGTGCACTGTATCACCCATCCCAGTTCTGGAAGATTTTTCCATGAAATTTCAGGTTTATAAATCAATCATCGATAATTGTTTTGTTTATTAATTAAGTTGTATCTCTTTGATCATCTGCTATTGTTTTTGTCCAGGTTTATGTTTTCATCTTTGTATTCTTTTCTTCAGAAAAATAATCATAAAATAAATATCGAGCAATTAAGTTTTATAATTGATGTTTATTATTAAAGCTCTAAATTAGATATAAAAATGCAATAATGTGTACATATACAAGATTACTTTTACTGTTGAAAAAAATGGCCTTCTTCCTCCACAAACGTCTTCATCCGCCATACAGACACGACGGAAAACCGTGCCCTTCACGGGGGAGGCGTACATTTGCTGATCCATCAATTTATTGCTGATGATATTTGTGATTAATAATATATTTCAAGGGTTTATTTCAAACTGTCACAAAAGTTCAGTGTCGCAGATTTTCACGTAGAAGAGCATGTGCCAGTATCAAGCTTGAAAACTATTCTCAGGGCTCACCTGGGGTGGGGGGGGGTCTAAAAGCTTGTAAATGCAGTTTATGTAAGGAGCAAGCAAGATGGTACTCTAGTTTATTTAATTGCTTATTTACTTACCTATTTAATTACTTAATTACATATTTATTTAGTATTAGAGCCTGAAGGCGATATGGAAAATTAAAACCTTCGGGCGGGTTGGATAGGACCACCGGTTCCCTGGATCCACCCGCATATGAATATATATAGATTTATGTTCCAAAGAAACGGAAATGAAGCACCTATTGATGATAAATGAATCTTGATTGCCCAATCTACCTGTCTCTCCAATTTAAACAACATTATGACGTAACAGGCATACACGAGCGCCGCATTCGGTGAGGGAGAAGGTGAGATATTCCTGGACAACGTCCAATGCACGGGGACTGAGAGGAACCTCGCTGAATGCCAACATAACGGCTGGGGCAACAACAACTGCCGCCATTATGAAGATGCGGGGGTCGCCTGCAATAACGCTTCCGGTATGTTCTAGATCTACTTCCGGTATGACATAGGTATACTTCCGGTATGACCGTTCCTAAATGTATAAGATAATTACTTCAATTAAACCTCTTTCAGCAGTAACTTATTTTAAACAGCAAGTCATGCTCAATTTGGACAAGGGACATATCTTTTTTATTTATGAATTTATTTTTAATATATTCTTATTCAGTTTTATTGGTGGACATTGTATATTTTCCGTTATCATCTTGAAAATATTATCATTGTTCCGTTCCCTCTTTATATATTTATGTTTTATATTCCAAACAGTCAAATTGAAATCCAGAGGACGTACCGACGTGGGGACAGTAGAAATCCGTATGAACGGCGTGTGGGTGGAGGTCTGTGACAAAGACTGGGACCACGTGGATGCCAAGGTCCTGTGTCATGAGATCGGCCTGGTAGACGGTTTGGCCCAGTGCTGCTCTACCCTCGGGGAGGACAAGTCAGGATCCTCGTCCAATTCCAGTCCAAATATGGCAATATCACAGTTTAACTGTCAGGGTCATGAGAAAAGTTTAATGGAATGTACGCACCAGGTGTTACAACACAGATGTCCGGCGGAACAACGTGCCTCCGCTATCTGCTACAAAACTCCCGTCTCCCAAGTTAACATGAGTAAGATCTCCCATTCAGTTGTATTTCTTATTAACATACTGTTTCATAAGATTCGGTTGTTGTTGTTGCTGTTGTTGTTACTAAGGACCTTTTAGATGCTTGTTTAAAAATGTCATTGTTCTTTTGCAATATCATTTGTATATTTATTCGTTCATTTTTTTGTGTGTTTTTATTATTATTTTGTAAAAATTGAAAACATTTAGACGTTCAAGATCAGACTCATTTTTGTGTATCATAACAAAATGCCTTAATTAAGATGAATAGATTTAGGTAGAGCCTTAATTAAGGTAATCCATTCGTCATTAAATTATAATCATGGTCAGATGCTTAAAAGAAATCAGTGCAGATGCAAGCATCCATTGACTTTGAGTTATAAGCTGCTCTGCCCTTTGTCTGTAAAAGCTTGTATTTAATATAAATTTGCCACAATCACTTGATGGACCATGACCGTTTTTAATTTTGAGAACACGGTGTGCATTCTATATCTTCCTTTACTTTGCATGACGTTACGTGTGAGTGTAATTCTGACCTGGCAAATGTAATCCCCAAAGATTACTTGACAATTAAATTGTATTAAAGATAATTGATTTTTACATATGTTTTATTATTCTATCCAACCGTCTTAAAGGTTGTTCCATGAGAAGTGTACCTGTCGTAGTCATTTAGAAATATATGCGTACAAAATAGATTTTGCAACATTTTTTTCCCAATATATAAAGTGCTCAAAGTTAATCCTGGTAGACCCAAATTGATCACAGTATCAGTAGGATCTGTATTTAAACGTAAATTGAATGAAATACTTGCATCACTTATATTTCATTAACCAATCAACCCAGCGTTTGACGTACGTCTAGAAGACGGGAAGGACCCCTCTCGGTACTGGGGCGTGGTCAACGTCCGACACAAGGGAATCTGGGGCCAGATCTGCTCAATGGGAGACAACTGGGATGATAAGGCTGCTGGGGTAAGTCACGTGATCTGCTTCTGTATGATGATGAAACTGAATGGTCTAATAAATAAGATGCGCGGGTCTGAGTAAAATATATATATATATTTATAGATATTATTAAAAATAAATTATTTATATCGATAACATTTACATATATATTTGCGGACTCAGACCCACTTTTACACACAAAAAAAAATGTATATATTTCGCGGACTCACACCCACTTTTACACAAAAAATGTATATATTTCGCGGACTCACACCCACTTTTACACAAAAAAATGTATATATTTCGCGGACTCACACCCACTTTTACACAAAAAAATGTATATATTTCGCGGACTCACACCCACTTTTACACAAAAAAATGTATTTATTTCGCGGACTCAGACCACTTTTACACAAAAAATGTATATATTTCGCGGACTCAGACCCACTTTTACACAAAAAATGTATAAATGCATTTGTTTGCTTTATCTTATTGAGTTATATATTCATTAACCTGTTGTTGATGTTTTTTTTTGTGTGTGTGTGTGTGTTTTTTTTATTACAAAATTATATAAATGCCATACCAGACACATCGTCGGCTACCCACGCCCGATGGATCAATAACTATTGGCCGGTATCGGCCTTTGGCTTTAACGCCTGTATTTTGTCGTATTCAGGTTTGTCAAATTACACCATTTCATTGGTTCTATTACGTTTTTAGCCAATTAACAGAGGACGTTTAATACCTCTGATTTTTCCATTAGTTTACATGATTTTCAAACCTCCACGCCGAAGTGTAAAGGTCGATATTTTAGTCATCGACTGCTGTAAATGACGTTCGTTCTTGCCTATTTCCCCACGGCATGGTGTCATGAAGAGAAACGGAATAAGCTAACCGGGGATTTCCAACGATGTACCTGGTATGACTTCCCTTGAAAGATTATGGCATTTCACAACGGGAACTGGTTTCAGTAACAATCCGGTCCAGATATTTTTCTTAGTTTTAATTCTTCTCACAAACAACTACTCTGTTCTGAAACTAGTCCTTGTTCTCGTTTTACAGATAGTATGCAAGCAGCTAGGATTCAAGGGCGGTTCTGCCTACGGCACCGTTAACGAGACTTTCATGCCCAACTGGATCGTTGACCTGAACTGTACAGGGTCCGAGACATCTCTTGACAAGTGCGCCACCGGACCCTGGGGACGCCCCGTCAGATCGTGTAAACCAGCATATGCCCTATGCTACAGAAAAGGTTTGCTTTATTATATTACTAAATACATAAATGTATCTATAAGAATGAGAAAAGAAATAAGATAAAAGCTCTTAGAAAAACAAGTAAAGTACTCGGAAAACCTCAAACTATGAAGAACTTTTTTTTTCTACCATATATTGCAAAACTTAATTAAGACAACCTCATCATTAAGACCAGAGAACCACGGTCACCATGCTGCGGATCAAGCCATTAAACTCGGGGGTTGGGGACTCCAACAGAGATATGTTAGCCAATTATGAAATTCCCACATGCGTAGCCAGCTATGAAATTCTGAAATCCACCGTATGTGTTGTGTGTGGGGGGGGGGGGGGTAGGAGGTTCTTTTCTCTGTACTCTTAGTATAATAGCCAAATCTCAGGGTGTCATGACCCCCCTCTGGATCCACGCATGGTCACTATTCTTTATTTTCTATTTGAAATGCTCTTACAATATGCAAAGTTTTAATATTGATAATATATATATGTAGATGAGAATTGCATACCTCTGGTAATGCAAGTTATAATAGTAGTTTGCAGTGCATGTACAAATATAACATAACATTACAATACATACATTTCATTACATTGTCTTTATTAGCATTAAACTAACATAGTTCATAGTCATGCATTTGAAACATGCAATGAATATGCACATCAGATAAATCTCAATGGACTCTATGGTAAAACAATATAATATGTAATACCAAATAATGAAAATAAAAGGTATGAGGATGACAAAATATTAAGGTAAAGAGGCTTTCTTTGAATAACTGTAATGTGCTTAAAGACACTCTCAGTGACTTCAGAACAGTAAGTAACAGTAAGTTACGGCACCATGGTCCACTGGTAACATATCCGACTGCGGGCCCGAAAGCTGTGGGTTCGAACTCCGTTGGAGGCGTGGATATTTCATGACCTTCCCAGTACTGGTCCAAACTAGGAACAGTCGAGAGGGATTAGTATAAGTTATAAGAATTTGTTTCCAAATCGACGTAAAATTGATAAATTTAAACTAAGGCAATTTATGTTCTAGGAAACTTCTTATCATTTGCCTTTCTTATAAGTAAGTTTGATTTGAGTGACATGTGCCCACATGCCTCTTCATTACAGGCATCTCCGTGAAGCTGGTGGGTGGGGGATCGTACTATGGTCGTGTGGAGATCACCCATGACAACCACACGGGCACCATCTGTGATAAGGCATGGTCTACAAGTGACGCCCGGGTCGTCTGCAAACAGTTGAATTTTGCGGATGGAGATCCTGTTATAGGTGAAAAACAAGTTTTTTGTTCATACAGTATCGATAATTACGGTGGCACTGAGGTGACATGTGCAATAGTGTTTTTTTTTGGTATTGTTTTCCCGTGTTAAATTTTTTTTTAACTCGGGAAAACAGTCATTTTTGTTTTCCCGAGTTAATTTTTGGCACTGAGGTGACATGTGCAATAGTTTTTTTTTGGTATTGTTTTCCCGGGTTAATTTTTTTTTAACTCGGGAAAACAGTCATTTTTGTTTTCCCGTGTTATTTTTTTTTAACTCGGGAAAACAAAAAATATTGTTTTCCCGAGTTAAATTTTTTTTTTAACTCAGAAAAACAAAAATATTGTTTTCCCGTGTTATTTTTTTTTAACTCGGAAAAACAAAAAATATTGTTTTCCCGTGTTTTTAAACAAAAAATTAAGTCGTGCCCACGACTTAATTAGCCAATCAAATCCGCTTATTATGTTGTGGCCACGACTTAATAAGTTGTGGGAACGACATAATTGGCCAATCAGAGCCCTCAGTCAGAGTTAATGGCCACAACATAATAAGCGGATTTGATTGGCTAATTAAGTCGTGGGCACGACTTAATTTTTTGTTTTCCCGAGTTAAAAAAAAAAAATAACACGGGAAAACAACTGTTTTCCGAGTTAAAAAAAATTAACTCGGGAAAACAATATTTTTTCTTTTCCCGAGTTAAAAAAAAAAATAACACGGGAAAACAAAAAAGACTGTTTTCCCGAGTTAAAAAAAAATTAACTCGGGAAAACAATATTATTTTGTTTTCCCGAGTTAAAAAAAAATTTAACACGGGAAAACAAAAAATATTGTTTTCCCGTGTTATTATTTTTTTTTAACTCGGGAAAACAATACCATTGCAAAAAAAAAACTATTGCACATGTCACCTCAGTGCCACCGTAGATAATGGCTGATAGTGTGGATTGCTGCAACAGTATATCCGTCATGTAGATTCCTCGCGTGGCAATTCCAAGTTAAGCTGCCGGGACTCAAACCCAGTAATGGGTGGGAGTAGCCTCACATTGTGTTAAATATTTTGTGAAAATATCATTTAAATTTTGAAATCGTATTCCATTATTTGTATTACTATGTCTATGCCTAGTTTACAATTGTACATTTTCAATTGATACTTACCTTTAAAGTCAATATCACAGGGACTCGAAGTTGAATGGGATGAATCATATCGTATAATGCTAACATTCAAAAAAGGAAATGAAGACACTATTTTGAGACCAAACGTGGGAGTTTTTTTCCACAAAGTTCTACGACATTGTAAATGGTTGTATTCATAAACTTCATTGTGACGAGCTTTTTCTTATATTGGAAATATCGTGTTTTTAATGTTTCAAACGAGTTTGACTACTGCCGGAACTAGCTATATCCGGTTTCCTTGCAGTGAATAAAATGCTATCATTGGCCAATCAGAATATAACCAAACATCAAGGGATTTGCAACTTTTTTAAGAATATGTTTACCACAACACTGGATATCAATCACGATGATGTATCGGTCATTTTTATCCAGGTTTTGAATTTTCCACCGCATTTACAAAATTCAGTTTGAATGTATTGATCATTGAGAACTGAGCTTATTTTTCACTGCAAATAAAACCGGAAGTAGCCTGTCCTGGCAGTTGCCAAAACTAATTTGGAACATTAAAAAAACAACATTTTTATCATTTATGAGAGTAAGAACAATACGAGAACCATTCATTTAAAACTTAAATGAACCACAATACTGAGAGCAGTTTTAATGAGAGCACGAAAATGCGATATTAAAAAAAAAGCCGAAAACAGTGCCCTGACTTCCTATTCTTAATGTAACCATTATATACGGTATGATTCGACGAATTCAGTTTCGAAAATGTATTGGTTAAAGGTTCAGCCTATGGCAAGGGTAGTGGCCCGGTTATGATGAACGGTCTCGGTTGCTATGGATACGAAAAGAACATTGTCCAGTGCAGGAACAAAGGCTGGATGACGTACGAGAACCATCCATGTTCGAAACACATGAATGATGCCTCAGTTATTTGTTACAAAAATGGTAAGTCACGCCTGTAATTCATCATTTTATTCCTTCATTTGTTATATGTATGCTGTTGTTGTTGTTGTTGATGATGATGATGATGATGATATTTATTCCAAATAAGTATAAGATATTGGTCTATGATAGTTTCTTCATAAATGTATATAAATATATATTTCCCAATGCATTATTTGTTGCTAACATTATCTTTTCCACCTTCCCTTATGTTGTCACATGGGTGGAACGTCTTCATGTAACAGATGAAATAATTTACTAATTGTCTTCAGCATCCTTTCTATTTGTAGATCCCATAATTCAAACAACAATATTTTAGCAAAATGATATACATGTAACGGGAATTATTTAGAATGTAATGTTTTCATCTTATTTTGTCAAGTTTATAGTTTTCAGAGAATTCCATAAATGTACTTTTAATTCATATTGAAAAAGCTCCCCAAAATCAGTCACAGAATAAGTGATTTTTTTTTATTTGAATTCAATATAAACTGTAATATTAAAAGAAACGTAGAAAAGGTACTTGAATAGTAAATACCCTTACGTGGCGTTCATCATATATGGATAGATCAAACAGCACACTTTTTGTAGCATCATGGTTCCTGCAGCACAATACCGTAGTGGGGCAGTGCCATCTCTCTATATATTATGTCAAGAAATGATCGAAATATACTTAGTGTTATGTTAAAAAACCAACGAACACACTATGAAAGTTTACGAGATTCCTTTTTCCATTCCTCCCTGACCAGTGCGGCTTTCTAGGGGAGATCACTCTTACGGTGTTGTCCAGGTGATGGAGGATAACTGGTCCGTGTTGTGCGGAGAGGGCTTCACCGATAAGGAAGCGAGGGTCGTCTGCCGTCAGTTGGGCTTCCAAGATGGCATGGCGCTGGCAATGGGTTCATTCGGGACCTTCTACGGCAAATATGTACGGCCCAATATCACCTGCAAGGGGACAGAGGACTCCATCTTGGACTGCCATTATGACGAATTCCGCGCGTGTCAGAAAGACTCTTTCCTTGGGTACGCTGTGGTGTCCTGCTTCGACGGAGAGCTTAGTAAAGGTGTGTTTCTGCATTTTTCGTTACGCTTGCCTTTTTTCGGACTTCTATTGTCTATAGAAATGTATTAATGGATTCTATCCGACTTAGAAGTCATCCTAACTTTACGGAAACAAATGATTTTGTCAAATAAATCGGTATATTTTGTATATTGTAAAATGGGCAATATTGTATAAATCGCTGATGAATTTGAATTTTCAGAGACTCTTGCATAATAGTGTGATAGCTACACTACTCTTCGATAATTTTACTAAAATACTGAGCATAATGTTTTTTTTAATTTCATTTTATATTTTTGTAGTTTATTAATTATGTTGAATCATGAATTTTCTTTTAAAAAATAAGAATCCGAAAATTTGTTCATAGATAATTTGTTCACTTTATTTTGTCACTTGTTCACTTTATTGTCAGTCGAAGGTAAGAAGGTTTAGTTGTAAACTTTTTTTTCGCGCTTCCGAGGCTAGCTCTATCATATGAAAGATTCCCGAGATAGACGGAGATATACGATTATTTCTGAAAGGATCACTAATGACATGTGTCTACAAAAATCAAGGAGGGTTCCGTAAATTCCGGAAATTGTCGAATTAATACGATTGTCCTTCTATATCCGGTACAGAGCGGAACATGCGACTGGACGGAGAAGGAAACCAGACTGGGCGGGTAACGGTGCAACAGTACGGTATCTGGGGACGGGTGTGTCCCAACTCGTGGGACGATAATGACGCTTCCGTCGTCTGCAGTATGCTTGGTTACGCCGGCGGCGTCGCCTATAAATATACATCTTCCGGTAGGTCAGTTGTTAAGAGAAGAAACCTTATGTTATATATATTAATATATACTTTTTATTGTTGGTATTTTATTTCGTTTTGTTGATTTTGTCGTTGTTTTGTACGCATCGAAAAAAAAAAAACTTTTTCTTCCAAGACTCAGATTCGATACATCGACAGTTGCCAAAACTATTTGGCAACCTTGTTATTCGCAACTTCCATTTGTTTACGAAAATCGGATTTAATTCGACCAATTAAGCGTTGGTCAGCTGTTGATAAAATAAAAAAAAAATTAGGGAAAAAAATAACCAGGGATCGTAATTATGTTGAAAGAAAATATTGTCTTGCACTTTTATCTTTTTATATTAATTTTTTTTTTATGTAGATAATGGTTTTAAAGGAAACTTAAGATTAAACGATGCGCATAAATGCGCACAATTACTATTTGTTGAGTTTAAATCAATTAATGGTCATTAGGACACCCATTCTGCTATTCTAAATTCCATTTCCTGCATATATCAAAACCCGTACTATATAATTTAACCCTTTCCCTCATAGAGGACTCCATGAAAAGACCTATGCGAACAGCATAAAACCAGATCAGCCTGCGAGTAACTCGCAGGCTGATCAGGTTTTATGCTGTTCGCTGCTCCTCAGTGGTCTGGAATGAGGATATTAAATTAAATTTGGTAAGGTTTAACTGTGGTTTTCTGCAGATCAGGTTTTATGTGGTACCTACTGAGTGCGTCAAAATGAGTCTATATGAGGGAAAGGGTTAAGGATTTCATTTTTTATCTCATATCTTATGGAAATACGATCCATTTCAGGTAATGGCCCTTACACACTTGGTAAAGTCGGTTGCCTTGGTAACGAAACATCTTTATTTGATTGTCCAGTCAGCAGCGGATTGTGTGATGCCCAGTTTTCGTCAGGAGACGCGGGGGTGTTGTGTTATTCTAATCAA
This sequence comes from Solen grandis, assembly GCA_021229015.1. NCBI lineage: Eukaryota > Metazoa > Mollusca > Bivalvia > Adapedonta > Solenidae > Solen > Solen grandis. The sequence goes on along the minus strand of CM037780.1, from coordinate 38,048,514 downwards.
AGTAAGGACTTCTGTGATATTAGTATACGGAGATTTTAGCTTACTTGAGTATCTGTGAGGGTAATCTTTTAGGATTGTTAAATGTTCGTCGTCTGTCCAAAATTAGTTTGTTGCACTAAAACATCTTCTTTAGACTGGTGATAGCCGCCAGTCTTACATAGGCGCAAACAAAAGCAGGCCTTGCTGATTTGCATAATTTCCACAGCCATTTTCACCGTCCCGTATCCCGCCCATTAGCGTATCAATCCAATGCAAGAGTAAGGTCATGACCTCCTTAGTTATACAATTTATAAATGGAACTTCACTCCGGATCAATTTGTTTGTTGGTTGGTTGGTTTTAACGCCCCACCAACAGTATTTCAGTCATTTGGAGACGATGTCTACTTGAAACAAATAAAGTGCTGCCACACTGCAGTATCACGCCGTAGACTGATACCACATCCAGTCATATTATCCTGACACCGGGCCAACCAGTCCCGCAACTACCATTATATGCTGAACGCCAAGCAAGAGAGCTTTAACCACTCGGCCACCGGGGACGTTCAGATCTTTATGAAACAAATCAAAGCGCCAAATGAACTCAGAGTCTGCCAGCGGGGTTATCGTGAAACAAAGAGCGCTCAGCTGACCTTGGGTTGCAAAGAAAACGTGTGTGTGTGTGTGTGTGTGTGTGTGTGTGTGTGTTTGCTTCAAATGACCTTTGCCCCTTATCAAGTTAATAAGAATAATAGCTATTTCACTACGTAAATCCTGCCGACAATTTCTCAACGCCCTGTGCGCTTTGATTTGTAATATGATGGAAAAACATGGAGTCCATGTTGACGGACTAAAATAGCACTTATACTTACTTAATAGTCTACTTGGCCAGGACTACCGACTGTTTGAGAATAACGGTAGTCAGGTGAGCGGTATACATGTAGCACCCCATTGACCTTCTTGTTTTTATTTTCATCTGACTTTATAGCAGTGGTTTTGACGCTAGTAGTGAAAAAATAGTTGCCTTACAATTAAAGGGATATAACCTCAATATTTCATCTTATAATTTTTGTTGAAGTTTGTCTCCCCTGTTGTTTTGTCTAGGTATGAACAGGTTGATGAACATACTCTAATTACTCTTATTTTATGCCTGTAAAATACTTTCCTCTAGCAAACAAACATGAAACATAAATATTTTCTTTTTTTAAATTACCAAATATAATTGTTCACTTTAATAATTTGTATTGCAAACAAAACATAACATCCCTGACGTTGTATACCTTCCATCGTCGGAGGCCCCCTGTTAAATGATTCCGTTTCGCTTCATGATAGACGATATCGATCGTTTTATAGTGGGTATCCGACGATATGCACTTTCATTTATTTCTCCGATATGTTCACGATGACTTACATATCACTGTACAGGACCTGCCCTGCGGCTGGTGGGCTCCACCAACTCCGGATACCTGGAGATCATCCTTGACAGCTTCATCGGTACCATCTGTGACTTCGGCTGGTCCCGCTATGACGCCAGTGTCGCCTGTAAACAGCTCGGATTCCAGGACGGTGAGCCACGCAGGTTAGTAGCTGTAGTCTGCCAATCTCTGTTTCTCTTCAAGTGGTTTTAAAACAGATAAAGGGGATCCTCTGTGGCCGAGTGGTTATAGCCACCGACATGTTTTCACTTACACCTTTAGCACTTCAGCACATCGCGCCATTGTTAAATTTCCGGTCATTCTTATTCTCCTTCTCATTCTGAAATATCGTTATTGTTGGGATGTTAATCTCAAGCTAACAAACTATTAAACATTTTGATGTTTTTTTTAGCCACTATCCATCTAATGGCTTGACAGTCGTCATGTCCTCCATGGGTTGCTATGGCGGCGAGAGCTCCATCTTCATGTGCAGAAACCCAGGCTGGCAAAAGAATATTGACGACAGGTGCTTCGAGGCCAACAGAAATGCCGGGGTGTTCTGCTATAACAATGGTAGATAACATATTCAACCAAGTTATGATTTGGTTTTAGAAATTTATTTTAACCATATTTTCTGTTACCTTCATGCTTTAATTCTAATGCTGATAGTTTTGTGTTATTCTGTTTTCTTTTTTATGTGTATTTTTGTCCATATATGTGGTATGTAATTAAAGCGCTTTTTAATATGTATTTCATATGAAAAGAGCGTTAAAAATCTTCTATAAAATAATACCAAAGAAGTCAGACTTCAAACTTTTATATGAAATATACTCCTCAAATTATGATACCGGCATTTCGGCCTTTGATCTGTCTCACATCGTATAATGTAAACACTCTTTATATTAGTTGCCACTCTGGTGACAATAAGGTGAAATATACCTGAATGAGACAATGGTCTCGTTTGATGTACTTAAAATACCACAGGTATGAATAAAAAAGAATTTAAACAGGTATTTTGAATAAATAAAACATATATTAAATAGAAAGATCTTGCATAATTTCTTTGATTTGATTGTGTTGAGGTTCCGTTACAGATGATTTAATATGCAACAAAATGTTGTTGTTTGACCGCTAAATGCAGGTTGGCCACTTAATACAGGTGACCACTAATACAGGTGACCGCTAATACAGGTTCAACAGTATTGTGAAGATCATTGTGCATGTTTCAGTGAGAATCTCGGGCGGCCAGAACAACGAGAACACAACAGCGGGCAAGGTGGAGATGTATCACCATGGCAACTGGGTCACTGTCTGTGCCAAGGGGTTCGATGACATAGACGCCAAGGTCGTATGTCATGAGCTGGGCTTCAAACACAGCAAGGCTCTCGTGCCAGGTACCCAAGCTTGTTTTCCCTGTTTGCTTTTTTAATATATATACATAACACGTTCATACTAAACGGTGCTTGTATCCGTATACCACCAACCCTAGTTTCAAAAAGCGAAGTCGGAGCTATATAGATACCAAATGCATTGTCCCTTGCGGTCTCGTCGCGGCCTTTTTACAAAATACGTTCAATACCTTCTGGTAGTGGTTTAGTCATATAGCGAGGTATTCATCGATTTCAGTGATATCTAGTTTTTCCTAGTTAGTTATTTAATTTTTTTTTTACAGAAAATGATTAATTATTGCATTGTTATTGTAATAATACATTTCAAAAATAATTCTCATGACTGATAATATAATTATGGTATCTCCTTGTAATAATTACATATATTGACCTCATGCTGTTAGAGTTTCAAAATTTATCCTCAGAAATATTTAAGTTTCAATGTATGATTTTAGTCCCCTACCAGTGTTTACACCGAATTAGACTCTAGGTTTGCCCTGTCTGTCTGTCCCCCAGTCCGTCTGTCCCTCTGTCTGTCTGCCCGGATGTTCGGAAATCTCGATCCCGCGATAACTTAAAAACCGTTCAAGTTAATATCATGAAACGTGGTGTATTAAAAGATGGCAGTTTTGAAATTCTGCACGCCAATTTTTTTCTGGGACCAAAATTCTGGTTTCTATGATAACGGAAAAATTATGCACCTCATCGGAAGGGGACTCATGTGTTGCGTGCAACACCAGTTACTTGTTTTTAAATAAGGTTGTATCCTTATAGGAAGTATTAATTGTTTCAATATTATTTCTATATACAGGAGCGTTTGGTCGTCGTTACTACTCTGAGTTCGTGCTGGGCTTCAACTGTACCGGAAGTGAGAAGACCATCGCGGCATGCCGTTTCTCACCCAGTGGGGAGTGCAAGGACCGATCCTCAAATTATGCCTCCGTCCTGTGTTCAAATTTCCCCATTGATAACACAGGTACCATATACTGTACTGATGCGTCGATTCAGTAGGAGATGGAAGATCTTCCCATTCGCATTCATAAAATCATTTTAAGATTTTTTATTGCACAGTTTTTCAAAGAGTTTTTTAGTTCATAGAATATTTTATTTACAATTTAATAGATCTGTTTACCAGTGTAACCATACCACGTGATATATCACTTCATTTTAAGCTATCACATGCAGCATATTTTGCCTCGATTCGGAGTAGAAGATTACTGTAAACAGCAGGGCAACTCCACTATAACTAGACAAGTAACCTAATAGATTTATTAAAAAAATACAATATCCCTTTTTTTTATTCTCAAAATGTTATTCTCTACACGCACCAATTGGTAATGAGTTACTGCCCTTGACTTTTCAAGCGGTTGCAGCTTTTACATGTAATTTATTTCACTCTCTTGATCAAACTTGTATACAATGTTTTTTGGCGCTATTCTCTCACTTTGATTATAGCTAATATCGTACGATTTGGCTGGGGAAAAATGACATTCAAGTTGGAACCTTTGGCCTATAATACTTTTACCTAAGGATTTGTTTGTTTATTTCCTAGACATCCGGGTACTTCCATTCACGTCATTCCCTTCGACGGTGATAGTTGAGAAGCACGGTATGAACGGGACCGTATGCGCCGACGGCTGGGACAACACCGACGCGGACGTTCTCTGTCGACAGTTGGGCTACTCCGGTGGTGGAGTGGCGTTCGGACCGCAGTATTCAGGTCAGATATCTTGTACTCTATAGTCGTGATCTGAAGAAAGTGTCGATCAATGGTGTGCATACAGGATTAAATTATACAAATAGTAAATTATGCTGTTGTTATAAAAAAAAAGAATCTTTAACAAAAAGGTGAAATACTACAGACTTTTATTGATCATTAATGAAACGTTATAAAACATTTAATATAATCGTTAACAATATTTGCAAGATTATGCTATTTTATGATGTAATGTTAAGACGTGTTATGTTAGGTCATGTTTGCTACATAACAACAAACTGTTATGACACGGTGTGTTACTGTATTATAATATTCTATCTTATGACATATTATGTTGAGATGTTGAGACATGTTATGACATGATATGTTGAGATGTTGAGACATGTTATGTTGAGATGTTGAGATGTTGAGACATGTTATGTTGAGATGTTGAGACATGTTATGACATGTTATGTTGAGGTGCTGAGACATGTTATGACATGTTATGTTGAGATGTTGAGACATGCTAAGTTACGACATGTTATGTTATGACATGCTATGAGATGTTATGTAAGAAGAGATTTTGTTATGCTGTGGCATAATTAAATAGATAAATAATTAACACGATTGTCAAAGTACGACATAAGAAAATAAAATATATCCTATTATGTACTACCTAGGTTCGAGTACCCCGATCTGGATGACGAATGTTGACTGCAAGGGGAAGGAGAGCCGGATACAGAATTGTGACTTCATGGAGACCCCCACCAGCGGCTGTCTCTCCAACCATATGGCTGCTAGGGTCTACTGCTACGAGGGACCAGGTACAGTGTTTGTAATTGTGATCCCATCGTATTCTAAACGTTCATTGGAAAAGCCATGGAATTTTCATAACCGCAGTCGTTTGTAAAACTTAGTTATGGAACTTTTAAGTTTTCGTCAGAATTGGACTAGACGCAATATTTGTCAATCAAATACATAAAATCCTTATTTTTTTACATTACATCGATTGGAAAACAATAAATTATATACGTTATTATTGGATGTGAACTAGTTCCAGTATTTTGTGATTACAGTAAAAAGAATTAAAAACTCAAGAGATTTGTCATATAGTACGTTTGTGCTTATGGCTTTTATAAATGGATGAGTGAATGAAGAACTAATATAAAGAATAAACTTAGGAAATACAATAATAAATGAAATAGTTGTCTCTTTAGTTAATAATATTCTTTTCTCATATCCATGTCATAATATAGTTTACATGTGCTCCGCGACATGCCCATGACTTGTAAAATAAAAGACCATCTTCTGCTTCAAAATATTTTTTTGAAATTCACATATCTTAGTCACTGTATATCATAATTATACCACATATATACCTTGAAATAACTATACAGCAGATATTACCATATTAATACAATCGTTACTCGATTTTTTTTAACTTCCCCTCCCTTCCAGGGTTCCAAGTGCGACTTGTAAACGGCCCCTCCCCCTCCGAGGGTCGGGTGGAGGTATCGTACGGTGGGGAGTGGGGCACTATCTGTGACTCGTACTGGGCGGACAATGACGCCAGGGTCGTATGTCGTCAGCTGGGGTTCCTGGACGGGGTTGCCCAGCCCAACTCTTTCTATGGATCCGGACAGGGTAGGTGTTTTGCTGTTGTACACCTTTCTGTCTGAAACATTGTATTGATTGTGTTATTTTATAAATGCTTGACTAATAAAATTTGCAGGTCTTGCTGACACAGGTTTAGTCCCTAATAGTTGTAGGGTTGAGTACATGCAAGTGTTCCCCAAAATACTTGACTACGATCTCAGGTTATTGGGGCGGTATTCTCGATCTAAAATATCATCATTAAAAATCACACTTAAATTTAAATTTGAGTAAAGCTGAGTTTCCTCTAACACTATCTCAGGCATAATTTAGTATGAAATTTGAATTAGCTAAGAATGTGCTTCGAAGTCGACTCATTGATCAAACTTAGTTGAGCATGATAATCATAAATAAAAGAATCTATCCATCATTTAGTTATAACCATGGTTCTTCAAATACTTGAAATGACTTCAGTACAAATGCAAGCATCCATTGTTTTGAGTTAAAGATTATTTTGCTCTATGTCTATAAAGGCTTGCATTTACTTTTTATTTCTCACGATCACTTGATAGACAATGATCATAATTTAATGATGGATGGATTACCTTATGTCTGACTTTGAGTACGATTTTTAGTATCTTCGATAACCTGGTCTGATTATTTTGGATATTTTCATCTGAGGAAGCACTCCAGCAGGCTTGCGGAGTCGGTGGTTTTACCCGGGTGCATCTGTGAACTCAGGTCTTCTTTCACCTGTATTATCCGGACGTCCCTTTATGACGTCACAGTGACGGTAAACTCAAAAGCAATATCAAAATAATGATCATTGTGCTTGGTTCCACCTACTGCAGGTCCCTCGTGGCTGTACTACGTGAGATGTGAAGGGGACGAGAAATCTATCTGGTCCTGTACCAACAGCGGCTTCAACGTCAGTCACACCTCCTGCAGGAACCACAAGTATGACGCCAGCGTCTACTGCACGGACAAAGGTACGTTGTCATGGAAACGAGATGAGGTGGAGCAAGCGTTTCCTTAAAAGAATATTGTCCAAGAATTCAAAATAAAAGATAATAAGTATGAACATTAAGTATAAACTCCAAGTGTGTGTGGGGGGAGGGGGCGGGGATTATGGGCAGTAAACGAAGGAAGATAATAAATTTTGCTCTTTGGTGAAATGAAAATGGTAATTTATTCGAATTTCCTAAATAAATTTGTGACGTCTAATGAAGAGATCAATTTTTACAATAAACAATAATGTCTGCTCTTACCTACAGTGCGGCTTGATCCCAATGTGACATACGGCGCTGTTGAAATCTGGACCGACAACGGGTACCAGCTGGTCTGTGCTGACGGGTTTGACGACATTGCCGCCAAGGTGGTGTGTAAATCCGGCGGTTTCCAGAACGGCATAAGTGTCTGCTGCTCTGCATTCGGCAAAATGGATTACGAGATCGGTTACTTTGACGTCATGTGCATTGGTCATGAAGCGTCCATCCTGGACTGCAAGTACTCGCTAGGATTAAAGAGGTGCCCTAGTAACAAATATGCTTCCGTCGCTTGCTCCAACCAGCAAGCCAGTGGAGGTAGGTGCTTACTTTTTTCTGATCAATAGTTCAAGACTTATAGCTCTTAGGATTTTTTCGGCGTTAGCTGTATGAAATGGATTTTGACCTACTTCTTGAACTAATCTTATCTTGGAAAAGCACTCGTTTCATGGGTTTGCATGAATTATTTTAGGATATTCCATCATAAAATGGAATTTCAGGGTGCTCATCTTTCTGAATGATTGTCAATTGGCAAATAACAATTTAATCTACCTATTCAAGCATAAAAAACATCAAGTTAAAAAAAAAAAAAAAACACCCAGTTGAAAAGTAAACAGTTGTGAGTCTTTATTAAAAAAAATGATAACTAACAATACTTATGGAATAGTTGGGTATTCTTATCAGATAATCTAGAAAGATAATTTTGAGACTAGGTATTTCAGTATTACTTAGCGCTATGTATGGTTGATGGATTTCGAACCAGTTTGTTATGTTGCCATACATTGCAGAATACGAACTGAAGCTGTTCAGTGGTGACCGCGGCACGGTGTCCATCAAGCACTTCGACATCTGGGGTTACATCTGTGCAGATCAGTTTGATGACGCCGAGGCCATGGTCATCTGCAGGGAGCTCGGCTTCCAGGGTGGATTCGCCTACCGACAGATCCGCTACAATAGTCCTAAATCCATGGGTGAGTATTTACCTTTATACACAGGGGTTTTAAAATGTCTCACCATGGAAAATTGTCGATATATTTTTATTTCGTGGTTTTCGAATGATTTTAGATTATTTAGAAATATAATCAGGCATATTTCAGCAAAGGATAGCTGCATGATTTATATTCTTCTTACTGTGTAGAATTACCGATTTTCCCGTCAAAAATAAAAACAACAAAATGACGTACAATGTCGAAGTTATAAGTTAATATACACGAGGCGTTTTTAAAGTCCGCAAGTATATTGAGTAAAGGATGGAAGTAATATCGCCATGTTAGACAGTTATGTAAATAAAGGTTCGTATGAGTCGTCTACAACATTTTAGGACATTATGGTCAAGTATATTGTTCTTTGTATTGTAAATCTGTAGATATAGAATCTTATATAAGCACATACTGTCGCAAAATGAGACATTTTTACTGCGGATTGTTAATTATATGAGTGGACACACGAGCTTCAATGTGTTAAGGCATTGTTTAAGATAAATTCGATTTCTTTGTATTATTTAAAATAAATACATTGAACACTGGCGTCTTTTTTTTTTTTCCGCTCATGCGCGTCATTCTCAAAATTAGGCGGCACATATTCATCATATAAATGAATAATAGATGATAAAATACATGTATATTTTAAATATTTTGCTTTTATTTCTTTTCTTTTTTTGTTGAAGGCGATAAAATCTTACATAAGAACACTGCAAAACAAATGCGGAAAATAAAATTTTAACCATTCAAATGATGCAATATTTTGCAGGTATCCCTTGGTTATCCAATGTGAACTGTTCCGGAACGGAGAGCTACCTGGGGAAATGTGGCAATGTCCGATGGGGGTCCGTTGACACATGTGACAGTAATACGGACCCGTCCGTGTATTGCTACCAGAAATCAGGTAAGCTGACTGACACACAGTCGTTTAAATTAACTGTAACGCGTGGAACATCTAACTGTATTAAGGAATACGCCCCACTACCAGTTCTTCGATCATTTTGAGAACATTGTCGACACTAGTCAAATGTAGTTCAGTCTCTGTATGGTGTCAAACATTGTACCACACCCAGTCTCATTATCCTTACAGCGCAAGTGAATGTGTCATTTATATTTTTGTAACTATGTTATTTTACATTAATCACACAAAAAGTAATTCTTGCATTGCCAAATATATTTTAATCATGAGGTTCGCTAAGACACACGTTTATTATTCCCGTACGTCGATAAGGAAACACGTGAACTGGTATCAACGACCACCTGTTTTTAGTAATGCCTCTGTTTTAAGGCTTAAAACAGCCAGCTTTCATATTCAGAAAAACGGTGTATTATTTTAAAAGTGTCAACCCATTTAACTGTCACCTGTGCTTAGCGGTCAATGTTCTTATTTCCTTGACATGCCACAAAGAAAAGATTGACCTCATATTTTGATTAATGAAACTGATACATTGAGGCTAACTAGTGTTACAGGCAATAGTATGCCGTCTTTTCCTATTACTTCAAGTGTCTTTTCCTATAACGTCAAATAATTCACTTTGAGATTTAATGAACAATTCCCACTATAAACTGCTTCAATCTCATTACGCCGATCAAAAAGTTCCCTCGACATATTCTAAGGCATTAAAACCAGTTTCTGAATTGGAGGGAGCAGTACTCTAAGCCTTAGATGACGTAAAATGATCAACAACTTGCTTAGTAGCTCGAACCAGCAGATTCGTATATGGGTTCCTACCCTTTTTCCAAATACTATAGCGATCTTCAGCTTGTTTATTTGGTTTAACGTCCCTCCGACATAATTCCTATAATATGGGGTCTTAATACAATTGAAATGACTTTGGTATTCGCTGTCGGGCATCAAACCCACGGCCTTCTTTTTACGGAGCGGAACCTTTAACCACTCGGTCACCGGGCCATTACATCTTACGTTTAACTTAATATTGTCTTGATCAACGGCGATGTTTATCACATTTTTTAGGAATAATGCACATATTTTAATCCATGTTACCTAATATTGGTAAATTGAAATGTTCGATTAAACGCGATATAAATGTAGTCTGTAAACTAGTTTACTGTGAATCACGTAACATTTCCGCATTTACTGCAAAAGCCCCATATAGGGAGCAATGTTAAACACACAGTATGATTTTTCGCCCAAAGGGCTTTATTAAAAATAACGAAGAAAATTAATACAACGGCACTACAGTATTGCAATTTGACCATATTGACGTCATATTGTTTTTTGTTAAAATGCACGAATGTAGTTTTGTATTTCTTCGTGATTTTAATAAAGTCCTTTAGGCGAAAATTAAAAAAGAGATATTTTTATGAACATAGTTACGCAATACCCTGTTAAATACTCTACTATTTGTAAAACCTTCAGCCGAAGACTCAGTGTCTGTTGTTTTGGTAAAAATGGTATTTTTTATAATATCTGAGCAATTTACAGTTGGTAAAGGTAAGTTGACTTGATATAACATCTAATTTCATTACCATTTATCTTTTTATGATTTTATTTTTGCTCATGAGTTTTAGATATTTTACTGTTTCTATACATGGTTAGAATTCTGTATGAAATATCACTGATAGGTTGAATTGTTACAACACTTAGCGAACACATAATATCAGCATTTTTACATCATATGCAGTTAAATGTCAGTAATTCGAGGACAGAATTACGAACACCGTGGTTTATTCGAAATAAATCATAAAACCAGTTGTTGTTTTTTTTCAGAGATTATAGGTCATTCGTTTCTCAAATTGTCGCATTTTTACTGTAATTCTAATATGCATAACATTTCTATATATAAATCGACATGTTATATCACGTGACAGGGTACAAATTTAGACTAGGCGGTTCGTCAGTGCCCAATGCAATGTCCGGTCGAGTGGAGATGTCAGTTGACGATGAATGGGGCACCGTCTGTGGAACGTCTAAGTTCGATGATCTGGCTGCTCGTGTTTTATGCAGGCAGCTAGGTTACACCAGCGGCCGGGCGCTGGAGAATGGACACTTTGGCGAAGGAACCGGCAAAATTATGGTTCCCTACATACGTTGCCTTGGTAACGAATCGTCCCTATTGAAGTGTGGAATTAAGATCGAACCTAAAGAGGCCATCTGGCAGGACCGCAGCCGGCTTAACTTTGCCCTCCGTAGCACGTATTACACGTGCAGAACACACAGACAAGATGCCGCGGTACAATGTTACAATAGAGGTAGGAATATGTCTGAGTGGGCATCTTGTTCTGTCAGCATTTTGTGTGAAAATAGTTCCATGACGAGAACTTTTTTTGCGTAAAAATAGTTCCGTGTTTGGAAATATTTTAATATGGACAGCCGTGCTAGTTCTGTGAATCATTTCATGAATTCTGTGTCACAACTTTCTGATTGTTTTAAAAGTAAATTCAAAAATATATATTGATCTAAAGAAAATATCTTGAAAACGGAGATATAATATTTTAGGAATGAACTGAAGAACTAGCACCGCTGCGCTGTGCTAATTAATATGTCTAATTCATTTTCAGCACACCGAATGAATCCTCGAGAAGCAGACGAAATGACACGTGTGCATTATTTTAAAGACATTGATGCCTAGATCTTTGTTTCCTTTTTTCCTTAGGTTACAAGTTGCGTTTAGTGGGTGGGGTCAATAACATGAGCGGACAAGTTCAACTTTCCATAGATGGCACGTGGGGCAGTATATGTAATCAGCAAACGAACGAGGATGATATTGCAAGAGTCGTCTGCCGCTCGCTCAATTTTAATGGCGGACGCCACATATCTGTGGACAGCCGACTTGCAATTGACGAAAAAATACATATACGCTGGATTCGTTGCAAAGGCGACGAGCCCTCGATTCTGCAATGTTCTATACGTTTGTATGAGCCCGATCTACCATCGTCACCAGGCGTGGACATGCACGCTACGAACTATAGGTCATTCATTTACAATCGCTATGCCCACTGTGCAATGAGAGAAGGCACTGCAGTGCAGTGTTTTGATGCAGGTTTGACGCCATCAAATTAGCGCGCTCTATTTTGTAATCCACCACTATTTTATAACCGTTTCACGAGCCAGCATTTGAGCACCATATTTTATTCTATATATGACGAACATTAATCGCTTAATATACTGTGTATCGCTGGGTCTGATAAATCAGCAGACACATAAGTTGCTGAATGTATTTTTATTATGAAACGGCAAGTCAGTGCACGGTATTATTGAAAAGTAGGGAAGCTGCGAGTTATTACATAATAATCTGATAATTACATCCACTCTGACGCCATAAGCGATTTTGATTTAATGGGTACTGGAAAACTACATTGCCGGTTATTCTTGAGCTACGAGCTCTTCCGGAGACAGGCGAAATTACACGAGTCTTGTGATTACCATGTATCGTTCATTGACATGCCGTTCCTTTGCATTTAATTTGATCTCTTGAAATATTCGTATATATTTCATCTTTGCTGATTCACTGCGCAACACGTATCGAGACGCATTGAGCATTATTTCTTGCAAAAGCCTTCGAGCGGGAAACTTTCTGCATATCTTTCTTTATACACACTTCTATGTACACAATTCCCTCATGCAAGTCGATACCCTTCCGTTGATGTCGCTTAATAATCTTTCGATACTAACTGAATTGTGTTTTGAATGGCGCCGGCGCCTAGTTTAAGTAATAGATTTTGTTTTCTTGGAGATGAAGAAAGAAAGCAAAACGTAAAGTAAAAGCAGACTATATTTGGAACTGATTAAAACGTATGTACAGTTCTGTGTACATGTTTAATGTAATTTGCTCTTACAGAATTCCCCCCTCTTATACTACGCCATGTGTGGATCTAGAGGGGGTTCAGTTTCATTTACATCTACTGCATTACCAGGGTTTATGCCCTACCACAAAAAGCAGTCGCTGAATCTTCGCATGCGCCATTAGACTATTACTTTAAGCTTTACATTTATTATGAAAAGCCAGTCGACTTCACAAAATGATTAAAAGGATACTTTAAGATCTTTACAAATACACGCCCTAAAATTTGTTTCTTTAAAACAAAAACAAAAAAAAATGAAAGATTTATTCATTGTGACATTCGGGCCAACCTTCCTAAACGATCTTATGAAGGGTTTCATTAATTGTGAATTCCATTTCAAACACTTAATCACTTGAAATGATGCTTCATTGTAATGTATTATCATTTTGGGAAGTAATTGCTTTTCGTTGTTGCACAGTTTTGTTGAAGTACTGTAGGTACCGCAGTTAGCAAATGAGTCATGTTTGTTAATGTATTGAAAAATCTGAAGCCAAATAAGAAACAAATTACTTGTTATTTCCTCTTTAGGCTGTATCAAACTGTTACTGTTCTGGAATACCGAAATAAGTACTCAAGATGAAACACACTTATTTATTTTTACTTGCCTTTGAATATTTCAAAACATGCAACTCCAAACTATGCTTATTTGTCTTGAATGTAAATATTTTTAATGATAAATCTATGCCATGTTTTTTTGTTGTTTTTGTTGTTGTTTGAGGGGGGGGGGGGGGGTTCGGCGTAGCTGTATAAAACTGATTTTGAACTACTTCTTAAACCAGTTAAATGCTGGTATGCAAATGAAGCCAGAGTCAATGCAATTCTATCATTGGCTTGTATAATTTATGTTTTGGATATTCCAACTTAAAATGGGAGTTTCAGGTTGTATATATCTTTCTACTTGATATAATAGGTTTCTTTTTCAGTTTAAACATGAAAGGTAACACAGTAAAGAAAATTTAACACTTCCTTATCAATGAGGAATGCTGCTTTGGCAATATGATTTAAAACAACTAAATAAGAAGCAGGCGTATGTCTATATTTAGATCACAATTTCCCCTCATTTGAAAAAGTGTACTCGGCATTCAGGGGAGGTGACTACTGCGGAGGAGTTGTGCAGTTTATTGTACGGATCTTGAAACAATAAACGGATATACGCGATGATCTTTCGGTTTCGCTTGGTTACATACGAATTGTCTTTACTTTTAAAAAGTCAACTAGTGCATAATATTTAATGGAATTGGGAGATTGGCTTTTTTAGTTTGTAAATTAAATCCATTTTGTTACATAGTCTTTACAATGCCTCCCATAATCTTGGTATTTATAAACATTTTTGCTAATGTTTCAAACTTTATGATAGTTTAAATCTGTTTTACATGTCACAATTGACAATTATTTAGCTACGCTGAATACCTTTTTAAAAGATGTTTCTACAATTCCTTAATTAGGTTTCTAAACGGTCCCCCGGACTAAAGGTTAAAGTTTAGCATATTCTCAAAAGTGTAGATATATCTTCAACAAAGACTGTCAATATAATATTACTTAACAACATGTGTCCCTAGCATCATTCCTTGTTATGTCTGCCCCACAGTGCGTCTGTCCAACACGTATGACCTGAACTACGGCAAGCTGGAGATGTACCGGAACGGAACTTGGACCGCCGTCTGCGACCAGAAGTTCTCCGTGGCAACTGCGCGCGTGGCCTGTCGGGAACTGGGCTACACCGACGGCAGGTTTCAGTTAGGTATGCCTGTGTGGGTATGCGATACCGAATAGCTAAATAAAATTATATAAGTTAAAGAATAGTTTTTTTTATGACAAAATATTGACATTATAGTTGCCGGTAGATAATTGTTGCAATCATCTGGTAATTTAGAGTTCAATATTCAGACAATATGGGAATTAGACAGTTTTAGTTGCAATCATCTGGTGATTTAGAGTTCAATATTCAGACAATATGGGATTTAGACAGTTTTAGTTGCAATCATCTGGTGATTTAGAGTTCAATATTCAGACAATATGGGATTTAGACAGTTTTAGTTGCAATCATCTGGTGATTTAGAGTTCAATATTCAGACAATATGGGATTTAGACAGTCTTGGTTGCAATCATCAGGTGATTTAGAGTTCAATATTCAGACAATATGGGAATTAGACAGTTTTAGTTGCAATCGTCTGGTGATTTAGAGTTCAATATTCAGACAATATGGGAATTAGACAGTTTTAGTTAAGACAATCGTCTGGTGATTTAGAGTTCAATATTCAGACAATATGGGAATTAGACAGTTTTAGTTAAGACAATTATAAGATATTTCGTGAAAACTGCCCCGAATGCTTGCTGTGGATGTCATAAATACCTAGAAATCGACATATTGTATGTTTCCATGACTACCAGTATATACATTTTCCTCACCAGGGTCTGTGTTGGGGATGTCAGAAAGTGCCAACATAACAGTTGTTGGTCTGCAGTGCAACGGAAACGAGGCTGGTCTAGAACAGTGCAAGTACACGTACGGCACATGCCCTACAAACCATTACGTCACTGTCTACTGCAATGAAACGACGATTAAAGAAAAAAGTAAGCATTATGTTACAAATATTTTAATTAATAGATGTTAATTTGAAAACTGATACTATGTTAGATCAGTGGTCCCTCGAGATTTACGGTTGCATTATAAGTTCGGACTAACGTAAGTGAACATTAAGCTTAATTTAAACATGCATATTTCATTCGTGTAATATGCAATAATGTACATGTCCACAAAACATAAAGCAAACTTACACTATATGATGACCGTGTTCTAGGCCATTATTACTTTTAAACAATCCTTCAAAATGTACGCACCTATTAGCCTATGATAAATTATCATAGCTTTTACATTCTAAAAGTTTCGTTTGGTTGCGGACAACATTGTTGTGACATTGTGAAATTTTAACGCCGTGAGATTCACAAAAGGTTACACTCTGTTATGTGGGTCTACACATACATTGCGGATCTGTCACATGAAAACCACACGACCAATTTAAAATCAAACATTTACAATATTAATTTATATTATAGATGAATTAACAGGTATATGAACTTTCTATAGAGGATAAAGATACATAAAATTATACAATGTTGCCTGAAATATTTACAGGTAAACTAGAATTAAGAATCAAAGAGAGCCGGTATTACGGATCACTTGAAGCCAACAAATATGGATTCTGGGGCCCGATATGCCCCGATGGATGGTCGGACAAGACAGCAAGTGCCGCCTGCCGACAGCTGGGCTATATTGGCGGCATGGCTTTCAACGGCACCAGTAGGCTAAACGACCCTATGGCCCTCGGCAATTTCCAGTGTACGGGACGGACTAACCTGTCCGAGTGTAGCTACAAGGGCTTCAACGAGGATGTCGGTTGTCGGTACCCGATTAAGGGACACTTCATGCGGCCGACGGCTGGGGTGTTGTGTTACAACCACCCAGGTGAGTACTCGATTTTCTTTCAGGTTAGATATGCTTTTGGTATTAGGCGAGCTAGAAATTATATTTGTGGAAAACTGGACTATATTAATTGGCAGCAAGTTGAAGAGCCTCGCTCCAGTACATAAGCAGATGCCATCAGTATTTATGTCATCGTCCATACTGCATACATATGAATAATATGTCTAATCTAATAGGAGATTTTTAATTCTAAATAGAAGTAAATAAAAAAAAATAAAAAAGTTAAAATACATGTACATAAATTTCAAACTCCTTTATTTTATAATTAATCTCATGTCAATATTTTGTTTGTATTTTTTATCTATATTTGATGAACGGATTACTAGTTGGTGATTCCAAAAAGAACCAAAGTTTTTAGACATCCTTCACAAGCTTTTATAGTGTTAGTACACTCTGAAATTGAAAGTATTAATCATGAAAAGGTCACATCTGTTTCAAAGTCAAACTGTGGAATTGTTATGTCTTACAGATTATAATGTACTCGTTTTATGATATAATCAAAACCCTACTTTCAGAGGGAGTACAGTTCCGACTGTCGGAGTCACGACGGCGGGGCAAGGTGGAGATCATGTTTAACGGAGAGTGGGGCCGGGTGTGTAACAGCAGCTGGGGAGACAGCGAGGCGGGCGTGTTCTGTCGCAGCCAGGGCTTCATAGACGGCAAGGCTGAGACGTTCGAGGGCCGCAGTCAAGGTCACGTGTGGATGAACTACATCGAGTGTGAAGGTCATGAGAAGTCAATACTGGAATGTAGCAACAACTGGACCCCGGGGTCAGCCAACTGTGACGATGCGGGTGTCGTCTGCTATGATTCAGGTAATTGAAAATGTATCCTTATTGTTACTGATGCTGACACCAATCTGCTGCTGTAGTTGTTGTTGATGTATGATTGTTATTATTACTTACAATGTATATCTTTTTTTCTGAAATAGTTAGCCTATGTTGTAAATAATCCGATGTAAAAAAAATGTATTTTAAATTCGTCAGTGCGGTTAACCAAGGGAGACTACCTATCTCACGGGGCGGTTGAAGTCAGCTACAACAACAAGTGGGGTGTCGTCTGCAACCACAATTGGGACCAGAGGGAAGTCGGTAGGTCTCGTATATATTGCATTTCAGTTTTTCTTGTTGATATTTCATCTTTAATAGTTAAAACAAGAAATATTGTGAAAAGAAAGCATTATTTTTCGTTGCCGTTTTATTTTAAATTCAAATTCGTATTCAAATGTGTTTTCAGTGATTGATCCTAATCGATGTGTTATCTCGGGTTAAGTCCAACCGACAATATTTCAGTCAATTTGGGACTGTTGTCTGCAGTGGTTCTGCATTACTGTGACATCATGCCGTAGACAAGTGGCGTAATACCACACCCAGTCACATAATCCTGACACCGTCCTGGAACTACCTTTTTGTGTTCAATGTCGTGTTTGGATAACACTGTGCCTCACTTATAGCTTTTTGTCCGTAACACAGACATCACGTGCAACCAACTGGGATACGAAAATGGCCTGCCTCTATGCTGTGCCCCGTTCGGCTACATCAAGTCGCACGGAAACATGGAGAACCTGCAGTGCACGGGACAAGAGAAGCGCCTGACCGAATGTCAACACGACCTGCCCTACGGTGCCGTCTGCTCAATGGATTATTCCGCGGTATCGTGCTATAACGGCACCCTACCAACAAGTATGTCATTATTTCGCGGTATCGTGCTATAACGGCACCCTACCAACAAGTATGTCATTATTTCGCGGTATCGTGCTATAACGGCACCCTACCAACAAGTAGGCACCCCCAACAAGTATGTCATTATTTCGCGGTATCGTGCTATAACGGCACCCTACCAACAAGTATGTCATTATTTCGCGGTATCGTGCTATAACGGCACCCTACCCCCATGTATGTTATTATTTTGCTGAGTGTCCATCAAATAATTATTATAACCAAACTCCAAACTTTTTTTTTCCGTTGTAAAGATTCACTACATCCTAATACCCATTGTTCACCATGCATAACAATTGTAGAGCAGCGGAATGCTTCTTTCCTGTCCTTACAAATGTATTCATATTCCAATACCTACACATGGTTACGAGGTAGTCAATGGTTGAACTAATTTATACAAAGTTACACTTTTTTGTGATACTGTTAACTAATACACTGTTTTCATGGATAGAAATGGTACCATTGGGTTCCAAAGATAACTTTATAAACCAGAATCCGCCTGTTTTTATGAAGTAGGATCAAGTGTTTCCAAACCATGGTTAGAAATGAAATGAAAACAAAAATAGTAACACTACAATCCAACCTGTTTCAACGGGTACCTGTACTAACAAGCCAGTCGGTTTTTAGCAGCAAGCTATATAATTCTGACAAGTATATTTTATTGTATACTGAGTCTCTATTTAGCGACCATTTGCTCTAAGCGACTGCATTGTATTGTTCCATTTACTGATCGGTTAACACAGGTTGGTTAGAGTGTATATGCATTGCAGGTATTGAACTGTCTATCTCGGGAAGAGACAACGCCACGGGGGCAGTGATCGTGACGTACAACAACATCAGTGGGCGTGTCTGCTCCGACGGCTGGGACGACAATGACGCTGCCGTTGTGTGCAGACAGCTCGGCTACGCTTATGGTGGGTAAAGTCTGTAATGAAGTGCGATTTAACCAATGTACGGTAATTCACCAATATAATTCTCCATAAAATCACAGCGTAAAAAATAAAAAATAAATATATCATGACCATTATGAGGTTTAACAAACTAACTGATTTTCCCCTACCCAAGTTTTGATTTTCGACAATGCACCTTTGTTACGAAATTAGTTTAGGAATAACTCAATAGAACTCTTATTATTGATCAATAACAGTTTGTATTATTAATGGTTATTTACTATTTCTATTTTATGCAAGGATATATACTTTTGCATAGTAAATACTAATACTTGTATACATTTTATCGGTAAAGGAAGTTTATACAACAAAAATCTATTTATATTGCATTTCCACCCACAATTGCAATATGGGTTTTTACAATGACTATCCGTCTCTTACATACGGACTTTGTGCATAATTGTGCATAACACAATTTACACATTTAGCATTGAAACTCAAAAAAAATACTAAAATATATAAGCTTGCTAAATATTCAGGAATATCTGAAATAAATAAATACAGTTTAAAAATATGAATAATATTCATTATGAATACAGACAAATTTAAGTGTTAGTTTACACGTAGTGTATTTATAACGAATAGATAAGGTAAGAATAACAAAAGAAAACTTTCTTAACATGGTGATATCGCTCACTATAAACATTCAAACTTACATTATTTTAAATGAAGTGTTTCTTTCTAAAATATTTTCTGATTGGCACACATATTTGAGTATGTTTGGTCAGTATGGTAGGTTTCATATTATAGGGGATTGTTTTCAGACAATGCTTAGTATTATACTGCAGATAAAAATAAATTCAGAAAGACTTTATTTTGCTGTTGCGTATATCTGAGTGCAGATTTTCTTTTGCAGTTGATTATACATGTATTTGCCACATAATTTAACATCGGATTATTCAATTTCGATTTAAGATCAGTTCTAATTTGTAATGAACCCGCCCCACCCCCAGGTCAGGCCTACAGCCACTACAAGTGGAGTATAGGGCGCGGGGACCACGGCCCCTTCTGGACGTCCCAGGTCAACTGTACCGGAAGTGAACAGACGCTGGAGGACTGCCCCAAGGTTCCCTTCGGTCAGGTCCAGGAGTGCGTCAACAGGCACTACGCCGGTGCGCTCTGCTATCAGAAATATGGTATGTAAATAAACTTGTTTTGTTTCAATCTATCATATCCCAAGTTGTTATCTTGCAATTGAAACATACGGGTAGATTTATAAACCGCATCACAATGTGAATTTGTCAGTAAAAATCGCGAGTGTTGTCTAACCCAGTTTCTCTGTTTTTCAAAATGAGTTTAATATACGGTTGAACCTGTATTAGCGGCCACCCGTACTAAGCGGTCAACCTGCATTGAGCAGTCAATTTAAATATTATCAAACTGTAGCATTTTGTTTTACCGGTATATTTATTCTTCATTTAGCGGTCAACTCTGTTAAGCGGCCACTTTCTCTTTTTTCTTTGTCTGACCGCTTATGACAGGTTTGACTGTGCTTCCCTTTTATTGAGACAAAAAAAGTCAACTTCGTGATATCTTTAGTTAACTTCACCTCTTGACTTGTGATTACAAACCTTTATATGCTGAACTTTAATATGTCGCAACCGGGGATCCAACCAACGATCGCTCCGATCTCTTGACCAATGCTCCATCTATCTTCTCGTCCACCGGTGCACGGTAACTTGTATATTTTTATGACTTAATATCTTTTATTTCATCTTCGTCTGCAGGCGTGGCCCATCGTATTGTGGGTGGAGAGTGGAACTACGGTCGTGTCGAGGTGTCGGTTGACGGCGTCTGGGGGACGCTCTGCAACAAATACTGGGATGTCAATGACGCCAAGGTGCTGTGCAGGTCAATGAACTTTGTCACGGGATTTCCACTCTATACGGGATCCTTTGGACAATATCCTAAGAAGATTTATCAGTCCAATCTACATTGTAACGGGACGGAGACGAACCTGAAGGAATGTCCACACGAGGGTTGGGAGGAGGCCAAGGACGGACTGACCAGCTGTGCTGACCACACCAAGGATGCTGCTGTCCACTGCTACAATTCCGGTATCATTGTCTTTTCTTATATCACATTAAATACTGGTTATATAACAAGTGTGGTAAGGAAGTTAAGTTCATAAAGGTAGCATTTTTTTTATTTCCAAGGTTGAGAAGCCAGATGTGAAACTATTTACTATCTCTGACTGTGGGTGGGAATAAATAAGATCGTGCAAAGGAACATTCTAGGTATTAAGATAAGTCTATATTGTATTGTTCATTCTAAAAACCTGCATAACATTTTATACTTTATATTTTCAATGCATAATTTGATTCAACATACTATTGATGTTAGTTGTTATTTTTTTCTTCTATAAGACTCACGCACGGTATGGTTGTTTTTTATGCACTTTTAACCATTGGTTATAAGCACACTGCAGTAGCTATAAAATATTTATTAAAGCAGCTTTTTCACAGATACATTGACTAAGAATTTGATGTTTAACTATCTGTGTGTACTACGCCTATCAATACACATCTACAGACGTATGGTCACCCAGTGTAGCATTTCGTGATTGTGAGAAAAATGGGTGGTTTCTCCACCACATGCAATAGCGTCACGGACGGTATTGAAGCTATTTTTAGAATCATAAAAAAGCTATATTTAGAAATTCAATGATAACATTTAATCTTCGCGCATGCTCTCACTTCACAGGCTGAATTTAGGAATTCGCTTCCAAGAACTGGTGAAAACGCAATATTTCAGATTGTGCCACGTGGTATCGCAATTATCTATTTTGGGGATAACTAAATTCATATTTAACCGATATCCCCGAGATGGGTGTTTACGAAAAAAGCGTTTTGACCTACACTTGCTGAGTTTATTTGTCTTCGCCAACATTAACAAGGGAGAGTAGAAAAACTGTTTATGTTTATACAAATCATCTGTAAACGAGCTGCTTTTTACAAATTAAATCAGTTTCTATTATTCATATAAAAATGTATTCTGATCAACAGTGAAGCTGGGATCCGGCGTGGGTAAGCATATCACGCATGGCCCTGTCCTGTTCTACAACCAAGAGACCAACAACTGGGAAGCAGTCTGTGACAAGGGCTTCAACGACGACAGCGCCACCTTGGTCTGCAGGGAACTTGGCTTTGACATTGGCAAAGCCATCCTTGGGTCGGCCTATGGCAAGATATACGAGGACATTCTGGAAAACAAGACGATGTCGTGCACAGAGGACGACATGTCCGTGGCAGAATGTGTGAGGGAGGGCGCGTGTAACCAGTCTGACTTCTACGCCTCAGTTGCTTGCTTCTCACAGGGTAGCAAGGACCTTGAGGACGAAGGTTTGAGTTTTATGATTGATTTATTTTCGTCGCTTCGTATTCCATAACAATTTTGGCCAATATTTTTATGGTCCTGTGTTGGACCAGTACTTTTGATCCGAAGGATGTAGGTTCGAAACCTGCTGGGAACAAGGATTGTTCAATACCTTCACGGGCGTAAAGTACTGGTCCAACGCAGGAACTGTCAAGAGGGATCAGAATTATTTCTTAGAACTTGTTTCCCAATCAAAGCTGTAATATGTTTTTTCTTGGTGTGGGGTGGGGGGCTGGGGAGGGAAGTCATAAAATATTCATCCTCTTAGGGGGTTGAACCCACAGCATTTCTTCTTCAGAGTAATGAAGTTCTTGCTGATTAAAATAAATAAGAAATGATATTCATATCTTTTACATGTATATCATTATAACTATATTTGTAACCGTAGTAGTCATATAATTAAAACTGGGGGAGGGGGGGGGTGGTAATGGATATACCGTAATCAATCTAAGTTTTGTGACAGAAAAAAAATATTTTGTCCAAAAACTTCAAGTCGTAAAAAAGTATTCTTCAAAAAGTGTCCCAAAACTAAGGTGCATGCCGATTTATTTTTTTTTTTTCAAGTCAAGTGATGTCGTCAATTTTCTATGTGCGTTGATAAACATCAAACGCATACCTATTAATCCATGTATATTCTTTTTGATAATAAAAATATGATTAAAATGATTTGTGATTAAAAGTTTAAATTTTATTTATCTAACATCGATAACAATGTTTAATATAGAAAGTTTTATATTTTCGCTTTCTTCCAGCCAGTTGGAAAAGTGCATTTTCTGGGACTTGTAAATCAAACAAAATTTCTATTCTAACGTCATTATTATTGAGACGTGTCAGAAACAAGCACATTACAGTCTCAGAACCCTTATTCATCTGCTGTTAATTGGAACACTAGGTCATTTGTTATCGTCTGCTTATTGTCCTTGATTGCCGATTAATAACACATGCACGCGAATATACAGTACACACTCCTCCCACTCGATCCGTTCCGTTCCCTGAGGCGCGATGTTGTTTTAACATGCGTCAGACAGTGTGTCACGGGTGGGGAAGAGCAAAGGGGGTGGGATTTGAAGATGAACAATTGGTGTATGTCTGGTTTTTTTAATTAGATAAACGAATAATACTTCACCTGTTTTAAGTAAATATCACAACAATGTAAATTTAATTAACCGGGTTCTAAAAAGCCATAAGAAATTTACGCAAAGGTAAAGAGGAAAAAGCATTGGCTTAGCGATAATTATGGAATAAAATTTTGTCCCAAAATTTAGAGGCACAAAAAATAATTATTTTCACAAAAATCAAGTGTCCCAAAACTTAAAGTGTCCCAAAACTGAGTGATTACGATAACTTGTAGATAAATATACATTGAAAGATCGCTTTTCAATACATCTTTTTGTTACAAGGCACGGTCGGTAAATTTTGGTTTAAACATATTTATCTCCCAAACATAGTTACAAAGAAAAACATCAGTGCAGCATATACATATATGAAATGTAAATACGTTACAGGATGCCATAAAGATATTGATATTAATACATGGGGATTTAAACGAAAGCTACCTAAAGCTTATAAAGCTTATTTCCCCTTTCGAAGTTGTGGTTACTATGGCATGCTCTATATATCAAGTGAGAAAAATACTTAGTAGACAAATGAACTCTTTCTAAGCAAAACAAAATAGGAAAGTTAGGAAGATAGAAAGAGAAGAAGTAAGTAAAATAAATGACATCAGTGTAATCTAGATCAAATTCAACCGAGTGAGGCCCTCTGGAAGATTGGTCTGCATACTTTAAATTGATATCAAATATATTACAAGATTAAGGCTAGTTGTGATAATATCTGCATCAACAAACATAACACTCATAGTGAACCGTCTGAATCAGTTGAAAAACGTGCACTGTGTGCTAAACACTTTCATGCAGACGCAAATATAAACGAGTTTTCCTCAACTGATAAAGACGGAATACCATGTAGTAATGTATAAATAAATATTAAACGAGGCTGAGCGTAGTATATACACTCAAAGAAGAAGTGATTTTCATTTTCTATTTCTCCACATCTACAGAAAGGATTGGGTACAAGACCCCTTGAATACGGATGTTGATAAAGTATGCTACAATCAGTGCGAAGGCGTGTATGAAACACTTGAATGCGTCTTGATCCTTGGTAATAATAAACTGGAACGCTTTGCCTGTCAGATTTTAGGAATCTTTTGAATACATGTATAGACGATGCATTTCTTGTATCAATAGAAACAGAGTTCCATTCACGAACTGCTGTAGGTAGAAACCGAATTATAATAGTCAGTTGTTCGAGCGTGTACGAATCTTAAATCTTGATTACACATGTATTTCTAAGTTGATATCTAGAGTTAGTGTTGAGACTTGGTACTAATGAGGACAGGTAATTTGACGTTAAGCTGTAAAACATTTTATAGAATAGAACAAGACGATGTTTCTTTCGTCGATTAGATAAGGAATCCCATCAGTTTCATGTTGTAGTTTGTTAAGTGATACTAATTTGGTTGCACCAGTGACAATTCTTGCACATTCATTTTAAATTTTATCTAACTGGTAATTTTCATTAGCACAACAGTTACCCCAAACAACATCAGCATATTCTAAAATAGGTCGATAAATGATACGTAAACTACTTCAAGTGATTTTCGATCTAAAATGAATTTCAACTTACGCAATATATTGACTTTTTCCCACGTTTTGGCTTTAAATTAATTAATATGTGAATGCCACCTACAGTCATGAGAGAGGATAAGACCAAGGTGTTTGTGTTCTGTAACATCTCTGGAATTTTCTGACCAAACATGAAAAGAGGTGGATGTTGTTTTTTATTTTGCTTTTACCAATTATAAGTGATTCTGACTTTAAGGGATTGAAATTTATTAATCACGTTTCGGCCCATTTAGATATTTTATCGATGTCGCTCTGGAGTGCTATAGCTGACTCAAGTGGGTAATCAGAAATGGCATATAAACTAGTATCATCAGCAAACAAGTTAATATTAGATCGGATATCATTTACGATATCGTTTATGTATATAAGGAAAAGTAAAGGACCAAGGATTGAACCTTGGGGAACACCCGCATTAATTTCTAACCAGTTTGAAGTTGTACCTGAAATAACTAAACGCTTCCTCCTATTAGATAAATAATTAACAAACCAAGAAAGAAGAGGATCAGTGATTCCTGCGGCCTTTAATTTTACAATAAGACCTCTGTGCCAAACTTTATCAAATGCTTTGCTGACATCAAAGAAAACTACTCTAATTTCACGCCCACCATCTAAAGCATTACTAAATTTATTACTGAGGAAAGTTAGCTGGTTAACTGTAGAATCGCCCAGCAAAAAATCAGATTGAGCTAGTGTAAAGAAACAAGTATCATGTAAATGATTAAATACATACTTATACACAAGGCGCTCAAAAACCTTTTCAATAGTATTAAGTAGTGATATAGGACGATAAATGTTTGGTAATGATGAGTCACCTTTCTTAAAATTGCTGTAACGTTTGCCACCTTCCAAATGTCAGGCATTTTGCAACATTCTAGTGATGTGTTGAACAATTTACACAAGGGTTCAGAAAGCTCACGAGCAACTTCAAACAATATCTTATTACTTATTCCATCTGGTCCTGAAGCTTTATTGACATCTAAGTTTTTTAGAACATTGTATACTTCATGTGGAGTGAATTTAATGATTGATGAACTACGAGCACAATGATTCGA
Organism: Solen grandis; assembly: GCA_021229015.1. Lineage (NCBI taxonomy): Eukaryota > Metazoa > Mollusca > Bivalvia > Adapedonta > Solenidae > Solen > Solen grandis. Next base: position 38,022,132 of record CM037780.1, on the reverse strand, counting down.
TATTTTAGGAGTCTCGGTAAATTTTCCTCAAGACAAGCAAAATGACTCAGTCGTATCATTTTGATTTCAAATTCAATAGTGGTGCTGTAGAACTTTATAGTTATAAATGAATATGTCGATTAGAAAACAAGTTTTTACAAAAAGATCTATTGCCCTCGGCGGTTCTCGTGTGAAACTGGCAGCTCTCAGATCCATATACAGTGATCATTGCCCCGTTTTCAATTAACTATAGTTTTGCAATATTGTAAAATCATTATTTTTCATGGGAAATTAATTTTCGTTGATTTGGTGGAGTACTCTATCCATGAGTAATAACCTCCAAGAAAATCGTTCATTTGATATACATCGTGTTTCCTGGAACATAAATCTACGCATAAATGTATACACGAAATTCCTTAAAGAAACCTAGTCACCAAAATTTAATGTCACCAAAATACAATAATTTTACAGTACTTTGATTAGCCGTGTACAAACAGTCTGGGTCCCTTGTTTCAGATTACAGGTTCCAGATCCAGAAGGGTGACGCCGGGGACAACACGGGCGTGGTCCAGGTCACACACTACGGGCTGCAGGGCCGCATTTGCTCCAACGGATGGGATAATGTTGACGCTATGGTACGTAACGTCTAATACGTCATGCCAACAGTATAAAGTGCCGTGTACAGTAAAATCTCAATAATAAGCCCTTCGGACTGCTGCCAACTGGTCTTAATAATGAGGTGGTCTGAAGATCGAGTTTCAGTTAACAGGAAATAGGGATAAAGGGATGTGAAAATAGTGGTCTTTATATTGAGGTGATCTTTGTAGAGGTTATACTGTTTATGTTGGAATATAATCACATTATTTCAGTAAATGTAAGAAAACTTTGTAATATGCATTAGCTTAATTGATTATTGTTGTTGTTAATTTTAAGTTGTTGTTTTTTAACCCTTTAGTACAAGCAACTTGCACTTCTGAATGTCAATCAACTCCCTATCTTTAGAATATTGTATTGTATTGTATTGTATTGCGATGTTTGAACAAACTCTATATTCTTTGGACACGATCCAGTACAGGTTTTACGAATATATCATTTCATTATTAATTTAATTAGAAAGGTGCCGAAACTTCGAACATATATGGATTTATTTTCTAGAAAATGTGAGGTCTGTTAAATGAACTATTTACATTGGGATTGATATTCGTGGATAAGTCCGTCCACGAAATCGACGAAACTAGTCCCCCACGAAAATTAATGATCCTATAAAGTTTGTTCCAACCACAGGTTCTGTGTCGCAGTCTCAGCTTCCAGCACGGTATCGCTATACACCTGACGGACAACGAGTTCTCCCCACTGTTGAGCCGGGGACCATACTGGATGGCGGATGTCCGGTGTGAAGGGAAGGAGCACCAGCCCTACCTACAGAAGTGTAGCTTTAGTGCCCGGCTTGACTTCCGCAACTGTTCCGAGGGAACCAACGCTGCAGTATTGTGTTATCACGAAAATGGTGAGTTATACAGAACTTTAGACAGATGTAAATTAAGGTACATTTTATCTAATATTTATGTTTCTTTTTTTTTCTTTCCTTTAGGGAATATTATAATTACATATTACTTCACTAATTTGAGCCAATCATTTACAGTTATAGTTCTACAAACTGTATTCAAATACATGTCTTCTTAGTCCATCGGCCACTTTATGAGAGAATTAAAGTTTCTAGCTATCTAACAATCTTCTAAATAGAACAATAGACCAAAATATTATGTAATGATACATTATTTTTATATTTTATCTACAGGAGTGGAATACCGCATTGTAAATGACAACAACACAGGAGACAACTTCGGTCGCGTTGAGATCTCTCTGAACCGAAAGTGGGGAACAATCTGCGATGCATCATGGGACGACGCTGAAGCGCGCGTGCTATGTCGACAGAAGGGCTACGATGATGGGTACGCGCTGAAAGGGGCATACTACGGACAACGCAAGTCGGGTCCAATATGGCTGAGTCACCTGAAGTGTACGGGCAAGGAGGACTTCTTACACAAGTGTCCTCATAGGGGCTTCAACAGCGCCATTGTAGAAGGAGATTCCAGTTGGTGGAAATGTCGCTCGCACAAGGATGATGCCTCTGTCTACTGCATCAATGACTGTAAGTCTTCTGTCAGGCGTATTGTGTCATAACAGTGGACGTTTGTTTAATTAGGTACTTAAAGTGACACTTTGGTGTTTTCATTTACCGTAGTTAAGGACTTCTAAAGAATATCATTGCGATATCATACTGCTTACAAATGGCATAACACCAAACTCAGTAACATTATCTTGATACCCAACTAAACAAGATAACTTGAAAGCGTATGATCAGTCATTGTTCATGACATTTATTTATTTGTTCAGATAGCATAATGCCGTTCAGACGTTGTATGTTAGAGAGTTTTTGGCCAACGTTCTGACACGTGGGTTTACTCCAGGTGTACCGATTTCCTCTCCACATGAAAGGCTACGGGAACGTCAAGTTCAGTTTCAAGGAAAAGAATTGCGTTCAGTCCGATTGTTGTAAAATGAATAAGGTCTACATTTTTTCAGTGAAGCTGAGTCAAGGATTCAACGCATCTATCGGAGCAGTCCTGGTCCACAAGAAAGGCAGCTGGCATGGCGTCTGTGACGCCGGATTCGACTCAAGGGACGCCCGCGTTGTGTGCAGGACTCTTGGCTTCAGCGATGGCAAGGTCATCTCGGGATCCGCCTTTGGCAATATTTCATACCCTATTGGTTAGTGTCCTCCTATAGAAATTTTATACTTTGTTGTGAAGGTAAGCGTGCTTTTGGCTTACGTTAATTCATATATTTCCTTCCCAAACACTTGCTTTCGAGTATTTTTTCGATTGGTGTGCAATTTTGATTTTATTTTGAAAGAATATATAAGGCAATCGTTTGCAGCTCAAACATGATATATCTTTCAAAGAAATAATGCATTAAAATTTACAAAACCTGCCTGCACTCTTTAGATTAACGAACACCTGTGAGCACATTTAGATAAATAAAGGAACACCTTTGTGCACACTTTAGAATTAAGGTACACCTTGTGCACATTTTAAATAAAGGAACACGTTTGTGCCCACCTTCTTTTGCAACTGATGCTATATTGCCCATGGAAGAGATGAAAGAGAGATATATGAATTAAGTGATTAAGTTAAATGAGGAATTCCACATTGAATGCTCACGTTTTTTTTAATAATTTTAATTTGATACATACTTAAGTTTTATTACATTATAATGAACATACATACACACATGATGAGTGGTCTTATCATATGTATCAGGATTTGTGGCGGTAGGGTGTGACGGGAGTGAGACGGAGTTCAAGAATTGCAAGATGAACTTTGACACCGGATGTAGCTCAGGAACATATGCCTCTGTCACCTGCAGCCACGAAAATATAATAGATACAGGTAAGGCATACTCTGTACATACGATTAAGGTAAGATACATGTAATGGTTCCACTACATATCGGACCACTTAACCTCTACCAAGATTACCAAGGTATTCTTATGAAACATTAGAAAACCTTGGTTATCTCCGTGAGCCATGAGGTCCGAATGTAGCCGAACCATTACAGGTATCTTAAATTGATCTTTTCCAACACATTGATATGTTTTACTCAATTTTTTCAGTGAACAGTTAGAGGCATTTCAATGAATGATAAATCATGTACTATAGCGTATTTCCTATATTACTATTCTGTCAAATTATTATTGGCGTGTATCATATTTTGAATAGAGAACTTGATACTAATTATAGATTTTTTTTACTTAATCAGGACCATTGCTCAAAATCGAGCTGTATCAATCTTTAAAAAATACCTATATTCTAAATGCTTGAAACAGGTTTTCATGTGCGCATTCGCCCTGACTACGGGAAGAAGACAGCCAGTTACCATGGTTTCCTGGAAGTCCACGTGGACGGCGTATGGGGCAGCGTCTGCGAGAACCAGTGGGACAACAATGACGCGGACGTCGTGTGTCGTCAACTTGGTTACCAAGGCGGCGCAGCGTATAGACCGCCGAAGAACTTCACCAGTCCAATCTTCCTGGACAACGTCCAGTGCCAGGGAATGGAGAAGTCACTGCTGGACTGTGTCCACCAGGTGTGGACGGCGGCAGATGGTTGTGACTTCTACTCTAGGCGTGCTGGTGTATTCTGCTATAATGAGAAAGGTAAGCTGGGAAATCTAATAAGTCCTTTTTGTTTAAAGTAAAACTGTATTTTTTTCGAGAATCTATGGGGGAAATGTGATATCCTGTGATGATCTCGAGATTCTGGAAATTAAGAGAACATTTCACGGAGTGTAATTTTGCTCATGTCGGGGATAGCGACATATGTCCGGCATGATACTCGAAAATTCACCCGTCTGTTTAACGCTAGTTTACTGTAATATATGCATATAGATATATGTTTGTAAGGGAGAGAACACTATATCTGTCACAAGTAGACTTCGTCTCCAAATGACTGAAATACTGTAGGCGGGACGTTAAACCCAACAAACCAAGCCAATAACCTAACAGAGATCCGCAACTCTGATATAGATAAAGAGCAAGTCAAGAGAAGCTCTCGTTAAGGTCGATCATGTCATAAGGTGTGATGTGTAAAATCGCTTGTATCAGTCAAAACTATGTTGAGATTTCTCTTTAATTTATTGCCGACTGGCCCAGATATGTGTGTATCTCATTAGATCGCAGATCTCTTTTATGAGTGATATTGTAAAGCACCTGTCTGTTAAGCGTCTGCAAGATGTTAAGCGTGTCAACGAAATTTCGTTAAAATCCCGTTCACCTATATTTTTTTTACTTTTTCGTCAAGGAAAAAAATGTTATTTCGAAAAGTTTCATATCTTTGTTGAATAGATCTCTGTTTTATCTGTCCAAAAATATATGTAGAAATGAACATAAAAAGGTAGATGGATTGTATGCTATAGAAAGAAGAGTTCTGAAAACTACAATACATGTAGTCATATTATGGTGATTACTAAAATAAATTAGAATCTGTAATGCTAGATGGTCAAAATCACATTATTGAATGACTTCCAGGAATCAACTTCCGGCTTGGTGGCGGTGAGACGGACAGAGGCCGGGTGGAAATGCATATAACGGTGTATGGGGCGGAGTGTGTGAATGGCTATGGGACTCCCGGGACGCCAGTGTGTTCTGCCGTCACTTAGGTTACAGTGACGGTCTCGAGGTTGTGGGTGCCAGGTACGGCCATGTAGACGGCCCGCTGTGGTTTACTAGAGTCAGCTGTAAGGGTGAGGAGGACAGCATCTTGCAGTGCCGTCACACTGGCTTCAACAGCTCAGACGAGCTGGAGGGTGTGTACGCGGGCTTATGTAGGACCAGATCACATGATGCGGCCGCCAGATGCTTCAACCAGAAACTAAGTAAGTCATTTACAGTACGAGTATTACATGTCAGTCTTAAGATCATGAAATTAAAATATTATGTATAATTTCGCTATTTCTCGTAAAATACATTAAAACCAGTCTTCACTTTCAGCTACCTTTGAAATTTCTTTTTTTTTATTTTAAAAAATTCTGGTATTTGAAACGAATGATGTAATATGTAAACTTATGACATTATGAAATTCAGAGATACTATTTCAATAGACGCTCATACGCACGACTGTCCCGTGCTAAATAAGGGACTTGGACCTGCCAGCATTTGAAATATATCCGTAAACTTGTATTGACAATTTAATCAAAAGATAAAAAATACGTACATGAATTCAAATTACATGTAAAGGTACATTGTACACTTGACTTACATGTGACATTCGGTGGATATGCGCAGTACGATGCGCACTTGATGCTTGCTACTGAAACGTTCTTAAGATTACAGACAGTGAAGTTTATGAAATAATATGCAGTGCTTCTTGGACTATCAATGTATTTTTTAGTCAATGTTGACTTGTTCTATTATAATTGACACTCATATGAAATAATAACACACGTAATGTTGTATCGTCTGTTTACAAGAAGCAAGTAATATCCATTACTGGCTAGCAACAACAGAACATGCGCACTCGTCTTGTACATTTGTCTGCTTTCTGTAACATTTAAATGGTCTTGTTGATCTTTTTGTTTTCAGAGATAACGAATATACGTCTAGTGAACAAGTATAACGACCCGAGTTACGGTCGTGTGGAGGTGTACCTGGCCGGGGCCAACCAGTGGGGCACGGTGTGTGACGACTACTGGGGCGATAATGACGCCAGTGTCGTCTGCAGACAGCTAGGCTTCGCTAAGGGGACCGGCGTAAAGGGTAGGTACACTGGAATCTCCAGACTGAACTCTTTAATATTGTTAATTATTCGTCCAGTATCGCATTTTCATTATCTTTAATTTGACCAACATCATATACGAAAGACCTTGATCGTAATTAAGACCACTTTAGCAGAGTGGTTGTGGGTTTGATCCCCAGCCGTTGACCAATAAGTGACGGGTGTAAAATTTATAAAAGGGCAGCTATCGAGACGTTCTGTCAGCAGTTTTTGCTTCAAAAGCCATTTCCGACATGTGTTTGAGTTGTTTACAGGAAGACGGAAGAAATAAACATTTTCTTATCCACTAAATGTTTCAATTTTAACATCCCTTCACACTTTCTATTCCATTCTGTCAAAGAACTTTGTTTTCCACCATGTGTGTACAATTTTCAGAATAATAGTACACAAGTTATACCAGCATTTCTATAGGTGATCGGTGAGCATTCGTGGATTTTCGTCTGATTTCGGGATGAAAACGTTTATAAGCTGCGTGAATGCACGGTGTTCTTTACTGTCAAGACTAGTAACAATCAAATGAAAGGTTCATTTCAATAATACAGGGAATATTTATGATATCCGTGTGTTAATTTACAAGCAATATTGGTACATATAGATCAAATATATGACACAACTTTATTTTTTTTATCTAAATAGAAATATATGTATTAACCGTCTGAGTAGTAAGTCTGACGAGCGTCAGACTTACTACTCGTCTGTTTATAACAGTTACCTATAGCGACACAGTCAAAGCGTAATAATACTAATTGCCTCGCAAAATTCGAATTATGTATAGCATAAACATACTTTTTCATATCATATGTCCTATACAAGTCAATAAGGACAATATAAGCAGTTCAATATATATATAATTATACTTAAAGTACATGACAAACTAATTTCACAATGTGGTGTTTACCGTGTTTTCATATTTTCAACGTGTGGCCATGGCAGAAATCAGCCAACATAACTTTGGGCACTCTACATTTTTAAATGGAAACCATGTATATTCTACATATTTATTGAAAAATAGAGAAATTAATTAATAGTCTTCTTTTTATAACAGGTGCTCATTTCGGACGTGGTAAGGGGCCTGTATGGTTAGATAATCTACGTTGCCATGGTAACGAGACCAAGCTGGGAGATTGCAAACACAACAGTTTTGCCGTTCAAAATTGTAACCATGGAGAGGACGCGGGCGTTTACTGTTCCGGTATGTAGGTTCAACTACTGGCAACATATCTTAATGCAGTTTTGCAATCAGATGTATATTATTCTATAGATTTTAGATTTTTTTTTCATATGAGGAGAAAAAACATGAAGACTATTGACCAGTCTCTGTTGAAATCCGGCTCCGGTGGCTGGGTGGTTGGAACCTCTGCCCGGTTCTGGGTTCAATCTATTGCTGCGACATACCAAATTCGTTAAAATGTTACTAGTTATCTCCTTTGTACTGGTTCACAGAATACAATGATAGTTCCAGGACTAGTTGGCTGACTGTCAGGATAATGTTTTTCTTATAAATATCGAACATGGATTTGGCCAAATGTATAAAGGAATCCCTCAAGGTTCAATACTTGGTCAGTACTGTTTAATATTTTTATAAATGACGTTTATTAATAGACCGATATTTCAACTTCTGTAATTCCCACTCCATGATTCCGTGGTTGGACCAGTACTAATAACCTGTGATTTTAATGAATTCAGTGGCATGCCATGTACGTTGTTTAATTCAACAACCTTCAAATCCAAGTGCAATATAAACCATTATCAAACCAAGGCGCCAGCTGTCACTTTATTATCAAACACAAATTTCTTTTCCAAATTAAGGCACCTACACGCCGCCAGGAGGAAAAACATCCGTGTCTGAGGCTTCAGAAGGTCTGCAGGACGTCGAGACAAGCTACACCATTGTCATCATCGTGACCGTCACTGTCATCGTGTTCCTCGTGCTCATCATCGCCATTGGGGGTTATATCTTGTACCGCAGGGCTCGACCAAGTAGCGAGATCAAGAAAGTTCTTGTACAAAATGACATGAATGACCCCAATCCTGCCACTTCACAGCCGGCCACGGACGGCCGAGTGACACTTTCTAAGCTTAAAGCACACTTTACAAAACCTAAGTCCAATGAAGAAGCCACTAGACCCGCTAGTGAAGGCGTGTCTAACCCCGTGTATCAGGATGAAAGAAGTAGGGGAGTGATAATGGAGGACACTTCAATTGAACAACCAGTACAACAAGGGTATGACGTCTAGAGACTGTTAAGCAAGATATGATCTTTATGTGTATGACATCAATGTGTTGTGTTTCCAACCATTCCCTCTGTTTTAAAAATATGATTGCATGCAAAATGCCCTTTTTATGTCTGCTCCAACAAACATGACGCCATACACCTCGATATAAACATTCAACTGATAAGCCAATGAAAATCTAACCCTTTCCCTCATAGAGGACACCATGAAAAGACCTATGCGAACAGCATAAAACCAGATCAGCCTGCGAGTAACTCGCAGGCTGATCAGGTTTTATACTGT
>CM037780.1:37963203-38013203 GCA_021229015.1 Solen grandis | reverse complement strand
TCGCTGCTCCCAGTGGTCTGGAAATGAGGATTTTGTAATTAAATTTGGTAAGGTTTAACTGTGGTTTTCTGCAGATCAGGCTTTATGTGATACTTATTGAGGGCGTCAAAATGAGTCTATATGAGGGAAAGGGTTAAACTGTACTTCAACAAACACATGGACCTTGTTAAAAAAGCTTGTTCACAGAAAGTTGTTGACTAAGAATTTGATTTAAAACTAAATGTTTGCATTACTTTTATCAATGTCATCTACCCATGAAACATTCCTTGATTGTAAATGAAAATGGTAGTTACTCCATCAAATGCAATAGCATTACGAACGGTATTAAACTTATATCTAGAATGATAAAATCTATATTTAGAATTTCTTTTTCCATGTGCTGTCACATGACTGATCACATTCTATGTTTGCGCTTGCGCTTGCGCTTGCGCTAACTTCACACAGTTGCGTTTAAAATACATGTAGCGTTTTCTGTGCAATGTGAACTACACTCTTGCCGAGTTTATTTGCCAGGAAGCAATGACTTTGTCAACATGTTTTCTTTTTTTAATCTATCGACTGTGAGCAATCTGATCTAGACATTGTTTCAGGTACTTTCATCTAACATTTGGGGTGGATGTACATGTACCTTATACATTGAATTTGACGTCATGTTAATTGTTGGACTGCTGCAGTTCATTATAATGTATTGACGTATATATTGTCTGTATCACTATGTGCACATTTGTGACTACATATATAATATGTTAAAGAAGTTAAAAGTTACATGTCCATACCTTACTCAGATCATTAAAGTTCTGTATTTACAAAACCTTTGACAGACATGACTTGACTATTTGAGTTTTCCGCCGCTTCGACAGTATTTCAGTCATATAGCGACGTCTAGCTTATTACAGGTGGAGAAAGACCCCGAATGCACGGAAGCATCCGGGTAGAACCACCGACCTACCGCAAGCAAACCTTTGACTGCAAACTTAGTTGAAGTCTGGCTAACTGGCATTGGATATACCTATTTGTTGTTTATATTTTCTTTCATGATATCCTGCCATTACATAAATTTATTCAAAATGCAATAGTTTTTCACACTTTTTTTCTAAAGATGTAGGTACTAGAGTTATGGCCCTTTGAATTTCTTCAAAAATGGTTGCTTTCTTGTCTGTTCTTCTACCTGCTTTGATATACTATATTAACTTTTGTTATGCAGGAGTATTATGACATGTTACAGACCTTGTTTTCACTTTGCTCCCCCTGCACAATTTGTTCTAGTAATTGAACTGAGAAATTCTGCTACAAAAATGCATTAATGCATTGCAGAAGTGGAGGGTTTTCCTGTCAAAGAACAGACATTTTATTACGATGTATTGGGTTTATCAGCTGAACTGCAGAGCCAAGTGATTTTTACATTTGCACTTATAACATCTGCAAAAAAATGCTTAATGACTAAAGTTAAAGTTTCAAACTCAGTAACCAATAGTCACTCCAGTAATGCTAAGCAACAAATGCCAGGTTCAAGCAACAATGTATGAATATTTTTATTAGCTGTAAATTTATCTGACTTACTAGGTAATTGTCTAGCTTTAACATGGTGCTGGGATCCGAGTCACGTGGTATAAAATGTTGATGTATTAGAACTGTTATAAATATCGCTCATGCAATTTGTGTTACATGTTTTCTGTGAGTGAAACAAAAAGCAAGATTCTGTGGCGCGATCCTCATTTGGAGGAGATTGGGTGTTCTTTGTATATATGTGATCAAGTATGTAATACAAACAGATGCTACAATTTTTTTTATTTGCTGTTTTATATCTACAAATAAAAAATTAAACTACCATTGTTTGAAGTATTTTCTGAGGATTTCCATGGAGATACCTATCATTTGTTTCAAACTGCATGAACAACAAAACACAAACATAAATTAATTTTAGTCTTACCTATAGACCATTTCACCAGGGGTTCGGCAACAATCATTATAACCCGCTGATTTAAACTGACTAATCAGTGACTAGGGAAAATCGCAAATGCATGTTAACTTCCCATTGAACAATGAGTGGAATTACAAACCAGCATTTAGATTAGTGTTTGGGAAGTGCTCGTTGATTTACCTAGGTTTGCGTATCATTTCAAAGAGAAATGATCTATTTGTTTCCTGATAACATTCAAGTTTCTCAAGTAAAACTTGTTAACACACAAACATGCACATGCATGACAGTTCCGTAGTTAGGAATTGTACTTTGATCCTGGCTACAAGCAGTAAACACTCTCTTAGTTTTCAAACTGTGGCTGAAAAGATCCTATTATTTCTACCCGGGTACCTGTCATACTATTACCCGCGGGTACCTGTGCAAATGTAGTTGTTGCATAAAAAGTCCAGATTGATAGGTTATAACTTACCATTTTAGTCATTGATTTTAACACATTTCACTATGCGCTAAACACGGACATTGTACATGTTACACACGTTAAGATAATTTCATGATAAAGTGTAGACTTATGTTATCATTCTTGACTTGTTTAATTTTTATAATATGTCAAGAAAAGTAGAACACGGTGCATCGTAATAGGAAAGTCGAATAACAGGTAATAATTTTGAACCCGGATACCAGCAGTTTTCTACCTGACCTGTGGGTACCCAGGTATTCGTTTCAGTCCCACTTCAGACCCTAGTTCATAAACACTAGTGATGGACGCAGATTATATGTACACAAAAATACAGTTTGTTTGCTTGGTGTTTTTCTTTACTACCTGCCAAGTTTTTCTGTCATTTGGGGTAATTTTGTTTAAGTGACACAAATACAGTGCTGCCTCATAGCGGGATCGTGCCATTGAAAAGTGGTATGCTACCAAATTTAGTCGCATTATTCTGACATGTGCATAGTACAGCTACCCTAATCCAGTAATATCAGAACAATTTTATGCTATCAGGAATAAAATCTAACTCTAACTCAGATGCTCTCACCACTCAGCAAACTGAGACTAATCTCAGTTTAGTCATAGGCATATACAAGGTCTACAGATGACATAAAACACTGTGTCTTCAATAAGAGGAGAAGCAAATTACAGAACTGTGACCTAGCCTGGACAGGTCCCAAACATATTTCATTGGACATAAACACATTACACTAAATCAAAACAAGAGGACCATAGAGGCCCTGGATAGCTCACCTGAGTATAGGGTTACCCAAGAAACACCTGTACTAAAACATTTTGAAAACTGGCCAGTAGTTTTGAAGGAGGCGATTTTTAATGTTTTCATTTTTTTTTTTTTTTCCGTTGCCATAGCACCGAGTTCTACATGGATCAAGTTTATTTCAGCAACTTTTGTGAAAGTTCACCCAAAGATCATCCCAGCCAAGTTTAATGAAATTTTATCCAGCGGTTTCAGAGATGTCGTTTAAAGTTTTCACTATGTACATTTAAGGCAAATTATCCTGCTCTTGGCGGCCATGTTTTTTTACGGATTGGAAGACTTTTAGCAATCGATCTTGTTAGAGTCTTATCCAAGGAACATCTGTACTAAAACATTTTGAAATCTGGCTGGAAGTTTTGAAGGAGATGGTTTTTAAAGTTTTCATATTTTTTCTTTCCGTTGCCGTAGCAACCACAGTTCTACATGGATCAATTTTATTTTAGCAAATTTTGTGAAAGTTTACCCAAGGATCATTCCTGCCAAGTTTAATGAAATTCTGTCCAGCAGTTTCAGAGGAGATGTTGTTTAAATATTTCACTGTATAGATTTAAGGCAAAATTAGCCCTACCCCTCGCGGCCATGTATTTTTTAAGAAATGGAATAATTTTAGCCATCTTGGTAGAAGGTTACCCAAGGATCAACCGTGTCAAGTTTAATTACATTCTGTCCAGCGGTTTCAGAGATGTCGTTTAAAGCAAATTGTTGACGACGGACGACGGACGCAGGGTGATTGCAAAACACATTGTGCTCGGGTGAGCTTAAAGGTGAAAATTTCAAAGGTCGCACCATCTGATATAAATCAAAATCAGCTATATTTTGGCCATGATACCATAGGTTGGATTAAAATTACCCAAGAAATGAAGATGATAGAGTGTAAATAAACTTATCGTGGACAATAGATGTGTATAGCTCACCTGAGCGCAAGGCCAAATTTGAAATTAGCCATTTTTAACTAGAGGGCCATGATTGCCTTAGAACGCTTACCAGCATACCATAAGCCTAATTGAAACAGTTCAAGTTATTAGATTTTAACTGGTTACCTTCAGCAGCATAGCGTTAATAAGGGGCTTCATTTTTCAAAGGATCGACTTGCTATTATCAATTATGGTAAAGGGTCATGAGCTGACCATTTGTGTTAAATGACATTAAATTCTGACCACTGGTTTCAGAAAGGAATATATTTTAAAGACTTTCTAATAAAAGTGTGCTGGTTTTCCTGGTAATCAGGATTCTGAATGGATCAAATTTTATTTTGGAGCCACCCAAGTATGATTCAGGTTAAGTTTCAAAAATTTCTACCTGGTGGTTATACGAGGTGTATTTTGTGAGATAAAAAAAAAAACGAGCAAGAAAAAGAATGAAAAATTATCAGAATAGCTGGAATGGAAATAAGCAAATAATAAAATATTGCAACATGTCCTGTGATAAAGAGATATATTATTGATACAGGTGATGCTTGTTCTGTTTACTTTGTTTAACCAAGACATAATCCCCCAATACTGTCTGGACAGGGCTTCTTTCTTGCTGAATTACTGTTGTGATCTATAACTCTTCCTGATCAGAAGAATAAATCTTATAGCAGTTACTTCCCTTGATATATTTATTTTGGCCTATACAGTGTACAAGGAAGTTAAATAGCTGTTGTCATAGGACCAAGGACAACAAACTAGACAATAAACATGGCGACTTCTTTATACAAGAAAGATTCAGAAGAAGTGATAGACTATAAATGTTCAACCTGTTACAAGAAGAAAAAGGAGAGAAAATCAGAAAAGTTTTGTGTAGAATGTCATAAACATTTTTGCACAAAATGCCTGGAGGCCCACAATGTAATCAATGATGACCACACCCTTCAGGAGCCACCCCAGGCAGCGGGTCAAGTGCTACTGCCTACAGAAAGGTGTGCTATTCATCCAACTAAACATGTTGACTCATACTGCAAAGACCATGATGAAGTCGGATGTAACACCTGTGCTTTTGAAAAACACAAGTAAGATTCTTGCTGCATGATTTAAAAAAAAAAAAAAAAAAAAAAAAGGTTTTATTATGGCCAACATCCTAATACCATAGTTAATTTCTTAATTCGACGTGTCCTTTCTTCCAGGGATTTCATTTATAACCGACTGCAATCCAAACTCATCAATTAAAATTGCATGAAAACTGCTTGCTCTTAGGCAATATTTGAAGTTTTGAACATGTGCAGGCTGATTTAGATCTGCACTGGTCACAAAGATAATCACAAGTGTCCGCAACATTGCAAAGGTCAATAATTTTTATAAGATTTCCTACCCATATTATTAATCGTTCTCTGCATCCCTCTGAGACCTCTGACACCTGAGGAACGCATAATACTAATGTCAGACTGATTTGAAAGACTAAAGGCTATTTTAGGAAACTTTAAAAATAAAAAAAAAAAACTTAGACATCTTCCAGAAAATGTAACAGACCTGACAAATATGTGTTATTTATATATACTGGTGATAAGATTTTTGTTTATATTTGAATCCTAAGTTTTCCAATAAATGAGTTGGAAATAGCAGTATGGTAAGTGATATCTATACATCATGTCATAGGTTGGAAAGAGAGAAAACATTCCATGATGCTAGCCTTTACTTGACATAACTTATTAAACATTATAGCAAGCAGTGTGGTGAGGCGGCATATCAAATGAAATACAGGGTAGTAGAAAGGTACCAGGAGCTGTCCATAAGACAGTAGGCTTGACTATTTAACTGCTTATTAATTGCACAATAAAACTTGAACCAAAATATCTATGTTCAAAAAGTGCCAAAATTTACAATTAATTCAGCCAAGATTTGAATAATTGAATCTGATAATTATGTGTCAACAGCTTTATAAATTTTGTTATTTCTTGATCACCTTTATGAAGTTTCAAGTCAATTCTATAACTGATTAATGAGATATATGCATGACAGTATATTGTATGAAAAAAAAATAACCAAAATTTTGAAATATAAAAGGGTCATAATTTCCATTAAATTTGGTCAAGAGTTATCTAACTGGTTTAAGTGCCCCTGAAGACCTTAATATATTATTAAGTATTAAATTGATAAGCATAGCTGGTTACCAACATATAATTTTCTATGCATGATGGTACGTTGCATGCAGAACTTTAACCAAGATGTGACGCAAATGCCAATATGATTAAATAGCTTGACATACTTTGTATAGTTGTGTTGCAAAAATATATGTTGTGAATATGAAGTATTAAATAGGGTACACCACGTTACTTACTTCAAGTGACCAATAAATTTACTTATTTATTATTTCCAACAGGTTGTGTAAAACAGTTCTGTACATTCCAAATGAATTTGGACAACTTTTCAAGATGACAAAGTTACAGCAAGCAAGGGCAGGGCTTAATAATGCAAGGAACAGGATTAAAGAGGGAGGGGGGCTGAGAGACAGACAGATAGAAGTACTGCAGGCAGAGAAAGAGAAACAGATGTCGGCTGTAGACTCCTATGTAGAGACACTAGTGGCTATTATTAGAAATCTGGGGAAGGCAGAAAAGAAAAGGTTGGTAGATAAATTTAAGGAAGAGGAGGACAAACTTCAACGGAACTCCAACAAATGTCAAGAGGTGATGACAGATGTTCTGAAATGTCGCACTCAGCTTGACAGTCATGATGAAACTACAGCTCAGCTGTTTGTCAACATAAAAAAGGGCCAGAAAGTCATAACTGTTGCTGATCAACTTGTTCGAGAAGTACAAGAAATCACCAAGCACTAGTTTCCTCAGTTTAAATCTGACAAACAGATTGAACAGTTCCTCAACAGCCTTCAATCACTTGGGTCTACAGTAGAAAAACATTTGATAGTGAAAGAAAAGAAAGACATGAATCCTCAGTCTGTGGTGACCTCTACTCAGTCACCAACACTGTCCAAAGCTGGACAGAAACAGGACATCAATATCAAGATCAAGGAGGACAGAGATGAATGTGATATTTGGGGTTCCTGCCTCCTGCCTGATGGTTCCCTCCTACTGTCAGATTACGACAACCAGAAGCTGAAGCGCCTGGACACCACCACCTACAAAGTCACAGACCACTGTGATCTACCTGCCAACCCTCGTGGTGTGTGTTGTATCAGTCAGCAGGAGGCAGCAGTCTGTCTGTACAACAAGACAATACAGTTTGTATCCCTTAGTCCTCACCAAATGGCCCTCACCAGATCCATCAAGCTGAATCATGAGTGCTTTAGTATTTCCTACTGGGACAACAGACTATGTACTGTTCTACACACTGTCAGGCTCATTGATTAAATCAGGGAACCTAGGACTGTCATCCCCACAGCACATAACATTCAGTCAATCAAGAGATGTTCTCTACATTGCTGACAGTAACCTTGGTCTGATAGGTGTAGACATGTCTGGTAAGGTGTCTTCCCAACTGTCCCACTTTTATATAAAACAGTAAAAATCAAGGTGGGACAGTTGGGAATCATGCTTAATTGGATAACAATAGACTGTCATGGATGAGTGACTATAGTCTTTACCTAAATGGATGGAATATTTCAGTGCAATTATTTGTCTTATTGTATTCTAAATTCTCTCTCTCTGAAATGAAGAAAACAAACTCTTTATGTTTTCATATATTTATTATTTTTATTTCATGTGTCATGAACAAATCAAATAAAGACAGGGCTATATTCGGATGTGGTACAATTTATTGTATTTTGTTTTAATTTGAAAACAAGCATTTCATTTAAACAACTGTGACATTCCACCCTACTGATCTGTTCTATACAGAGTTACTCGTCAAACCGAATCAAATGCGATGCACAATCGGCATACTCCATCACAGTGATTTCTTCAGCCATGTACTTGTGTTTCAGGGCAGACAGTCTCTGTTCAAGTTGTCGGTATTTCCTCCTCTTCTTTTCTCTCACTCCTCCGGCACTGTGCTGAAGAATTTTGATAGCATTGGCAGCTTCAATCCTTTGTATTGTTTCCAAGAACTTGTAAATGTTCGGATGTGACTGTCTCATACTTTTCTTTAGTTTGTTGTGCCAGCCTTCCAAGTTGTTTGTTGTTCTTGGTCCTTCTGTCTCGAAATGGTTCCAGTTGTCCTTGTCTCCCTCAACCCAATGTTCAGTGACATAGTCTGTGAACCTTGAAACATCCACTGGAATCTCTGCATTTTCAGCATCCGTCAGTGCGACAAACCACACATCTTCAACATGTTGTATGGGGACTAGAGGCAGAACTGCAGCTCTTCTTCCTAGTTTCTTAAAGTCCTCATTCTCAGAATACAGTCCAACTAAGCCAAGCTTCTGTATCTTCCGCCAAACACACTGTGTGTAATGAAAAAAACACCCTTTCACATTCACATTTGGAAACACTCTGCGAGCTGCCTGCTTGGTTGCTGCCTCAAAGTCTATCAGGAGTGTGTCTGGTCCCAGTTCCATTCCTATTTCCCTGCATTTCTGTTGAAGATGTTGAAAAAGTCTGCAGTAAATCCTTTCACTTTTTCCAGGCAGAAGGACAAACACTAACGGATACATGTGTCCATCAATATATCCATGGAGTGTGTAGACCTGGCTGAATATGTCTGGGCACACATAAAATGTTCCGTCTCCATATATGGTTGGGTTCTGTGCCAGATGCTGGAGATTTGTTCTTGTAGCAAAAATCAGCATCCTGTTGTCATTCTCTGCCTCATCAACCAGTAGGAACTGCTCACCAGTGTGCGTTTCAGTCCATTTTCCATCCAAATCTATGTCACTCCTGGACTTTGGTATCCCCGGTCTCAATGCACCTCTTTCCCTGTATAGAGATGACTTGGTGGAGGGGAAGGTTGGTAATCCTTTGCAGACTTGTTCTGCATCTTCGTCCCATTCTCTGTCTCTCAGACTGGATATGACTTCTTCATATATTGACGGAATCGGCGTGGTTTCTTCGCGTGCCCTCTTTCGCATGAGTTGATTTATTTCATGGCGCTTCAGTTCCATGTGTTCGGCTGCATGATTATGGGTATTGGTCACAGAAACTGGAATGTTGTCAGCTGTTGTGATTTTAGCAGAACAGGTTCGGACATGACAGACCCAGTACACCCTTGTTGGTTTTCGGTTTTTGACCTGGTATCTGAATCCATTGTAAACCAGACTATCACCACCACGTTGGTTCTTGACAAACTGCACACTCACTTGTGCATTTGCCATTTTAGCTTATAATTTCAGACGATGTTACTTAGTGAAATTTTACTATCAAATGAAGACATTTACATCAGAATGTAAATAATTTTGTATCTGATACAGTTCAGTTCATTAATGAGATATCACAGTTTGAAAGTCACAATAAATTGATAACCAAAAATGTTAATTACTTCAAATCAAATTGTTTACCTTAAGTAGTAAACTGCTAGATCAAAGGACTTGTTTGTATTTCTTAATCCAATCACTTAGCAATATATACAGGATAAATGGACTTTAGTTGGACCAATCAATTAACACAATTTAAAGAAAAAAGTAGCAGAGGTGATAATTATCTTAATAAGTTCAAATTATTTTTTATCTTTATCAATTCACATAAGCTTTAAAGCCAGAGATCAAAGGAATGCATGTTTACACTATAAATTACAATTAATTTAGTAACCCTAATTAATGGACCTTAATAAACACATTTTAGAAAGAAATAATACAATATAACTAAAACATGAAATTTTACCTCTTAAAATACAAAATCAAAATAAAAATCAGAAACAAAATCAGATAATACAACTTCAATTCATTTTAATGTGTTGTAGTTTGAAATAGATTATAATCCCTTATCAAAACACACCCAGCAAGGTGCTAAAAATCTTGAGTGGGACAGTTGGGAAACAAAATATCAAAAAGTGGGACAGTTGGGCATAAACCTCTGGTAAGGAGATATTCAGATACAGTGGTCTGGGTCTGGCTGGTTGTACATCAGTATGTGTGGACGGAAGTGGCAGTGTATTTGTATTGGGAGAGTTATCAGGAAATGTTGTCCAGGTGACAGAGACTGGACAGCCCCTGGGGGAGGTGGTACCACAGTCTGCTGGTGTATGCAATCCTTATACTCTGAGTTATGACTGCAGCAAAAGGAGACTGTTTGTGGCAGGGAAGTCAGATAGAGTGACAGTGATTGAGTTTAAATAGAGACAAAACATGGATTGTAGACAGTCCAAAGTCTTCTTGTGAATCAATATTTCAAGTTTTAAGTTAAAGAAAAAAATGTACATGATTGTATATTACTAATTATGAATTTGTGCATTCGTAATTAAAATGACTATCAGTATATTTTGATAAAATAGATACAAGTGAATGAAGTATAGCATGTAATACATTAGCCCATTTCTGACTGTATCCAAATCTTATTAATTTGATTTAGTATTTCAGATACTGGAGTGTAAACATACCAATATTTTGTATTCGTCTGATATTTCAATGACAATAATTCCAAAGCTTTGATCTGGTATGAGCTATACAGAGCATAAATATTCTTTTTCCAAATCTGATCATTCATGTTAAACAAGATGACCATAGTTGCACTTGATCTGAAATCACATGACCATACCTTAGTTTTGCATTATTTCCAAGTAGCAATTGTTTTTTTACTTATCTGAAGTTCAGAAACAGTCATTAAAAGGTGAACTTTACACAGAGAGAGACTGGGATAGTACACACTCTGGTATAAAGAACAGTTTTCACGTCCAAGGATCCCATCCCTTTTTATTCAACATACAAGTATACTGTAAACAAGAGAGCCAAGAGGGCCATGTGTTTTAATTTATATCAATCACATGGAAATATCAAATTAAAACACTTTGTTTAAACACATGTTCTGATAACAACGTCGTTATGTGTAGACATGTAATACATTTAAAGTATTAAGTTTTGTTTCAGAAGTACAGATTATATCAGTATGATATTTGCTTTTCATAAGCAAACAAAGCAAGTGTCAAAGTCCATATTATTTTTTAAGCTTTAGTCTGTTTATTTAGCATA
The DNA here is from genome assembly GCA_021229015.1 of Solen grandis. NCBI lineage: Eukaryota > Metazoa > Mollusca > Bivalvia > Adapedonta > Solenidae > Solen > Solen grandis. The sequence continues at coordinate 38,002,025 of CM037780.1, read as the reverse complement.
AAACATATAATACATGTTGATCGCCAATACCGTAAATGAATAATGAAAATGAACACACATGATAATTATTTTCCTGAGGAAGCCTTTGATACTTTTAGCTTACTCTGTCATGGTAGCTTTAATTTAACATTACACAAAAATATATCGATAATACTTAGGTAAACAGAATACAATGATTTAAACATGCTAATGTTTCACAATTTAGTTATTGTCCTTATTTCTAATTTAAAATGCAATGTATGTATATTATGCCACTTGATTCAGTATTGAAGGAGACTTTGTTGACATAAGACAAATGAATTCATTAGATCATTATAATTGGGCCAGATCAGTAAGAAATGGCTCTTGTTTTTATTATACCCAAAGGATATTGAGTGTACGTTCGATTTTCGCGCGTAATGCTATTGTGTCACCTATTTGTAAAGCTAGGTCCTGAGACGAAAGTCTTAATTTTGAACATACTTCTCTGTATTTTATCTGTAATATATATATGTGTGTGTGTGTGTGTGTGTGTGTGTGTTGTTTTTTATTAATTAAAAATCTGGCTATTGCAAGAATTGATTATACCATACATTTTGTAATCATAGATTGTAAAGCAAATTCTTAACGTTAAATGCCCAATTACACGTATTATATGAGTGATCATGCTCTGCATTATTCATCAGTATTTGGTAGATATTTACCAATAATGGGTCATTTAAGTATTTAAGGGGGCAAAATATTAATGTGAGTACTAGAGGGGTCCGGAATGTGTGTCGGAGATGCATTCTGAAGGTTATCTGGGGATAAAAGTTTGTTTGTTTCTTCCTTTCTTTTTGAAACTTGAAGACCATGGACCTAATACCTAGGTCCCACGGGAGAATGTGGAAATACACAAATTTTATCCTGATAGCATCAGATGTTTGAGCCAAAAAGACGGAGCAGTCCCATGAAAAGCTTCAGGATTGGTCCGTTGAAACGTTCACTGATGTTTCGGCTATGGCACAATGGATTTGTATTATCGGGGATGGCTCCCGATGTTCGGGACATTTCTCCGATGATCGGGGAAGGTGCCCCGGAGCTTCACCGAATTTGAAACATCATCGGGGGAATATCCCCGTATATTAGGGGATGTATCGTTGTGTCGAACTATCCTAGGTGCCTCGGGGAAGATTATGTTGTTGTTGTATTGGGGTTTACCGTCACTGCGATAGTATTTCAATCATATAGCGACGTCCAGCTAATTACAGGTGGAGGAAGATCCCGAGTACACAAAGGTACCCGGGTAGAACCACCGACCTACCGCAAGCCAGCTGGAAGGCTTCCTCACATGAAAAATCCGAAGTCCCTACCGGGATTCGAACCCACAGCGGTGAGGGGCTGAGAGACTTGCAGTCCATGACTGTAACCGCTCGGCCACGGCGGCCCCTCGGGGAAGATTATGGAGATTATGAAAATTTGGTGATGGAATTAAGAGACAAAATCAAGGGAAAACATTTGGGGGGTTTATAAGGATGCCCCCAGCAATGTCCCATGGTCTTTTTGACCGTCTCAGTCTTAGGTTGACTATAAAAGCAATAAATTTTAGACTGCACTTGCCGAATTTTTGCGAATATTCCGAGATTCTATCTCAAGATCTGGAATGTGTCACAGAAAGGTCGCCGAACCTTCGAGACATCACCGAATCCTAGGGGATTCCTCGGAGGAAAAAAGTATTTCGCGGAAGCTCCGTGGATGTTTACCATGAGCTTCCGGGAGGATATGCGTATGTTTACCCGGCCTGTTTTCCCCGATAAAACGTCGCGAACATATAGGGTAAAATTTCAATGCAAGCATTGAAGTTCTCCCAAGGGAGTACATCCCCAATGCAAAAAATGTCAAGTGGGACTGATCTTTGAGCGATATAATTTTATATTTTACCTTCGCAAAGTCATACTATTGAATAACTACTGTGCAATATTATTTGACTACAGCTGAATTAAAAAAACTGACGGTAGTAGGGGGTGGGGGCAGACTGGGACACTGATATTACTGAAAGGGCAATTACTCCGGTATTTAGGGGATAGGGTAAAAAATATACAAGTTTACAAGTTTATTTGCAAATATCATGTCATTGAAGACAAAATGATTACAAATCAAAGATAATAAACATATAAATGAACGAGATGGATTATTGTAGTAGAGTCACATGTTTTCTAAAAACATTTCAAAAGAAAATGAATAATCTTAACATTCTGGATCATTGTGGGGAGGAGAAAAATTCAAAGAAAAAGAAAAAAAAACTATTATATTTTTTGAAACTTAAGCACTATTTCTTTAACTAGTCTACATAGTTTGTTATATTTCAACTCATTTCTATCAAATGATTGCATTAATTGCTTAAAATGTATGATGTTTGGAAATCTATAATAATATCTATCTAAAAGATGTTTTCTTATGTATGACAGAGAGGCACATTCAAGTAAATAGTGATATTCATCTCCGACATTATTAGATGTACATATTGGGCATTTTCTATCGTTATATTCGGTATTATTCCAACTGCCTACTTCTACTGGCAAAAAATTATTTCTTGTTCTAAATTTTATCATATAATTTAAGAATTTTAAGGGGGTTTTAATCAAGTCATTTTCAAAACAAAACTTCTCTTTGAACAATCTATATGTTATACACTTTCTTGACGTGTTGATTTCGCTAAACCATTCATTCACATATAAATCTGACAATTTTTGGTTGACAGTCATTTTTATCCATTTAGCATTACAGAAATTATGATTCATCCAGATATTATTCAAACCACATTTTAAAAATATATTTTTTATATGTTTTATCCATTTAAAAGATGATTTTTTTAAATTAACAGAAAACAAAAAATTACTCAAAACTATATTATACATAGAGACAGAGAGTTTAGTCTTGCTTGGTAAAATCAAAGAAGACCAAAAGGCTATCATGCGTGTGTCTATATCTATTTGTAATGGTTTTACACCTGTTTCGCCGTAAACTATGCAATTAGGCGTACTTGATTTGACATTTAGAATATGTTTCAAAAATTTAAGTTGTACTCTTTCTATTATATTATTATTACCATATCCCCAGCATTCACATCCATAAAGTAATATTGGTTTTATCATTTTATGAAATAATTCTATTTGAATATCGATACTTAAACACAAACTCTTAGCCCTTTTTAATAAACAGTACATTGCTTTAGTGGCTTGTTGGGCAATATGTTGCTTACATTTAACAAATGAAGCATTTCATATAGGTGTCTCGTGCATTTCAACCGCAAACTGGCATAAAAAAATAATTAATATGTGTTTTTACCCCCCCCCCCCCCAAAAAAAGTGACTTGTGTACACTATCAATTAGTGAATGCTTTGAATTATCATCGGTTTTAGACTCAACAGTTTAAAAGACAGTTTTGTTTAAGTTTGAGGAATTAAATCACTCTAAACATGTTTTTTCAAAAATGTGGAAGGGAATACCGGGTATATGCTGTATTAGGTTCGAACTTGGTAATCTTGACTGTCTAATTGTCGATCTGGAAGCAGCCTTCACACACAGACATGCCCCTTCTGCGTGTCGATTTTTGTACATTTTTTTTCCTTTAAATGTGAAATCAGTGACAAAACAAATAATATTCAGTAATAAAAGATATAAAATCTTTAATATCCGTTTGATTTCGGACATAAATTGTTTTCAGTTCATTAGTATTTCATATTTCGACTTATCATAACATTGTTCAATGACTGATTACCTGTTTGATTGGAATTAGTGATCATGCATAATCTACATATACATTGTCCCAAAATATGGATTGTCCTAAACTATGGCATGTAATTTTCAAATTCTTTTCTTTCTTTTTTTTTCTTTTTTTTTACAAATTTAAATTACATTACACCAGTGTGTCTATATTAAGAGACCGTGAATACACATACATGTAGATGATTATATTCGTAATATTAAAAAGTGAACATGATGATGTATCGGCCAACTGTTTGTATTTATTCTTTTCAGGAAAATATTTAGAGGAATTAGTTTCATAAATATAATACTTAAAAAGTTAGGTAAAAATATAATAATAGTAAAGCTGATGACATTTAGAAACACAACCCATTTCTGATTAAGTTTAATTTGCATGGCTAGCGATATGTATGCATCTACTCTGCAGAATACTAAGATCTTTTTGCTACAGTAGAAAAGAATCATTCCCTTTTTAACTTTTTTTAAAAAAACGAAATCGGCAATTTTTCATACCTGAAAGTTCACCAACAAGCCGGTAGCTAATTAGCCCGCTTTTAATGCAAGATTTAAAATTTTATACATGTAGAGAAGAGTGTATTAAAAAAATTTGTTGAGTAGATTTAGTCAAAGTTTTTTTGTTGTTGTTTTTTTTTCATTAATTCCTTTGGGCTCTAGTGAAATTGTTTCGAGTCTAATTACATATTAATGTCCAGCTTAGTTGTTATTTTTAGAGGCTAATTTTATGTTTAACTACTTTTTGCTATATATTTAACTGCATGTGTCTAGAATAGTTTATAGTTGTAACTGATACAAACTTTTGGTACTTGCGTATTTTTCCCCAATTGTTAGATCGTTCGGCAGACATGTAAATTTCTCTTAATCAGAGAACGTGTCCGCAGTACCCTAAACACATGCTTATCACACAGTCATGGACGACTGCCGATTCGGATTACCTACATATTAACAGCAGGGGGCCATAAGACAAAAGGAGTCTGGCTGGTCAGTAGGTTATGCGGGTGGTTCAGTATGGGGGCCCACGATGGGGATTTCCTCTAGCCAACACAACTATGAAGTAATCAAGGGATTTTGTTGCCTAGAATAAAGTATGACTAGGACAGCTGGGAGGGCCAATGCCCCCTCGCTGGATCCGGGCCTGCCAGTATCAAAATAAATTGACGTATTATCCTCGTAGGGAATAATCCTAATTCTCCATAGAGACCGTCAGGATTAGTTGATTTTTTGACGTTAAACAAATCTTTTCAATTTCATTTGAGTCATGAAATTCCCATACCTGTGCATTAAAGTTGAAAACTGATCCCACTAGACTATTAAATAGTTTACATTTTTCACTTACTTTAATTCCAATTGTTTTAAAATGATGAAAAGATTATGCAATGAATAATTTGAGTGAGTAGCTATGTGTTTTTGAGTTATATACCATAAACCATTAAAAAGTGCATACCAAGATTCTTAAATGAGTCTTATACCTTTAATTTTTCATTAAGAAGGTTAAATGTAAAACAACGGGCACGACCTTTTTTCAAATATCCTGACTTTAGTTTTCAGTATATTTATTTTTAGACCTCAAGTAAAAAATAATTTTCGAAATCGTTTAACATAGACTGAAATGCATCTGGAGTTCCTGCAATAGACTGGCGTCATCTGCGAACATGAGCATGAATATTGAAATATTATTTATTTCAAATAAACCATCAATATTTGAATTGATGTTGTTATTTATATCACTGACGAAGAATAAAAACATTAAACTGGAGCTGGGATACCCGTTTCACATCAGTTTCGGAATTGAACAAGTCTAATTTTTTACCATTGTATCGTACACACGATCTTTCGGAACTATACATTGCTTTAGGGGCTTTAGCCATTCTTGTATTGATACGAGTACCTTGTGCAATAGGCTTGTGCCATAAATACAATCCATTAATTTTGTCGAAACATTTTTCATAGTCAATGAATGCACAATATAGTTATTTTCTATTTAATAAATGCTGTAATATTCTTCATCTAAGCATGTATTTGCAATATATTTTAGATTACGATCGTTAGTCCTATCTCTAAAAGAATCGCTATCTTATTTGAATAATTCTTTGAAATAGTCGAGTAGAGCTTTTATATCTAGTTCAGGCGATGTATCATTTTGTATTTCGTATTGTTGCATTATTTTATTACAGAATTGTTTTGGTTTGTTTTTCGCTAGGTTCGTAAGTAAGTTTTTATTGTTCACACACACGTGTGTGTGTGTGTGTGTGTGTGTTAAAAAAGATTTTTTACGTCAATAAACGCATGTCTGTCCTCTTCTGTTCCCGTGTATTTATTTCTTGCTTTATGAAATAATTTACACGCATTCCGACAATTGGCATTAAACCCACTGATTATCTTTTTCCTTCGTTTTATCTTTTGTATTGATATTCATTTTTAAAGCGTTATTTGAATTCTCTTGCATGAATTTTAAAAATCGATTAAATATTGTTTATACTTCTGTATGAGATTCACACTATTGCAGATCATCTGTTAATTTATGTAGGCCCGAAGGTAAGTTCAGTCGTATTGTGGACCGTCCGTAAGCCACATCGATGTCTTCTCAATAACTTTATAACTAAGTGCTGTCTTCATACTTATTACAGTGGTTGGTCATCGCCAGAACATAACCCCTATATATTTTGAGGTCAGTCACTCTAAAGTCCAAGTCACAGTAACCTTCAATATAAAATCCTTGTCCGCTCATTTTCACCTTAACACAGTACATACCTCGGACGTATAATGCTCCAACACGTCTCTATTTTTTGTTTTAAATCATGAATTCGCCTATCATTAAATTTATTTCTTGTTGCATTTGTCTGTTTTGAGTTCGAACTTACACTAGTAATTTGTTTTCTTACTTTTATGTTCATATTTATCCCTCTATGATCCGAAAACTCTGATGGATTTAAATAGCAAATTGGGAAACAAATCGATAGTTTCTTTTATCTAAACAATGTAATCTGCATTGCTTGAGCCATTGAAATGTGTATTCACAAATTTTACTATTCGAGTGCAGTCGACCGTCGCAAATACCTAAGACAGTATTTTTACTCAATTCAATTATTCGATGGCCGCGAGCGTCTATTACGTGATCTCGATTAGAACGTGGTAAACTGTAAAAATCGTTTGACAGCTCAGTCATCTGCATCTAAATATTGATGGAAATGTAACTGATCTTCAAGTGTTGAAGTTTGAGCATTCATATCACCAGTAACAAAGGTCCGCCCTACCCGCTTAAAGTATCCTATATTTTATTAGATTCCTTCGAAGAATTAAAAAAAAGTTTTATAACTCGTGATACGTGTTGCAAAATATACACATTACATATATACATTACATATATATTGGGGCCGCCGTGGCCGAGCGGTTACAGTCGTGGACTACAAATCTCTCAGCCCCTCACCGCTGTGGGTTCGAATCCCGGTAGGGAATTCGGGTTTTTCATGTGAAGAAGCCTTGCGGTAGGTCGGTGGTTCTACTCGGGGTCTTTCTCCGCCTGTAATTAGCTGAACGTCACTATATGAATGAAATACTATCGCAGCGACGGTAAACCCCAATACAACAACAATACATATATATTTTTACCGAAATGAAATAACGATTTATCAAGTTTAAACCACATACTAGTAATACCTTTTTGATTTTCTTTATATTTTAATCTTGGACTGTAAGAGGCATTGATAGCTCTCCATTATATCTTCCTTTTTAGTGTTAAACGCTTTTGTTACCGTATATATCTTCACGATGTAACCATTCATGTAAAGGTTTATATTTGATCTATCAGAAAACCAAGTCTCTTGTAATAGCATAATATTTACTATTTCCAGAAAATCTGGATCAGAATTTTTTTTTACTTAGTCTATTCACATTCATGACAGTATTTTTAACTGCCACAATCGACCTTTTTATCGGCTGTTCATGTATTCATGCGGATCGATCACCTTTCCATCCATGTACACTTTGTGAAGACTGTTATTTATGTACAGTTTATTTCCTATCTATCTGACTGTGTTGTCACTCTTCTTCTCTTTCACGATGTCATGATATCCGTGTCACGTCTCTCTCGTCATTCAGCTTCTTTCTGACGTCATTGTCGTTCGATCCTAATTCACACTCGTTCTCTTTTTTGTACGGAGAAAATCTTACTACAATTGCCCTTGTTTCTTTCGCTATACTATTCCTAAGTCTGTGGCTCCTATCGAATCCCATACTATCCGCACTATCTGCGTCAGGTTGCATATGAGATTTAACCCTTTCCCTCATGGAGGAAACCATGAAAAGACCTATGCGAACAACATAAAACCAGATCAGCCTGCGAGTAACTCGCAGGCTGATCAGGTTTTATGCTGTTCGCTGCTCCTAAGTGGTCTGGAAATGAGGACTTTATAATTAAATGTGGTAAGGTTTAACTGTGGTTTTCTGCAGATCAGGCTTTATGTGGTACCTATTGTGTGCGTCAAAATGAGTCTATATGAGGGAAAGGGTTAATGAGATCTTTTACAAGTACGGTAGCTCACAGTTCTTGGTTCCATCTTTTTGTCCTATATTCTGCTCTGGTAACAACATCTAAGTGACTCCCATTTCTTAATACAAACAACAAACACAAAAGTTAAAAAAAATTCATGATTAGTTTAAAACAACATTATTATCACGTCAGTCTGAGAAGGGTTTCGGTATTTAAGGGGCCACACACTGTTGTCAGGCACATTATATGCTCGACTTGAATAAAGTGCATCCAAATTAATATCGGACCTTTCTCTGATGAATTACAGATATGTGAATTTGTTAATATTTTGTTTAAAATAATTCTGCTTTCCAGTCACTGTTTATTATCTTATATCTCTACAATTTTTAGGTCTTACAATTTTGTTCACATTATTTTAATGGTATTTCCTCAAGAAGATCAGCGTTTTATAATTAATGAATTGTGTGAAAAATCTCTGTCTCTGTAGTTAGTTTTCATTATGAGATTGGGTGAGTTTTGATATAAAGTAGGATATTTCCATCACTGCCATCGACATGAACAAACAACAAAACATTAGCTCACTCTTTTCTACCCATAAGTCGTTAGAGCAATCAGAGGGGTATCCAGTCAATTTGTAACCTTACCAATTCACAACCTGTTTTTTTCTGGGCAACTCATAACCTGTTTTTAGTGGTCAATTCATAACCTTCCAAATTATTGGTCAATTTGAAAATGGTTACAAATTGACCAGATTAAAAACAGGTAACAAATTGACAGGCATTCATCAGAGGAAGTGTCCGGACTGGCCATAGGTGAAATGGGATGTACTTAACACTAAAACAAACCACACACATGCAATCATACCTAATTCACATTAGGAAACTTATTTTCAAAGAATTAAAAAAACCTATATTATGACCTGATTTCATGAAAACACTCATCTTATGTAACAGCCTTTGTGTTAATTGTGACTAAGCTGAAAGACACATGACGTTTGTGAATGATTGTTTACATAATTTATGTTCAGGTGTATGATAGTTTACATAATTTATGTTCAGGTGTATGATAGTTTACATAATATATGTTCGGGTGTATGATAGTTTACATAATATATGTTCGGGTGTATGATAGTTTACATAATTTATGTTCGGGTGTATAATAGTTTACATAATTATGTTTGGGTGTATGACTGATTACATAATTATCTACTGGTGTATGATAGTTAACATAATTATGTTTGCGGGTATGATTGTTTACATAATTATGTTCAGGTGTATGATTGTTTACATAATTATGTTTGGGTGTATGATTGTTTACATAATTATGTTTGGGTGTATGATTGTTTACATAATTATGTTTGGTGTATGATTGTTTACATAATTATCTACTGGTGTATAATACTTTACATAATTATGTTCAGATGTTGATTGTTAACGTAATTATGTTCGGGTGTATGATTGTTAACGTAATTATGTTTGGGTGTATGATTGTTTACATAATTTTCTACTGGTGTATGATACTTAACATAATTATGTTCTGGTGTATGATACTTAACATAATTATGTTCTTGTGTATGATACTTTACATAATTATGTTTGGGTGTATGATAGTTAACGTAATTATGTTCGGATGTATGATAGTTAACGTAATTATGTTCGGGTGTATGATTGTTAACGTAATTATGTTTGGGTGTATGATAGTTAACGTAATTATGTTCGGGTGTATGATTGTTTACATAATTTTTTACTGGTGTATGATACTTAACATAATTATGTTCTGGTGTATGATACTTAACATAATTATGTTCTTGTGTTTGATACTTTACATAATTATGTTTGGGTGTATGATAGTTAACGTAATTATGTTCGGATGTATGATAGTTAACGTAATTATGTTGGGTGTATGATGTTAACATTTTGGTTACTAATTATTGGGTGTATGATGTTACTTAACATAATTATGTTCTGGTGTATGATACTTAACATAATTATGTTCTTGTGTATGATACTTTACATAATTATGTTTGAGTGTATAATAGTTTACATAATTATGTCCTCATATGTGCAGGTAAATGTAAATTAGTATGTTCACATATCTCTGTCTCAACATAAAAGTGAAGATTTTGTTGATATCGAAATAACAAGTCTGTATTACAATTTTCTAGAAGTAACAACTTCAAAACTTTCAAATGATGGAAGATATGATCCTAAATACTGGTACTGTCCAGACAGAGTTGTCTTGCTTATATTTCAAACTACGTAGACCAACAAAGAGGAAGTAATTACTGATATTATCTATAACTCTTTCCAGGGTCTCTATATATTAAAGAGACCCTGCTCTTTCCGATCAGAAGAATAAAACTTACAGCAGTTATTTTCCTCATATTTTTTGGCTCACACAGTATACAAGGAAGTTTAATAGTTGCTGTCATATCTTCCAACCACATTAAGATAACTTCTTGACAGAGTGTAGACTTACGTTAAAGAAGATCATTCTTGACATGTATAATTTTTTAACAAGTTAAAAGGAGAACATTTGGTATCCTAAAAGAAATTTCAATATTGAGTAATGAGCAATAATTTTGAACCTGGGTACCAGCAATCTTCTTCCCGACCCACGGGTACCCGCATTATCATTTCAGCCCTACTTCAGACCATAGTTCATGAACACTTGTGATGGACCCTTTTGACAGCAAAATTAATTAATTCAAGCCATAAACAAAGATACAGTTTGTTTGCTTGGTGTTTTTCTTTGCTACTTGCCGAGTTATACTGTCGTTTTGGGTAATTTTGTCTAGTTTTTCTGTCATTTGGTGTGTGTAATTTTGTCTAGTTTTTCTGTCATTTTGTGTAATATTGTCTAGTTTTCTGTCATTTTGGGTAATTTTGTCTAGTTCTTCTGTCATTTTGGGTAATATTGTCTATTTTTTTTCTGTCTGTGACACCAAAAGAGTGCTGCCTTATTGCGGAATCATTGAAAAGTGGAATGATACCAAATTAAATCACATTATTCTGACGTAAGTATTAGTACAACTACCCTAATCGAGCTTTATCAGTACATGAACAATATTACATAACATGAATCAAATCTAACTACAACACAGACTCTCTCATCACTCAGCAAACTGAGACTTATCTCGGACAAGTCATAGGCATACAAGGTCTACTAATGACATAAAACACTATGTCTGCAGTAAGAGGAGAAGCAAGTTACAGAACCATGACCTAGCTTAGACAGGTCCCAAACATATTACATGGGACATCAACACATTACACCCCCCCCCCCCCTCACAAAAAAAAAATCCTGATTTAATTAGTAACATAAGCTTATAATAATATATCATACAATTTTACAGGACTTTCAGATTGTATTGTGGTTTTACATTACAGTACATTATCTTATTATTACGTTCAAAATAAATATAGCACACTTTATTTCACTGTTTTTTTTTAATTGTTCCAAGAATACTGAATTCAAAATAATAAAGAAAAACACACTTCATTTCAATGTTTTTTTTATTTGTTTCTAGGATCTTAAGATGCTGGCTTTGAAGTTAATCTTCTTCTACGGTTCTTTGACATGCGATCCAGTTCTTTAATCCCAATATTCATTTCCAAAGACTCCTCAATTGTAGTTCCAAATATAAAGTTGGTAGATTGCAGTGACTTGTGGACAGAGGCAAACTTTGTCTGGAGGTCTAAATTGTCCGATGCATCTACTGCAGCTGCAATTGATTGCACCTGAAATCAAGAAAATAGAAACATTAGTCTGGGTTAAGTCTTGCTTGTTTATTGTGTTTAGACTAAGCCTATTTGAGGCAGATATGGTGCAGCCACAGTGCAGTATCACGCCATAGACACATGTCATGATACCACACCCAGTCACATTATCCTGACAGTGGACCAACTAGTCCTGGAACTACATTGTCTATACCATGAGTGGCAAGCAAAGGAAAATTACAAATATTATTTTAGCGACTTTGGAATGTAACTGCCAGGTGTTGAACTTACAACCTCCTGATTCCAAGGGGCAATGCTCCAACCACTCGGCCACCAGGACCAGTCTCATGAGTTAGATTTATCCATCCACCTCTATTTCAAGACGCACGTTGCTTTATTGTGAAACTCCTGATAATGAAGATGGATTGTGAAAAGTTTTATTGTGAAAAGCTGGATTGTGAAAAGTTGGATTGTGAAAAGCTGGATTGTGAAAAGCCATAATGTGAGCTTGATGACTGAATCAGAACAAATATGTAAGAGAACTGATTAAAACTTTGCACACTTCTCTAAAATCTGGATCAAATAGAGGGTTGTTTTTGACAAAAACATATGCCTTCCCCTAAGGCATATGACATCACATGACAAATGCAGCCTGAACCACCCTAGATGCCAGTTTGTTCCACCTACCACGTCTGGGTAGATGATGCGCCTCTCTTTATCCAGGTTGAGTAAGGGCTGCTTCAGGATATCCACAGCCTCCTCCAGTCTCCCTAGCGTCACGTAGGCCAGCATCTGTTATATAAGCACATATACATATGTAGAGAATGTCAAATTCACTTATTATTGTTTGTGTATCTGTTTTGTTAGTCCATGTCATGTTACTACATTTGTCTAATATCGTTCCTACTCAGTAATGTTTAACGACCGTCCTTTGTCGAGTCGTCGTGTCAAGAACCTGTTAAAATAGTTTCTTAGGCATGAATGATTGAATGAGGGCAATTGATAAGTTTATTTTACCCCTGCACTTTTCGCCTCAACCTGAAAATAATATTTCATGTGTCTGTTTCGTTTAGGATGAATTTTCCGGCAACTAGTTTGCTCTTTCCATTAAGTGCAAATTGCATTTTTGTATAAGGAGGGAATATGTTTTTTTTTTCTGTCTACGATATTCTTTTATCGAATACTCAAATATATGACATGACCCCATATTATACATATGACACTATCAAATACAAATGGAGCTATCACTGACATTGACAAATATCCACGCTATACAGCCTGGAAATGATTCATACAAATTTTCTGAAGCAAATTTTAAGGGTTTACGGGTTTTTCAAGGTTTTAATAAAGGCCTCAAAATTCGAAATTAAGGGCATACATAAAACGCAAATAATGCTTTAAATGTTAAGGCATGTAAGGGATGAAACTTAATTATACGGCAAAGTGCCATTTTCAAGGTTTTTTTTTTTTTCAAGACAAACATTAAATTCAAGGGTTTACCAAGACATGTGCGAACTGTGCTTGACTCAACAAAATGATACCTAGAACTTTCACTGAAAGTGATTAACCCTTTCCCTCATAGAGGAAACCATGAAAAGACCTATGCGAACAGCATAAAACCAGATCAGCCTGCGAGACACTCGCAGGCTGATCAGGTTTTATGCTGTTTGCTGCTCCTCAGTGGTCTAGAAATGAGGATTTTGTAATTAAATTTGGTAAGGTTTAACTGTGGTTTTCTGCAGATCAGGCTTTATGTGGTACCTATTGAGTGCGCCAAAATGAGTCTATATGAGGGAAAGGGTTAATATTCCCAAATCCCATATTGCCTTCATATAAAGTGAATGTCTGATGTATCAGGACAAAACGTGACTTAATGGAATGTAACAAGTGTGATTCCTATATAGCCCAGACGTGCGTTCATACCAAACCATAAGCAACTGTCACTTAAAGTCAGCTATGGGGGTTTCTTAGGCCCACATACCATGCTGTTCGAATGCACCTTGTGTTGTATACTGGTATACTTGAATATTGTGGTTTATGACACTGAGACAGATTTAAAGCTGACAGTAACTGTACAGTTGAACATGGTTTGGCATACTGACCGCACGCCAGGCTTCTGTGAGGCAGAGGTATAGAATACAAAATTATTAGTAATACAGGATGGGATGCAATGAAACAAAGCATGACCCGACAATATATACGATTCCTTTATAGGACAGGCTTCCAGTTAATCATTTATTTTTGCTGATATTAAATTTCATTGATTATGTACCTAAGGGAATTTTATCGGTATATTTATTTGTGGATCTATGTTCTAAAAAACCTAAGGTCAACATGAGAGTCAAGTATTAGTGGGAATAAATATTCATGAATAAAACCCTCCACAAAATCAATGAAAATTAGTGTCCCACAAAACTTTTCACAGTATCACGAGACTCTATTTCATTGGTCAGGTGTTAAGGTTTTCATTGACACTTGTGGATTTTCTTATATCTATTTCTTATTTCGGAGTGACATGTTTTATACATTGTCAGTTTTTCCACGTGTAATGCCTCACCCGAACATTCTCCCCTTTGCTGGACAGACCTTCAGACAAGCCTTGGAAGCAGGGTATCTGCATCAACTCCAGCATCACACCTGGCTGATTCTGAAGTCATATAAAACTTTACACAGTCTTTATCTAATGGTCTTAATAAAACGGCACATTAATAAAAACAGAAGTAGGTGTGGCACAGAAACCTCAAAAAGACTTAATTACACAATGAAAGACTGTAATGATCTAATTTCTTTCATTTTAAAAACTTAAGGTAATCCATCCATCATTAACCTATAATCATGATCACTCAAATGCTTAAAAAAGCTTCAGTGCAGATGCAAGCATTCACTGATTCAGAAGTTATAGGCTCTTTTGTTCTAGGTCTATATAGGCTTGCATTTACTATGAAATTCCTACAATCACTTGATAGACCATGATCCAAATTTAATAATGGATAGATCACCTAAAGCAAACATGATGGGCAGAACAACTTTGTCACAATAAGCATATATTGAAAGTCTTTAAACTGTCAAGACTCATTTCATTTTACATTAATTTACATAGATATAAGTTTTATAACTTAAACTTTTGCTTCTCGAGGTTTCATTTGTATTAGAAATTTTCACATTTCTGTTTAATAACATTCTTATTTGTTTGGATTATGAAAATTAAGGTGTACAAAATTATATAATATTATTTAAACAATGTCTACTTTTTTGTACAATTTTTACTCGTAAATGGCTCATAAAATGCAAAAAGTGGCTTAAATTTGGCATCACCTGGATCATTCCCTGGCTCATAGAAAAACAAGAAACACATCAGTTTATGCAAAACCAGGTTTTCAAGTGCTGCTCTATAAAGCAAGCAAAACTAATTTTAGTAACAATTTCCTTGACCTTGATCCTATTGACCTGCAAATCAATCAAAATCTTCATTTACCTATAAGGTATCTATATATAAAATATGATCATCATACTTCACTCCAAATAAAAAGCTGTAACATCTATTTTTAGTAACAGTGACCTTGACCTTAACCCGATCATCCTAAAAAATCAATCCCAATCTTTCTCTTCCCATAAGGTATTCATTTACAAAGTATGCGAACCGTATCTCTATTCTCACAAGATATATTTAACAAAAATGAAATGTTTTATGCCTGCCCACCCGCCAAACGACTCACCTAATTCTTATAAACAGGATTTTCATTGAAAACCTCGGTAATTATCCAGCATTAGCCCTGATCAAGTCACTGGTGTTTTTATAAAATGCTTTAAAAATTACGCCTTTCTTTATCACAGCTCACTTCTTTTTAAAAAAATTCCAAAACCATTTATAATTATTAAAGCATGGGTAAAGCAACTGCAGAGAAACATTTTTTATATGGATGTTGTTATTTGGTAATCAGACTCTGACGTGTCAGTTTTGAGACTCCCGATAATGTCAGCGACTTATCTAGATCCTTTTTTCTTTGATTTAAATACAACAGCTGCCAGCTGCCTGCAGATATTCTATCCCCAGGACTGGATCACCAAGGTACAGGGGATCAGGATAAATGACGAGTTAAAAGTCCAATGAAAGTAAAACTGAGATATTCTTTAAAACAGTCAATCAACAAACATTTTTATAAGCCAACATGGTGCTCATGAGAAGGCTGCGGACTCCCAGATGAAGGTGCGGCACATCCGACATGATACTCAACATCCGGGTCAGTGCATCTGGCGTATTCTGAAACACAATAGAAATCAGCCATTTTGAACTTCACTGAGTCACAAATGGGGATCTTTTCTACTGAGAAAAAAATGACCATTTTCTAAAAAGTTAATGCTGATTATATATTTCCAATAAGTGTGGTTTTATTTTAAAGAAATAGAGATGGAACTTAACTGAAAAAGACCCCAAAAATACCAAATAAAACAATTGCCAAGCAATAAAAGTCCCCTAATGGAAAAGGCCTTGTCAAACTAAAGAGAACCAAAATTCAAATACAAGTATTAACAATACCGGTAAGTTAGCTGAAATAGTTGTTAATGATACATGAAGGTATGTTTTATACAACATTTTTTCATGTGGACAGAGATCAGGTGGTGGTTGGAAGAGTACACAGGCATGTTGGCGACACAACAATTTTCAGCAGGGTTGTTAGTGAAGGCAATACCCAGGACAGATCCAAGTTCATGGGTAGGCTGCTCAACCAACTGTATGAAGCCACTGTTTGTTTCCTTTTGGGAAAAAATAATCATGAACAAGAGCTGTCCGAAAGACAGCATGCTCAACTATTCGGGTATTTGATAGTGACGCAATACCATTGTATTAAAGCAGTATTAAAATAATTTATGTGACTCAATTTAGCAGCATCTAAAACTCAGGTCATAATTCGAAAAAAAAAATCAAGGAAAAGTTCATCTTTGATATGTTGGTTGTCTCATATTTTGGATGAATTACTGAGTAATGACATTAATTTAGTTGCAAAAAGCTTTAACCAAAAATGTTAACGCAAATTTCTAAGTCGAAAAAGGCCCATGATTTAAGTAAAATTCTAGCAAGAGTTGTTCATCTTGGTTCTGCAGGTCCATTTCATGTTTAGGAAGACTTGTATGAAGTTTAAATCCAATACACCAAGTGCTTACTGAGTAAAAATATTAACTTACTTGCGGAAAAACTTTAACCAAAAATGTTAACGCAAATTTCTAAGTCGAAAAAGGCCCATAATTTGAGTAAAATTCTAGCAAGAGTTGTTCATCTTGGTTCTGCAGGTCCATTTTATGTTTAGGAAGACTTGTGTGAAGTTTAAATCCAATACACCAAGTGCTTACTGAGTAATAATATTAACTTAGTTGCAGAATAACTTTAACCAAAAATGTTAACGCAAATTTCTAAGTCAAAAAAGGCCCAGAATTTGAGTAAAATTCTAGCAAGTGTTGTTCATCTTGGTTCTGCAGGTCCATTTCATGCCTAGGAAGACTTGTGTGAAGTTTAAATCCAATACACCAAGGGGTTACTGAGTAATGACATTAATTTAGTTGCAAAAAACTTTAACCAAAAATGTTAATGCAAATTTCTAAGTCGAAAAAGGCCCATAATTTGAGTAAAATTCTAGCAAGAGTTGTCCATCTTGGTTCTGCAGGTTGGTTTCATGCTTAGGAAGACTTGTGTAAAGTTTAAATCCAATACACCAAGTGGTTACAGAGTTATGATATTAACTTAGTTGCAGAAAAACTTTAACCAAAAATGTTAACGCAAATTTCTAAGTTGAAAAAGGCCCATAATTTGAGTAAAATTCAATCAAGAGTTGTCCCTCTTGGTTCTCTAGGTTTGTTTTGTGCCTAGAAAGACTTGTGTGAAGATTGATTGCAATACACCTACTGGTTTCTTAGATATGACTGCCAACGCTGATGCCGACGCAAGTAGAATAGCTCTCATATTCTCTGAATAGTCGAGCTAAAAAAGGAGCAAAATTGTTCAATATAAGAACAGATTAATAAATGTAGATTGCTGTGTGATCTGTAAGACTTGACTGTATTTGTATAGGTTCTGTATGAGTTCAAGAAGATCATTCAAGAGAATAAACAATTTTCTATATTTTTTAAGTTAAAAGGTGCACAATTTTGACCAACCTGCTATCACAGTGATTTTTTTCCTTGAACTGAAAATGGGTCAGGTACTCCTTCATTTTTGAAAAATTAGCCTTGAATTTCTTAAAATTGTGTAAACAAGTAGCTGTGTTTCTGCTGATATTGTGAGGAGAAAATATGGGCTATAAAAAGAGAACACCTTGCAATTTTTTCTGCAAATTTTTCTGGTTAATATTTTCAAAAAAGAACTAGAGGTTTGTTTTCATAGAAAACTGATGTCTCCCCACACCCCTACCTCCTCACACACACACATACACTAAGACACACAGTGACATATGCTTTGTTGGCTTTGAGAAAGTTGATCTACCATGATTTCAGTTACTAAAACATTAGCTCGAGTTTGCAGTGACTTCAATATAGGAATGCATTATTTTTTCACATGTAAAAGAATGGATGACAAGCAATGGGTAAGCCGTGTGTGGTTAGGCAACAACAAGTTTGCAACTGTTTGCAGTAATCGAGTCCATTCATGCCAAAAATAGTTTAATTTCTGGTTATTTAATATTCATTGAATTTTTACGGTAATTATTTCATCAGTAATCATGGAGTAAATAGTTAAAGGGCTGACTTTAATGATAAAGCTCTGCCCAGAGTTATGGACCTTTTTCTTTCCATGACTGAAATTTTGTTTCAACAGCATAAGTAGAACAGGGGTTATCTTGCAGACAAGAAATTGTCTTGATTTGACTTAACTATTTGAGTTTACCGTCGCTTCGACAGTATTTCACTCATATAGCGACGTCCAGCTAATTACAGGTGGAGGAAGACCCTGAATGCATGGAGGCATCCGAGTAGAACCGCCAACCTACTGCAAGCCAGCTGAAAGGCTTCCTCACATGAAAATCCGAATGACCCTGCCGAGATTTGAACCCACACAGTGAGGGGCTAAGTGGGTGCTAAAGTCAGCGACTTCACCCTCTCGGCCAAGGAGGCCCCGGACAAGAAATTGTGAAAAGTGGGAATAACTATAAAAAAATGATGTGCAGATTTATAGTTCTTGTGCATGACACTTCTTCTCATAAATTTCTTTCCATAAATAAAATTTAATTTCAATAACATGAGTCAAACTGGATTTATCTTAAGGGTACAAAATTGTATAAAAGGGGAAAACTCAAACAAGAAACATTGGAAATGGATTATGCTCTTGTGTACTGCAATTCTCATTCATAACATCTACCCAAGATTATATGTCTCATAGTGCATGAGTTATGCTCCAGACAAAACTTAATTGAATATGAAATTAAACAATGGGCAATAACTCTTAAAAAGTGCACTGCAATTCTCCTTTATGAGATCTATTCACCTATGAAGTTTCAAGGTTATAGTGAATGAATCTCATAGTGTGTGAGTAATGCTCTTGACAATAAATATGAAATTTAACAAAGGGCAGTAACTCCGAAAGTATATGTGCAGAGTTACAGTTCTTGTGCACTGCACTTCTCCTCCATGTGATCTATCCACCTTTGATGTTTTAAGTTAATAGCTCTGACACTTTTTTAGTGATATTCCAGACAAAAATTAAGTTTGAAATTTTAAAAAAAAGGCAATAACTCAAAAAATATGACTAAGACAAAAACAATATGTCTCCCACATATAAACATGGAGGGGAGACATAATGAGATATTACAGAAGAGAAAAACTTTTGAAATTATTTCAGCTGAGAAGGAAGGGCTTACACCATGTCTCTATCAACTAGAGCTATCACTAAAGGTGATTAATACCCCGCAAAATGATTTGATACAGGTGAAGCCAGTTTCCAGATGGAGCATAGATAAGAACCTGTATACATAGTATATTGGTTATGATAGTATAGTATGATAGTAAGTAAGTAAAGTCTTTATTTAAAAAGGATAAAGAGTCAATTATGGCTGTTTGGTACAGAACTTTAAAAGGGTAGAGTTACAGTTCTTGGACACTGCACTTCTCCTAGTCGCCATCTGTTTACATTTTAAGTTTCAAGTCATTACTTTGTATAATTTTGAGTTATGTTCCAGACAAGAAAAAAAGAATTAAACAAAGGGAGATAATTTAAACATGGGACCAGATAGAGTTACAGTTCTTGGACAATGTACTTCTCCTTATCCGATATCGCCATCTGTCTATATTAAAAGTTTCAAGGCAATACCTTGTACAAATTTCGAGTAATGTTTCGGACAGGAAAAAACGGAATTAAGCAAAGGGTGATAAATCAGAATTGGGAACAGACAAAGTTTCAGTTCTTAGACACTGCACTTCCCTATTAAAGTTTCAAGAACCTTAAAATTTTAGAGTTATGTTCCGGAAGAAAAAAACAATAAAACAAAGCTAGGTAATTCAAAATGGTACCAGGTTGAGTTACAGTTCTTGGACACTGCACTTGTCCTAGTCGTCATCTGCCTATATTTCAAGTCAATACCCTGAATAGTTTTCAAGTTATGTCCCGGACAAGAAAATTCCAACAGACCGACCACTATTTAGAGTCAAATCAGGGGCAATAACTCTGCCATCCTTGAGACAACTCAAGTGAAATGACATGCACCTCTCCACCTAATTATCAATACACCCACAAAATTTGAACTGAATCGGTTAAGAAATGTAGAAGTAGTTTGCGTCACAAGTTTTTGAGATGGACGGACAGACTGACAAACCAAAGGACCGACAAACCAACAGACTGACTCCTATATACCCCCTCTTAAACTTCATTTACCTGGGTTTAAAATTACACTTTTGAATTTTCCTGTCATGGGTACCAGTCAAAAGGAACAAAATCGCAGTGTCACTACGGTATGTAGCAATGCATCAGGGAAAACATATATGATTCCTTATAATATTTCATAGGGTCTCTTCCTTTTCTTTCAACAAAATAACTTAATCAATGCATATGCATTTCAATCATTGTTTTTTATATGAGACACTTATAGAAGTTCTTAATTGAGTAACTCTGATTTCTATAAGCAAATAGATCTCTACAGCTTCTCTCTAAAGGTCAAGCATAATACTCAAATTACCAATTATTAAAGATTTTTTTTCTGTCAGAATGGAAAATAATGAGCATAATTAAGATATGTTGGACAAGTCATTATGTAGTGGGCACTGAAAAAAGCAACTTACAAGTTCCATTTATACTTACAATTCTATACAATGCTGCTATCACAATGGTGACAATAGTGGCACGTTTCTCAGGGAAGAAGTCTTCAAAATTAGAATAAAGAGAGACAAGCTCATGGTACATTTCTGCTTTGTATAACATGTCCATCATGATCATGAAGCACAAAACCTTTCGACATTCTCCATCGACATTGTTACTCTGTGAAGAAAACAAGCAATATCAAAATCATAGGACTGAAAAAACTTCATATAGTTATACTCAAATCATTCACATGAATGATATGTAAGTACATACAAGTGCTAGCTTAATAAACAAGAATGTTCTCTGGAACACATGTGTCACCTACTGAAGCGGGACGGAAAAAGTATGATGGACAGACAGATGGATGGACTAAAAGACTAACAAACAAGGAAAAGTGATTCCTATGTGTCACCTCTGATTACAGCAGATGACACAACAAGTGTACCGCATGTGAGTGCCAAAACTCGTCTGTTTTTGCAAACGTTAAATATTTCTGTTAAACATCTAAAAAAGTTACTAAAACTAAAACTATACGCCTTTGCAAAGATGAAGTGACCTTTGACCTTGAAGGATGACCTTGACCTATGCATAAAATAGAATGTATACAACAAAAAATGTAAAAAAATGTTGACAAAAAATTACAATGGCATTGGGTTTTGATAATCCAACATTGATGGAAAGGTCTTGCCACAAGAATTCATATGTGAGATATCAGTGCCCTGTTGGTCAAGGTTCTAAAATGACAGGAATTTGTAAGTTTTCAAAAGTCACAGCAAAAATAGGTCAAAGAGGCCAAGGTCAAAAGTTGAAATATTGCATATGACTGGATAGGCCTTGTCAGGATAAACATGCATACCAAAAATAAAATTGTTTATTAAATAACAGAGAAGTTATGGCCACCTTTAAGTTTCCAGGCGATGATAACGACGACGACAATGACAATGCAGACATCGGAATTACAACAATAGCTCTATTTTTTCTTCGAAAACACAGACAAGATAAAAATCAAACATGCTCAAATAAGAAGAAAATAAATCTAATTTATTTTACACCACATAAATTAACATCTGAAAAATATATATGTAAATATGTAGTACACATCCTTATCTATAGATATGGGACTCATGAATTGAACACTGAAGCATCTATGGACAAAAAAATTAGTTTATTTCTTTCTCTACCTCGTCTAAGAACCATTTGTACGCTAGCTCTGGCTTCCTGAGCACATGAAACATCCTCAGCATATATTCTCCCTGCAGGAAATGACTGGGAAAAGCTTCTCTACTCTGCTGGCTTCGATACCTGTTGGTTAAAACCATATCAATGATTTATTGTACAATAGGCCTCCGGCCCATATACATCATACATGTTATAACATACAACACATGTGATAGCAGTAGGTAATATTTGAAGGAAAAATAATACAAGATTCTCATTGAAATATTTTAAAAAAAATGCATAATACTCAGTTCCAGTTAGTTTCTTTAATCAATGCCTGTTAAAAAGAGTTTCTGTTTTTCAAATGCATGGTATAAAACATAGCAAGGTTTTGAATTACAGTTTTATTTTTGCATGCCATTAGATTGTAGAATTTCATCGCTGTAGGACAATTTTTATAATAAAGATATATACATTTCTCTTAGATCATTATATAAAGGACACAGCAGGATAAAGTGATATTCGTCCTCCTGAGTGGAATTACAATATGGACACATGCGTTCTTCTCTCGATATATTATGGTGTCGACCGGTCTCAATTAACAGGCAATGACAAGAACTTCTGAATTTAACCATACATTTTCGAAATTTTCCAATATCTATTACCTTTACTTAATTTTCAACATCATAGTTTATGTTAAAATTTATATAATGTGTTAATTTTCTATTTTCTTAACAATGAGATTGCCAAAGTTGAATGAATTGGTCTTTAAGTCTATTTACATAGTTGTATAAGATTATCTTTTTGTTATCCAAAACCATTTTCATAATTAGGTTTTGTTGAATGTTTACAACTTAATAACACAGTCTGATGTATCTTTGTTTTGACATTTTTATTATTAGCAACCAGTATTTAATGCAATGCTTTGACACATAAATATACATTGGGAACCTACCTAAGTCCCCTAAGAAAGCATCACTACAAGCATGAGTTTTAATATTTAAAAAATGTTTGCAAGCTTCCATATGAACAGATTCTACACAAAAATAGCTATTTATTCACCACAACTGAGGGCCATATAACAAGATTGGCGCAATTTTAGTATCAAGTATTTTGAAAAATTATGAATATGGAAGACATTTATACTGATTAAAGGAGTGAAATATGTGTATTAGTACCCTTTTTGCTTTCACCGAAACATTCTCTGCCATTTTGACCACTGATAATCTATTGGAAAAATATAATCCTATGTAGCAAAATCCGTCAACTACATCAAGCCTACTATTTGCATAACTCCATTTTTCATTTCTAGAGAGTTGTCCTCCATTTTTAAAGATTAGAATTTTTGTTTTTTCAATAGTTATGCTTATAATCCTCACAAAATTCATGTAATAAGTTTAACTGTAACAGTAGTCCTAAAATCGTATCAGATATACAAGCGTTATCATCCGCAAACATAAGGAGAAAAAATTCAATTATATCTGGAAATAACTGGATTCCGCGAACGTTTCTGGTCTTAAAAAATGCATACAGTTCATGAATGAACATAGTAAATAGAATCAGGCTGCGACAGCACCCCTGCTTCAAACCAACAGGACAGTCAAATAAATCTGATATATCGGAACTTGTTTTAACACATGACTTAACTGATGTATAAATTGACTGAATTGATGTGAAAAGTTTCCACATGATATTTTTTTTGTTTTAAAATTTCAAATAATATAGACCTGTTAACCAAGTCAAAGGCTTTTTGAAACTTGATAAAGGCAACATACACTGGTTTTCATTTCTTCTACAAATATTTATTAACAACAGAATACAAAATAAAAGCATTATCAATGGTGCAATAGTCTGCTCTTAAACCTGCTTGACACTCAGCGATTTTTCCATAAGCTTCAATATAAAATGTTAAACATCTTGTTATAACGGAAACATATAATTTACTCAGTATGTCACTATGTGCGATACCCCTATAGTTATTTGGGTCGGATTTTACCCCTAACTTGTATATTGGTATAATGATTTTTTTTTTATTTTGGGGGAAAGAAAAACCTTGGGATAAACAGCACATTTTGAGAAAACTGCATGAATGTCAATAACTTTTCAGAGGAGAAGAAGTCTATAACAGCACCCGATCAAAAATGAGAAAAACCTGCATTTTGTTTAAATTCATTTATTTTGCGTCAATTGGGAAATTTATCTACACTTCCGGTAACCCCTCATGACAGTTCCTGGGACGGACCATTTTTTGGACCTGGGAAGGTCATCAAAAACCATTGCCTCCAAAGTGGTTTGAACCCACAACCTCAAGATCAGCAGTCAGGTATGTAACCGCTGACTTATCAAGCCTCTAACATGGAGTAAAAAGATCGACTTGTATGGCGAGGACTAAAAACCACTTCACTTACTTATTCAGGACTTTAATCACTCGATTTATGTCCCTGTCATCTGTAGCTAAAAGGATCAGAGACTTCAGATCTTCTGTGAATATATCACCACCTTCCTTCAATGCCTTGTCTACTCTTTCCTTAAATTGATCTGGAAATAAAGATGTTTTACGTAAAGAAAAATATGTTTGACCATTTTATAAGCATTCACAACACCAGCAATTAGAATTAGCACAAGCCATTATTGATAAAATGTGCGTTAAGCTTGTTTTAATATTTATTTTATACAAGGGGCATTTAAAAAGTTTCTGGATAAGTGATGTAACTCTTTATTATTACGATTATAATAAAAAAAATTTAAAAGTGATACTTTGATATATTTTGATCTTTATTTGAAAAGAAACAAATTGCACAGATATTCTATTCTACAGTCACTATGGCAACCCTTTGTACTAGCAAAAGTTACAAAAATAATAATTAAACAATCTTAGTACATGTAGATATATAAGTAATATCATTCAGTCTTGAATTCAGGTGACTGTATCATAACAAAATGAAATGTATTTTAATTGCAATCGTTATTGGCAAATTTTACAAAATCAACAAAAATTCAAGATTTTTTTTTCTGAATACCTCTATTTAATACAGTTGTATTGTAGTCATATCTTGATGTGTATTAATTTTTCTAAATACATGTACATGTGTTCCGATCATGTAGCTATCGATAAATGTGTTAAATATGGTTAGTAAATGTAACATAAAAGCAATACAATTGCCGGTGTAACAGTCAAGTTTTTCCCCAGTCAGTTTCTTCCCCGGGAAAAAAACTAACCAGTCAGGTTTTTCCCCACCCAGTCAGTTTTTCTGAGGTGGGGAAATTCTTGACTAGTCAGTTTTCCCCCTATCTAATATATTGTGCGTGATGGTGGAGAAATTCTGGCCTAGTCAGCTTTTCCCCCGTCATTTAGATTGTGGTGGGAAAATTTCCCAAACACCGCGCGTAAAAATATTAGATAGGGGGAAAAAACTGACTGGTCCAGAATTTCTCCACCATCACGAACAATCTAAATGACAGGGGTGAAAAAACTGACTAGGCCAGAATTTCCCCACAATCACATGCAATATATAAGTGGAGGGGGGGGGGATTGACAAGTCCAGAATTTCCCCACCTCTTAAACCTTAAAAATAGAGGGGGGGGGGGTGGGGGCGGGGGGAATGACTGGGTGGGGAAAAACCTGACTAGTCAGTTTCTTCCCCGGGGAAAAAACTGACTGGGGGAAAATCTGGGCTGTTACACCGGTAGAACCGGTGGATGCTCACCGATCTGCACTTTGTCACTTGATGGATACTTTATTATACTATATGAGCTCCAAAAGCTCTACCCATGAGGTTTCCTGTTGATACCTCTTATAGTGTTTGTGTTATGCTCCTAACAACATTATGAGGGACGGACAGACACACAGACAAAGCGGCAACTATATGCTCTCCCTTCGGGGAGCATAACAAGAGGGCCATGATGGCCCTAAATCGCTCACCTGAGATAAATAGCCCTCAATGCCAAACATGCTAAACATACTGCTTTAGAAATAGAGATGCTGAGGCGTAAACAGTGAAATTTGAGGTTTTCAGAAATTACTTAGAGTGCAAACAAAGCCAAATAAGCCATTTTTATCATTTCAAAAGGGGCATTACTCCTGTCCTAAAGGGCAAATATCAGCCAAAATTCAAAATTTTATGACACTTAACATTGTCACAAATTTTAGAGATGATTGGTTAAGAAATAAAAATGCTAGAAGGCAAACAATGTGAAATATAACCTTTTCAGCATTGAAAGGGGCATGTGTAACCCTCGACATAACTGGACAGTAGTTTTGAAGCAGATGATTTTTAAAGTTTTCATATTTTTTTTTCTTTTTGTTGCCATGGCAACCAGAGTTCTATATGAATCAAGTTTATTTTAGGAACTTTTGTGAAGGTTGACCCAAGGAAATGTTGATTAAAGTTTTCCCTATATACATATAAGGCAAATAAGCCCTGCCCCTGGCGGCCATGTTTTTTTACGGATCGGAATAATTTTAGCAACTTTGGTAGAGGTTGACGCAAGGAACATCTGTACCAATTTATTTTGAAATCTGGCCAGTAGTTTTGAAGAAGATGATTTTTAAAGTTTTCATTTTTTTTTCTTTTTGTTGACATGGCAAACAGAGTTCTACATGGATCAAGTTTATTTTAGCAACTTTTGTGAAGGTTGACCAAAGGATCATTCCTGCCAAGTTTAATCAAATTCTGTCCAGAGGTTTAAGAGGAGGTGTTGTTTAAAGGTTTCTCTATATACATATAAGGCAAATAAGCCTCGCCCCTGTTTTTTACGGATCGGAATTTTTTTTAGCAACTTTGGTAGAGGTTGACCCAAGGAACATCTGTACCAAATTATTTAGAAAATTGGCCAGTAGTTTTGAAGAAGATGATTTTTTAAGTTTTAAAATTATTTTTCTTTTTGTAGCCATGGCAACCAGAGTTCTTCATGGATCAACTTTATTTTATCAACTTTTGTAGAGCCTCACCCAAGGAACATTCCTTCCAAGTTTCATTAAATTCTGTCCAGCTGTTTCAGAGGAGATGTCGTTTAAAGAAAATTGTTGACGACGTACGACGACGGACGCAGGGCGATCACAATAGCTCACCTTGAGCTAACAAAAATCAGTCAAATCATGGTTTGTCTGTAGAGTGCAGAACAATTAAGTGAAATTCTGGGATCTCAGTGAAATTTCAATGACATTTTCACAGGGGAAATAATTGACAAAGTTTCAGTTTTTTGGGGGTATCTGACTGTATCATATGTTATGACAGTGTTCAATGGGATTCCTACATAGTCTACCCTCCAGTTCACATTGTGAAACATATATATCGCTCACCAGAGTACAAATATGTACAGAGCTATATAGCTATATTGGTGCATCCAATATTGGAAATAGAAAGTATAGTGTTCCTATTTAAATCAGACTATATTATAAATAATCTGTTTTTTAACTTGACATTTTTTACCTTGTTATTATTCTATATCTCAGTGTATTTCTTTGGTCCCTTTAGGTAAATTCTCAACTGAAGCAATTAGTATATCTCGACACATGCCGATACACTCACAGAGGTGCGAAAAATAGAAGTTATATAGTTTATAATTCACTATGTGACTTGGTGAGTTTTTATAAAGAGAATCACTGTCATCGACAAGAACAAACAACAAAACATTAGCTCACTCTTTTCTACCCCGAAGTCATTTTAGCAATCAGAAAAGTGTCTGGAAGGATATAAAGATTTACCGTAGGTGACACGGGATGTACTTTAAATTAAACAATCTACACATGCGATCATACATGTTGAACAAAATTAATATTAAGAAAGTTATTCTCATAGAATTACAAAACCTATATTATGACATGTTTTCACGAAAACACTTGTTTTATGTAACAGCCTTTGGTAGTGTTAATAGCGACTTAACTGAGAGACACTTGCAGTTTGTGTATGACTGTTTACATTAAAAAAATGTTGTTCTCATGTGTGCAGTGCAAGTAACTTAGTATGTTCACGTATCTCTATCTCAACATAAAAATAATGGTTTGTTGATGTCAAGATAACAAGTATGTATTACAATTTTTTAAAAGCCACAACTTCAAACTTTCAACTTGACCAAGAGATGATCCCTTAAGACTGCCTGAACAAGGCTGCTTTCTTGCTTATATTTCATGGTAATTGTTCAAAACTGTATAGGCCTAAAATAGAAGCAGTAATTACAGTTATGATATATAACTCTTCCAGATCTGTAAAAATAAAACATCAGTTATTTCCCTTAATTTTGTTTTTTACTCATACAGTGTACAAGGAAGTTAAATAGCTGTTGTCATAGGACCAAGGACAACAAACTAGACAAAAAACATGGCGACTTCTTTATACAAGAAAGCTTCAGAAGAAGTGATAGACTATAAATGTTCAACCTGTTACAAGAAGAAAAAGGAGAGGAAATCAGAAAAGTTTTGTGTAGAATGTCATAAACATTTTTGCACAAAATGCCTGGAGGCTCACAATGTAATCAATGATGACCACACCCTTCAGGAGCCATCCCAGGCAGCGGGTCAAGTGCTACTGCCTACAGAAAGGTGTGCTATTCATCCAACTAAACATGTTGACTCATACTGCAAAGACCATGATGAAGTCGGATGTAACACCTGTGCTTTTGAAAATCACAGGTAAGATTAATTTCATTTGAAAATGTTACATGAATGTTTTGTTGTTGTTTTTTTTGTTGTAATTTTTTTTTTTTTTTTTTTTTTTGCTACCTGATGCTGAGTGCCAATGAGGTAGATTTAATAACTTGCTGCATGATTGTAAAACACCATTTTTATTATGTCCCATATTTCTTAACCCTCATACCATAGTTAATTTCCTAATCAGTCTTGTCCTTTCATCCAGAGATTTCATTTATAACCGACTGCCTATCATACACATCGGTGAGTATTGCATGAAAATTGGCTGCGTTCTGCCAATGTATCTAAATTCCCCCTTGACCCAAGCCAAATCTGTTGTTATTGTTGTTGTTGTTTAAATATGTTGTAAAATTAATTAATGCAAACCCTGTTTTACTTTTTGACTGTACCATTAGTTGTTTATAGCGGTGCTTGCTGGAGGTTTTTTTAACTGAATAGCGAACAGTACAGACCATGATCAGATTACACAGTTGTGCAAGATGATCTAGGTCTGCACTGGTCGCAAAGGTAATCACATGTGCTACATGCCATATCTCCCGGCGGGAGATTAAATCTCCCGGGATTTCGACTTGTCTCCCGATCTCCCGCCGGGAGGTGAAAATCTCCCGGTCTGACTTTTCCCTTTGAACTCAGTATAATCCATTCTATTACCAAACTATGATACAGCATCAAGAAGCTTACATAAGAACATGTGTTAGTATCAATTCTGACCAGTGTGCTGTACACAGCCACAGGCAATGTGTGATTGTCCTTATCCAATCAAATTGCGTGATTCAGACAGGTAGCAGATTCGCCAGTCTATCAGTTGAAACAATTATCGTCGGGTCATTAGCAGCTATCAAGGCAATACTAAAGCTAGAATGAGTAAGGTTAGAATGCATTTGGTACATCGTAATAAAGACGTAAATGATTGCTTTAGTATATCTTACCAGGGATAAAAAGGTCCCGGAGAATAGCTAATCCTTACTTACCGGAAGTGTAAACAATAAATGATAATTAGATCAGCTGTTTACCAATCATTTAAATCTTAACAAAACTCGTCATATGGACACATCATATAAAGTACACCTCAGCTAGCGGTAAATTGCAAATGAAGTGCAATTTTCACACCGACGCTGATTTGATTAACAACAGATATCGTCTGCTGAATAATTTACTATAATGAGATGTGCTGATCGGAAGAGTTGGATAACCACTTCATATCACCATACCGTACACGATAAATATTTTCAGCTAAATAATATTTTGGCTAAAAGCAATTTAATTTAGAAAAAAAAAAAGAAAACACAGACAGAAGGTGAAAATATTATTAAATATGATCTGACTCTTTATCTTTATTCATCCCCATTAATTAAAACCATATGATCAGAAATCATTCCATAAATCAAAGATACTGTATCAATTTAAATGTGTTTGATGTAAATGGCATGATCTCTGATCTGTTACAAGGTAGTGTTGCATTTAATGTGAAACGGTGCTTGTGGAAAGTTAAGTTTCTATTTGAGTAAGATATCTATTAATAAATTTTTAGATTTTTTTAGATATAATTTTTAAAGGTATTTTCATTAATGCAATACACAGTATATAATATAAACTGTTAATGAATTTAATGAAGGGTAATCAAATGTGTATTTTTTTTTTCATTAATAATGTCTCTTTGATATAAGTCGTAAAATCTCCCTGGCTGGACCCCAAATCTCCCTGTGAAAATTTCAAAACCTCCCTGGGAGACATACTGAAAATATGGCATGTATGCCATTGTAAAGGTCAATAATTTATAAGATTTCCTACCCATATTATAAATCATTCTCTGCATCCCTCTGTGACCCCTGACAGTAATTTAATAGTCTGATATGTGTAAACAGCATTATGAAGTTTGTGATTTGATAGTCTTGTGCCCATGATCACCTTTATTAAGTTTCAACTCAATTCTATAACTGATTGCTGAAATAATTATATGCATTAAAGCATGTTGTATGAAAAAAATTAACCAAAATTTTGAAATATAAAAGGGCCATAATTTCCATTAAATTTGGTCAAGAGTTATCTAACTGGTTTAAGTGCCCCTGAAGACCTTAATGAAGTATTAAATTGATAAGCATAGCTGGTTACCAACATATATTTTTCTATGCATGATGGTACGTTGCATGCAGCTTTAACCAAGATGTGACGCAAACGTCAATATGATTAAATATCTGACATACTTTGAATAGGTGTACAAAAAATGTAGTTGCAAAAAAATGTGTACATATGCAGTATTAAATAAGGTAAACCTCGTTACTTACAGAGCTTAAGTAACTTCAATAAATTTTCTTATGTATTATTTCCAACAGGTTGTGTAAAACAGTTCTGTACATTCCAAATGAAGTTGGACAACTTTTCACGAAGACAGAGTTACAGCAAGCAAGGACAGGGCTTAATAGTGCAAGGGACAGGATTACAGAGGGAGGGAGGCTGAGGAACAGACAGACAAAAGTACTGATGGCAGAGAAAGAGAAAGAGCTGTTAGCTGTTGACTCCTATGTAGAGACACTAGTGGCTATTATTAGAAATCTGGGGAAAGCAGAAAAGAAAAGATTGGTAGATAAATTTAAGGAAGAAGAGGACACTCTTCAACAGAACTCTGACAAATGTCAAGAGGTGATGACAGATGTCCAGAAATGTCACAGTCAGCTTGACAGCCATGATGAAAATAAAGCCCAGCTGTTTGTCAGCATAAAAAAAGGGCCAGAAAGTCATAACAGTTGCTCAGCAACTTGTTCAAGAAGTGCAAGAAATCACCAAGCAGCAGTCTCCTCAGTTTAAACCTGATAAACATATTGAACAGTTCCTCAACAGTCTTCAATCATTTGGGTCTATAGTAGACAAACCATTAGTAGTGAAAGAAAAGAAAAACATGAAATTTCAGTCTGCGGTGACCTCAACTCAGTCACCAACACAGTACAAAGCTGGACAGAGACAGGACATCAATATCAAGATCAAGGAGGACAGATATGGATGTTATATTCTGGGTTCCTGTCTCCTGCCTGATGGTTCCCTCCTACTGTCAGATTTCAACAACCTGAAGCTGAAGTGCGTGGACACCACCACCTACACAGTCACAGACTACTGTGATCTACCTGCCAACCCTCGTGGTGTGTGTTGTATCAGTCAGCAGGAGGCAGCAGTATGTCTGAACAACAAGACAATACAGTTTGTATCCCTTGGTCCTCACAAAATGGCCCTCACCAGATCCATCAAGCTGAATCATCACTGCTATGGTATCTCCTACTGGGACAACAAACTGTGTGTCTCCAACTGTAAAGATGATGTACTGTTCTACACACCGTCAGGCTCATTGATTAAATCAGGGAACCTTGGACTGTCAACAACTCAGCACATAACATTCAGTCAATCAGGAGATGTTCTCTACATTGCTGACTGGAAACTTGGTCTGATAGGTGTAGACATGTCAGGTCAGGAGATATTCAGGTACAGTGGTCTGGGTCTTAAGGATTGTACATCAGTATGTGTGGACAGCAGTGGCAGTGTGTTTGTAGGGGGAATGTCATTAGAAAGTGTGGTCCAGGTGACAGAAACTGGACTGCCCCTGGGGGAGGTGGTACCACAGTCTGCTGGTGTATGTAATCCTTATACTCTGAGTTTTGACTGCAGCAACAGGAGACTGTTTGTGGCAGGGGTGTCAAATACAGTGACAGTGATTGAGATGAAATAGAGACAAAACAAAGGGTTGTTGACAGTCCAAAGTCTTCTTGTGAATCATTATATCATGTTGTAAGATAGAAAAAATGTACATATTTGCACATATATTAATTATAACTTATTGCTTCATAGTTAAAATGACTACAGTATATTTTGATACAAAATAAATATAAGTGGATGAAATATTGCATGAAATACACTAGTCCCTTTCTGACTGTTTCCAAACCTTATTAAGATTGATTTATAATTTAGATACTGAAGTGTATGCATAGCATTTGAATACCCGGATATCGGGTCGGGTAACCCTTCTTCCTGGGTACTAAATCATTGTCCGGTTACCCAACTATTATATAGTAAAGCTATATAGATAAATTAAAATTAGTCTGATATCTCTTATAAATAACAGAATCGCCATGTCAGCATCTCCCAGATTTTCCATCAAACGCCATTTGATTTTGTCCACCCATAATGTTCAAAATGATGACACTAACATCCGTTAAAACTTTCGAAATATATTGTTTTCCATGGATGAAGTACCATCCCCACAGAAACATAATTCAAGGTCACAAATGTTGCATTTTGTCTTCTGCTTGTATTTCAAGACGGAAAAACAGCCAAACTCGGCTTTTTGAAGTAGTTTGATTCGTTGCCATGTTTATGCGAGTGCATGGATGCAAAAAGAGAGATTTAAAGGGAAATTAAAAACATTGGGTACTAGCAAGTAATACGGCAAGGGGTACCCGGGTACAAATTTCTACCCGTCCTTGATCTACACTCTGGTATAAGTAACAGTTTTCAAGTCCCAGATTTCCATCCCTTTTTATTCAACATACAATATACTGTAAACAAGAGTGTCATGATGGCCCTGTGACACTAAACAGAGTAAGATTGATGACGTTATTATGTTACTGGTACTTTTGCTTTTGATCACAAGGTTTTTCTAAGATATGCCCTGCAAACAAACATGCTGACCAGGTTCAATGAAGATTGTGACCCCCAAATATGAGTTCTAACAAAGTTTTTCTATGACTAGCCATGGTGATCTACTATTTAACCTCACATGACCCAGTTCAAAATCATGCTGACAAATGTACATAATATGGGGTCTACTAAAAGAAGGTTTCCGGTCTTCGCCGGTCTCAGGGACCGGAGACCATCGTTTAGTAGGTAGTAGCTTAATTAGGTTGATTAGTGCAGTTTTATATAAATTAAAATCTTAATTACGCATTTACTTTCTTTCTGTTATGTTGTTATCCAATGCAGGCTCCGTTACCCATGTTTACAAAATATGTCTTTATTTGTCTCGTTCTATCCCTATATTTCTCTAGTATTTCATGTAACGGTTTCTCAAATTATAGCAAAATAGGTTAAGAGGGACTTAATGATTTAATTTAAAATTTTAATTATTTATTTAGCTTTTGATTAATACACCAGTGTTGTTAGCGAATAAGCATTTTAAATGAAATACGCATTTAATTATTATTTGTTGTCTGTTTTGTTTCTTAACATTAATCAAATGGTAGGCAAACAAATTATTGTAGCAAAACTTTCTCTCTAAATCTCTCTCTCTCTCTCTCATTTTATTTAGAATGTGTCCAATTGAAGAAGACCGTTGACCTTATATTATAATGAAATGTACATGTAAATAAAACGAAAACCAAAATAATTAAACAACATGAAAAAATGAACATGCAAATTTTTAATAAGATTGTGTATAAATAAAACAACAATATTTGCATGGTATATAAATAATAGAATTTGTTTTAATTAAAATACATATGAACCTGCTATTAAATATTTTATAGTAAGTTATACTCAGCAAAGTATATGTACTTAGCAAGATTATTTAATGATCTATTCGAATTAGAGGTCATAAGTCTATTGAATTTATACTTATTTGGCCAGTGAGTGTATTGTTTATAAAAGTATTTTCGTCTTAAATTAGAAAATTTTGGACATACTAGTAAAATATTATACTCATTTTCTATTTTGTTCATGTTACAATTTTTACATAATCTTTGTTCCCTTGGTTTATTATGATGTCTGCCCCTTTCTATTTCTAAGTTATGTGATGATACTCTGAATTTGGTGAGGGCTATTCTAAATCTAGCAATATTTATTCTATCAAGGTATTTTTCACAATTCAATTTTCTTTAAATTTACAGTAAGTTTCTAGTCTGTTTGAACTATTTATTGAAAATGCCAATCATGTATAAGTATCAATGATCTTTATTAAGTTTCCTTAAAATTTATAATTCCCTGGTCTTGATCTATCCAAATGTTCAGCACTCCTATATTTTCCAATAATTTCTTTATTTGTGAAGCCCAATTCAACCCTTTATAATTATTATTTTTTGATGTGTACAAGTACTCTCCTTAAAAATTTTTATGTACTAATTCAATATCTCTTGCTTCGTGATATCCAAAATTCAGAACCATAATTTAAAATTGAGCCTACTAAACTGTCAAAAAGTTTACATTTATCACTTATTTAAATCGAGTTGGTTGTTAATGACAAAAAGGTTGTGTAATGCATGAAGTGATTGAGAAGCCAGTTTTTTCTGTGATCGATACCAGTTTCCATTTTTAAATAAATTAATACCCAAGTATTTAAACGAGTCAACACGATCTAATATATTATTATTGTATATGAAGTTATCATTTGACTGTGCACCTTTTTCAAAAATCATTATTTTAGTGTTCTTAGTAATAACTTTAAGATTCCATTTCTCACAATAGGTGTGTAGATTGTTTAGGAGAGACTGTAGTGCTTGAGGGATATGGGCAAAAAGTATTGCATCGTCTGCGAACAATAGCATAAAGATCTTGGTTTCCACTAATGTAAATAATCCATCAATATTAGTATCAAAACTTGTAATTATATCGTTTAGGAAAAATGAAAATAATATAGTTGAGCACTGATCTCCTTGTTTAACACCGATTTGATTCGAAATATTGGGATAATTGGGATTTATGTCTTACACACTTTCACAACGCTATACATACTTTTAGTGGCTTTTATGAATTTTGTACATATGTTTTCATTTATCAATTTCTGGAATAAGTGGACTCTATCAATTTTGTAAAGCATTTTTCAAAGTCAACAAAAGCAAAATACAACTTTTTTTAATCTGACAATGTTTTCATTATAATAGAGTGAAATGCAAAATACAATCAACTGTAGATTTACCACTCTGAAAGCCAAACTGGTTTTCAATAATGTTTTTATGTTTGTCAGTCCATTTAGTTAGTCTTTAACCCTT
Organism: Solen grandis; assembly: GCA_021229015.1. NCBI lineage: Eukaryota > Metazoa > Mollusca > Bivalvia > Adapedonta > Solenidae > Solen > Solen grandis. The sequence continues at coordinate 37,966,024 of CM037780.1, read as the reverse complement.
TCCCTCATAGAGGAAACTATGAAAAGACCTATGTGAACAGCATAAAACCAGATCAGCCTGCGAGTAACTCGCAGGCTGATCAGGTTTTATGCTGTTCGCTGCTCCTCAGTGGTCTGGAAATGAGGACTTTATAATTAAATTTGATAAGGTTTAACTGTGGTTTTCTGCAGATCAGGCTTTATGTGGTACCTACTGAGTGCGTCAAAATGAGTCTATATGAGGGAAAAGGGTTAAGTAATATTTGCGAATATATTTTTGATAAAACATTAATTAAAGTTATCCCACGATAGTTCTTGGCATCTTCTATATCACCACCTTTATATATAGGACATATTATTCCCTCTCCAAAACATTTAGGATACTCGCCATTAGTAAGTAATCTATTGAAGAGTTTAAGCAAGAAGGTGAATAAATCAAAAGGATTGTATTCTACATTCATTGTACTGTTGATTTATATTTTCTGTGGTTATGGATTTAGTAATGTATGTATTTCAGATCAATCTCAAATAAGTGTCATTTCCGTGTTCATTGTTTCAATAACAATATGCTTCATTGTATTATCATTCTTAAATGATCAAATATCAGTTATTAAGGCTTGTTTGCTTGTGTTTATTGGCTATTTATTTTTGCAATCCTTGGGTTTTATGCTTAATTGAAGATATTTTTCTGTTGGTATTTTTATTACATTTATTTGTATAGTTATATAATATCGCATTTAACTTACTTGATTCAGCCACGTGCGGTAGTATGTGTATTGTGTTCTTGATTTACACGCTTAATTGCACTGTCAAGTAAGCACAGGTGCTAAATTATGTATTGACTGCAATCTAATAGATCCTTGATTATTGTTGTCTAAATATGTAGAAGACAGCACATTTTGTATGCGTTTGTCCAATATATGAAGATTTAAAGAAAGATATATTCCAAATTATTATCACTAAGTATGTTTAATTTTTTATAACTTCTAATCATTATATACATATATTAGCATTTTTTTGTACTAAAGGTTTTTAGCTTATAGACAACATTATTATTACTATTATACACATTCTTGTAGATCAACCAGTAAATGTTTATAACTATACTAAATCCCATCCATTTATCATAAAAGCAAAAATTACATAACATATAAACATGTATATTCTTTTTAATAAACCGTAATAAAAACATTTTAAGTTTCTTTGCTCATTTCGAAACATATCTTTTTATATGTAAGACACATGAGCAGTTGCTCCTAAATTATATTTCAAACAATAACGTGCACTTTCAGTAGCCCTGGTAAATGACCTCTTTCGCGCAAGTAACCATATATTGATTCAGTAGCTATTGACATTATAGATATATTTACGTTACGTTTTTCAGATGACGTTGTCTTATCTGCTGTTTCTAAACTTTTATTCCTTGTTTAATATTTGCACTCGTCATTTACCTAATATCAAATAACTCAGGCAATTTTATGATTCAATTCATTTCAAAAGAGACATTAATTTATTAATTTAATTTAAAATTGCGTTAATTGATCAATAACAAGACTTTAATTACATAATAAAAAAATGAAAATTGATTTGTTTAGAAATGTAGACAGTCTCAGCCGGTCTCCGATATATCCCACACACACACACCCATATACTACATACTAAATGACGGTCTCCAGTCTCCGGTCTTGGGGACTGGCGGAGACCGTCGATAATTTGTAGACTGGCTTTTAGTAGGCCCCACATAATATGACCTGATTCCAATGCTTGATCCAAAAATTTGACCTGTATAGTGGGAAAAGATTTTTCTATAATTTGACCAAATTGTTTAACCCAATATCAAACTCAATAGAGATATGTTAAGACGGACATAATTAACCATGAAGTTGGCCAAAAATGTGGCCTCAGGAATGTTTACAAACAATTGTTGCTGATGAATAATGCACACCAATTAAGAAACTAACAAGAACCTATCACAAAAGCTCATCCTGTAAGCAAAAACTCAGATTAGCTAACAAGAGGGCATTATGGCCTGAGATCGCTTGCCAGAGTACATCAACCTACAAATGATTCAAGTCACTTGATTTTTCCTGGTTTCTTCAAGCAGCAACCAAGTTTCAGATAAAAAGAATTTTTAAAGTTAGTCAATCATCTGGATGCCTCAATTTTCAAGGGATCAAAAATGCTTATGCAATTATGGTATATGAAACCTTGAGGTTATCATTAGTGCAAAACAAGATTTATTTCTGAACATTAGAAAAGATGATTGTTTTTAATTCTATACAGAGTAAATAAGGAAACTAGCCTACCCCTATGTGCCTTTGCTTTCAAGGAATCAACTTTATTTTAGGAATTGTGGTAGACAGCAACGAGTTGACCATACATGCCAAATTAATCAAAATCTAACCAATGATTGCATAGAAGATTTTTTAAATCTTCTATATAGAGTAAATAAAGGTACATGTACTAGCCAACCCTGTGGGGGCCTCGTTTTTCAAAAGATCAAGTTCATTTTAGCAATTATGGTAGACATTTTGAGGTGGCCATTGTGCCAAAAGAAATAAAATTATAACCACTGGTTTCAAAGAAGAAGAATTATGGAGTACATAAGAAAACTAGCTGGCCCCTAGGGGTATCATTTTTCAAGGGATCAACTTTATTTTAGCTATTGTGGCAGACACCCATGAGGTGACCATTTGTGCCAAATGGAATTAAATTCTGACCATTGGTTTCAGAAATAAAGATTATAAAAGTTTCTTAAATAAGTGTCTGTTGGTTGCCATGGAAAGCAGAGTTCTGCATGGATCAAGTTTATGTTAGCATCTTTTGTGGAGTGCCCCCTTAAA
>CM037780.1:37913103-37963103 GCA_021229015.1 Solen grandis | reverse complement strand
AATTATCCATGCCAAGTTTCATCAATTTCTACTTAGCAGTTTCACAGAGATGTCTTTTAAAGAAAATTGTTGACGACGAATGACGCATGATGACGGACAAAGGTTGATCCCAATAATTCACCCTGAGCATGATGTATTCTGCTGAGCTAAAAATGGTAAAGGAAATGTAAATGAATACATTATATTTTTCTATGCAGAAATAACATACCTTTCTACAGTAGTTATAACATATGTAAACCTTAGCTTTTCCACATGTTAAGTTAAACCTTCATTTCTTGTAAACAAGTTTTTCCACCTGTAAACCTTAATGCCAAGGTCACCCATTCACGGATTTGACGCCTGATTTAAATAGCTACGGATACAATCTGTTGTTCATCCACAATGCATACGCTCTGACATGTGTTGCCCCGTGTTAAACCATGTCATTTCGATATTAAAAAGTGTTGTACCGTAACAATCCGTATCACTCATGTCGCCCCTTTCCTACATTATCCTTGGTCAGTCAAAACTCGTAGTCACACCGATATGCATACATATTGGATCCGTATCGGACAACGGAAGTTGGCATTTCCGGGGTCATCTGTGAGATTTAATCCCTAGTGGAACCAGCAAGGTGATCCATGAATGACTATGACCTAAGCATTAAGTGTTTACACATGTTATTTGATTTTACATGTCATGTATGATATAAACCAGATTTTATACCTTTTGTAACGCTTCTGATTACCTTCATAGCTTCCTAATTTCTTCTTAATGGTTTCCTTTTCCTCCACAAAATCCCTCATGTTAAGTGCGGCATTGGTGAACAAGTTTCGGACAATTTCTGGAAAATATGTCGATGAGAAAAGAGACATTGATGAAAATAAACAATAGCAAATATTATACAAGGACTTCATACAACAGAAGGGAAATACTAGAACTACAAATGATTTTGCAATATTTAAGTTAGTGGGGATTTTGTGTATGTTTTTTTGTTGCTGTTGTTGTTTTTTGCAGCTGGTATGAATCCTCATAAAATAAAAAATACAAGATAATGAATTTTGTTGGTGTCCATTTGTCCATAGGACTGAAGTGACAGACTGAAATTGTTGCCCATTTCTGGCCTGGGACACTTTGGGCTAAGATGGGGTTTGTTCAGTTTCATTGACAGATGTGTCAAATATTTCTGTTGCACAATTACATTTTGTTATCTTTTCATAGTTAGTTTTTGGACAGGAAAAATCAGTGATATGTTGGTTAACTATTACTACATCAGGTATCAACAGCAACATACGGGTTACTGAAATTTAACAAGATTGCATGGTAGATTATTTAGTGCTTTCAAACACAGTCGCAAAAAGATAATAAATTAGTGAGTTACTTTAATATTTAAGGAAAAATGTTTCAATTATTCTGATTCCTGTGCACCTGATGGGCCCAATGGAGACTGCAAATTTATACATTGTATGTATTTTGATAAAGATTTCGAGAAAAATTCTATCATAATTAGAGCTGGGTTTTGCAGGCAAAAATGATATTGCAATAATGAATACTGTGGTCTTGTGATTTGGGGTGGGCAATATATCACAACATTGCAATATATTGCAATACCATTTGTCTGCCAATATATCGTAATATGACTTCAGATATCGCAATATATTGTGTTTTAGTAGCTGAATATTTTTCAAGTAGATCCGATAACAAATATGTCCCTATTCATAATCCTTGCAAATATACCCCATATAAAAGGGAATGATAAAACATCCAGATTTCTTGAGAATGAAATGCCCCCACATTATCCCATCCAGTGCCATGAAATTTGGCATTAATTACTTGGCATTATTTGTTATTGCTGATTTACCAATAAACTTTTAATTGTTATTTAAATGACATATCCATAGGATCTTTCTTTAATTGGGCAACAAACAGAAAATGTGAAAATGAGATAAGAACTTGGAAGTATTAAGAACATGAAAGATGATGAAAATAAATTGGACTGAATAAGGAGGAGAACCTACCTGTCTTGTTTTACTGTTATCTTTTGTTATTTGATACTTTCTGAATATATCAATTAAAATCAACAGACACATTAAAGTATACATGCTATATTATATTAAAAAAAAGATAATCTTAAGGAGTGATTTAAGCACACAATTGTTTGCCTTTATAATAGGTTTAATAGGGGGTATGTTGTGTCAACCCTGACAAAATTGACGAAGGGAAGGAGGTAGGGGTATTCACCAAAATTTAAGAACGTTTCGGTAAATGACCAGTTCAGTAAATTGATTTTATCTAGTAATTGGTTTGGACGTTTCAGTAAAATGATTTTTTATAGTGTGTACCAAGGATGTGTATATCACAACTAAACACTTCACTTGTGTGAAATTAAAACAGTAAACAAGTTATATATTGGTCATTTTTCTGTCAATTAACGATAAGTATCAGCCATTGTTGTGTTAAATGTTCAGTAAATTTATGTTTAATGTATGGGACTTAAATTCAGCAGAACCTTTCACTTCTATCTATCTATCTATCTATATATACTGCACAAACTCCCCTTTCGGGTATTACTGGCAGGTGCGCGTCTGTGCAAGGATAAAACTGTTAAAATAAAAATTTTGTTAGGGTGAGAAAATTTTCTGAAAAAAAGGTGAATATGTTAGGTTTAAGATCTGGTAAAAACATCTTTTTGTTGATTCAGGGATGGTCTACTATCTGAAACGAGAGGAGCTTTTGTTTAAATGCTAAAAGATCATTTTGTGAGACTATATTTTCTGGTAAGCTGTTCCAAAGTATCACTGTATAAGGAAAAAAGGAATATTTAAAGTAGCTAGCTGGAGTATGAATTTGCCTGTAAGATAAAGAGTGTAAGTGGCGGGATATCCTCGCTGGTCTTTCAAGATATGCAGGTAATGGGACAGCAACAAGGTTATTTACTATTTTGTAAAACATAAGAAGTCTGGTGACATCACGTCTGTACTGAAGGGTTTGCCAGTCAAGTTCCTTCTGCATGCTGGTGACACTGTCGTAATAAGAATAGTTATTATTAACCCATCGGACTGCTCTGCGTTGTACTTTTTCTATTTTATCTATATATGTCTGTGTATGAGGACTCCAGACTGTAGAGGCATATTCTACTTGAGGTCTAACCAATGTTTTGTAAGCTGCTTCTCTAACTTCCTTATTCTTTGTCTGGATGTTTCTGTGGAGGAAACCAAGAGTTTTATTAGCAGAAGAAGTAATGTTGTCAATATGTTTATTCCAAGAGAGATCTTTTGATATTGTAACTCCTAAGTATTTGGCATTATCCACTGTTTCTAAAGCTTGTCCATGTAATCTGTAATCAAAGGAAAGTGCTTTCTTCTTTTTAGTAATATTTAAAACAATGCATTTACTGGGATTAAATTCCATTTCCCATTTCTTTTCCCACTGCACCAGCTTGTCGAGGTCTTTCTGAAGTGTAATACAGTCCTGCTTGTTGTTTATAGCTAGGTAAACGGCAGTGTCATCTGCAAATAAACGAACTTGAGAAGTTATGGTATCTGGAAGATCATTTATATACAACAGAAAGAGAAGTGGGCCAAGTACAGATCCCTGAGGTACTCCTGATGTTACTGGGACTTCTGATGAGCATCCTCCCTCCAAAACGACTTTTTGTGTTCTGCCTATGAGAAAAGATTTTATCCACAACAGGGTTGAATTATTGACTCCATGTTCCTGTAATTTGTACAATAACTTTAAGTGGCTGACCTTGTCAAAAGCTTTACTAAAATCTAAAAGAACTAAATCAGTCTGTTGTCCATTAACAAGATTTCTCGCTAGTTGGTCAGTAAGTTGCAGGAGTTGTGTTTCACAGGAACGTTTTTCTCTGAAACCATGCTGTAAGTCATAAAGTATATTATGCTTATTGAAGTGCTTTGTTAAATTTGAAGCTACAATATGTTCAAGCACCTTACAAAGAATACATGTTAAAGATATTGGTCTATAATTTGCTGGATCTTCTTTGTTTCCTTTCTTGAATAGAGGGGTCACGTTTGCAGTTGTCCATACCTTGGGGAGGGTACCTGTATCAAGAGACTTTTGGAATAGTATTAGCAAGATTGGTGAGATTTGTTGACAAAGATTTTTTAAAATTAATGGTTTGATGTTGTCTGGTCCAGCAGCTTTATCTGGTCTTAAATTTGATATAAGTTTTTCCACTCCACTGATGTTTATGGTAATTTCAGGCATGATTGGGTACTTCCTGTAAAAAGAAAAATCTTGTGTATTAATATTTCGAATAGCTGCGAAGCAAGATTGAGCAAGTGAGATAGGTGTCATCTGAGTGAATACTGACTGAAACTGTCTGTTCAAAATATCTGCTTTTTCACTGTTGTCTGATTTGATGGAACCTGAAATTTTGTCAAATAGTGGGGGAATGCCTGTTGCATCCTGCTTGGCGTTTTTGATAAGGCTGAAAAGTTTTTTTGAATTAAAGCTGTTCTTTTCTTTGTCGTCTATGTTGTCTTCCAGGCCTAAAATATATTCAATGTATTTATTATAAGACAGTTTAATTTGTTTTTTTTATGTGATTTTTCATTTTTAGAAAAGCCGCCCTCGTCTTGTTGTTCCCTTCCTTCTTGAGTCTGAAATAAATTTTATCTCTTTTTCTCATTAACCTTTTTATAGACTGGGTGATCCATGGAAGTGACCTCTTGTTGCCTATTCTTTTTATGGGAATAAATTTTTCTATACCTGTTGAAATAGCATTTGAAAATTCTAACCAAATTTCTTCCACTGATTTAGATACATGGTGTTTCAAAATATCATTTTTTACCAGGTCCATGTAATTTTTAAAACTATCCCAGTCTGCTTTCTTGTAGAGGGGAACATGTCTGGGAGGTTGTTTTATCTCCTGCGGCTTTATATCTGCAAAAATAGAGACAATACTGTGATCTGCAATACCAGGGAGACATTTTACATTTTTAATTAAAGTATAATTTGAGGTTAGAAAAAGGTCCAGTGTGTTTTCTCCTCTGGTGCTTTCAGTGACCATCTGGGTAAGATAATAATTATTTCACAAATTCTTTTATTTTTTTAATTTTAATTAATTCATAAGTTAACACTATTAAAAATCATTTTAATTATTTCATTAATGGATGTATAAGTAGTAGATCTAGCCGTTTTAAAGTACGAAACATAACGGGATGAAACTTGTTTATAATCATATTCTTGTTCATACAAATATATGGTGTCCAAAAAAAAAAAAAAACACGAAAATATAATGTGTGTAAGTGTGTGAGATGTACAAATTTGGAGCAGCCATGGCAACTTTGACAGGTGCATCAGCCGGCACAATCCCAATGAACTATCGCGAAATCTGATGAAAATTAATCGAGCAATCATAAATTTTACATACTGTTTCCTGATATGGCTTTATATCGTTGGTAGGTACAAATAGGAAACAATAATCTTCGGAACTGAAACGTTCTTGTAAATGCAGAAGTCATTATATTTTATTTTTTACATTCAATATCATTAGCTCGTAAATAAGGTGATTATCACGATAGAGTGAATTTCACAAGGAAACCGATATTCTACGGGACTGGATGTTAACAGCGGTTGTATGATTCGAACGTGCGTAACGTGGAAAAGTTAAACATTTTTTTGCTGCTTATATGTCATATATTAAATTTAACATGATTATAATAAATAGTTTGACATCCAATAATCACCTTACTTCTCAACTGTTTAGGGGAAAAGTCACCTTTCGGCTCAAGTCGTTTCGACCATTTTTTTTTTCAGTCACTGTTTTAAATCAAATAGGTTCGGTTCATCCCCTAAACAAATAATTGTTTAAGAGGTATATAAAATGTCACTTGTACTTTTTTTCCATGGAGCTAGCTTTTAGAGTTCCATTTTTCATACCAAGCTTCCCAAGTTTCAAATTCAGCACTGGGCAGGTTATGTAGTATTACAAAAATGTGTAAAATTCCACTTGCCCACTCGCCCGGTTAGTTGAACACTGGTGCAAGGTGAGTGAAGGGATAGGAATGGCGGGTGAATTTTTGGAATTTTACACTCTGTACTATTAATGAATCACAGGCCTGCACTAGTCTCTATACACAATACAGTTGTATCGTTTCCTCTATTATCATCTCAATAACATTCTCAGTTCTTAATCATGCCCCAAGATTCTTTATGAGGTAGTAAGAGGTATGACTTATGTCACAGGGTGAGAAAAATATTCAGCCTGACCGGAACTCAAACCCGCGGCCATTCCCTTACAGGGCGAATGCTCTACAGACCAGGCTGCTTGCACATATTGTGATTTATCAGTACCATGACACTTAATTCATTTCCATGATGATGTTTCATTAAAACATAGCACCATATTGCTTTTTCTTTTTAGGAACCTGGAAGTTATGGAAGATACTAAGAGTGGCGGCAATGTAACGTCTCCAGAACCTGGCGATGCCTCCATAGATCCGGACATAGTTACAGAGATGCCCCATGATATAAAAGGTGTTTTATCTTTTTTCTTAGATGTTTTTTTTTTCTTAATTGTTTCAAAATCGAAAATAAATTCCTTTCATTCTAAAATCATTTCAACCCTGGTGGCTGAGTGGTCTAAGTGTTTACTGTGGAACTTGGAGGCAAAGAGTTTAATTCCCTGGTGAGTCATGGTTCATCGATGTCTTTAGAAAAGCCATGGTATAAAATATGTAGTGCCCTGTCTTGGTTCATAAATAAAGGTAGTTCCAAGTTTCCTGTGTCAGAATAATTTGACTATATGTATGTGGTATCATGCCAGTGGACTACAGCATTATACCTCATTACTAAAATATGGTTGAGATGATGTTAAAACCAAGCAAAAAAAAAATATATGAAAAAACACATTCTGAAATCAGATTTGACAGTTTCAGGTTGGAATAGTGGATTCACTTTAACATCTCAGGTTTGATTTATTCAGGCGTTTGTATCTCCAAATTACAGTACTTTCCAGAAATGAGACACATTAATTAATTAATTAATTAGCATATACACAATTTTAGCGAAATTGAGATATATTTAATAAGAAAGCTGTACCAATATTAAATAGATATATTTCATTAAATGGAGAAAAAATAAGCGTTAATATGATATATTTTTACAAAGGATCATACGCCTACTCACAAAATTGAAAAAAAAATAAAAATATATATATATATATATATATATACACTAGTTGCATTGCAAGGGAGTACAAGTTGCCATGTTATACCTCTACTACACACAATTATGGTGGACCACGCTATAATGGACCTGAAGTCATTTAAACAATTCACAAAATATAAAATTGTGGTCCACCGTTAGACAATGTGATATTGGATTTTGCATTATAATGGAAGGCATAATAATGAATCTAGAACAGTATTTAATATTATAACATTTTATTTAATGCTTTTTGATGGATTATAGGGAAATATCAGTGAATTAAAAACTGCTTATATTCACTGTTTAAAACAGTGAATATTACCATTTATATGATACTCACTGTTTTATAATGGGACTACTCTTTTCCCTTTTTTATTGAGCCCCAAAAATGACAGATAAGCATTAAAGAAAATGTTAAAAAAAAAGTTGGTTTCAGTGGAATATCATTATTAATTCATCGAGTGAGGAGGAAAAACAATATTTTCATAGGTGGCGCAATATTCTACTGAAACCAAGAATTATCCTTTGTTTATTTCTAAGAAAGTATTTATTTTCTTACATAGATACCCTATACCAGATGAAGCCAATTGGCTATGTAAGGTCCCCATTCATGTTCAAGAATGGCACGCCACGACAGGCCACAGTTTGCCAACAGGCTCGCGCCCATATCATTGTAGAGAAGACAATCTTCAACAACCCAGAACATTCTTTGGAAGGACTGGAGAGCTTCACCCATGTCTGGTAGGTAGAAACATAGACTTCTGAAGACATTCTCATTATATGCCCAAGTACCTTGTAAAAGTACTAATAGAGTACATGTTAATTATGTCAGATTTATTGATTACTTACTGGTTTATATTTGCTTTATTCTTGTTTTTGAAAAATCTAAAGATTTATCTAAAAGTGAATGTAGAAATTTACCTGAATATCATATACTTTTTTACAAGCAAAATGGTGAGAATTTAATAAGTCACAAAATACTGCTTTTAAAGGGAAAAAGATGAAATAAAGTTCTTTACAGCATATCAACCAATACTATATTTTTTCCCCAGTAAACATAACATCATCTGTTCTCAGTCTCATTTACAATGAGAAAAAAAATGCATACCAACAAACCTGGAAAATTAATACCATCCTAGTTGTTAGCTCTGATGAGTAAATAATATTGCTGTCTTTGAGTTGTTAAATCCCTCATCAAAGAAATATCAATTGCTTAATTTTAATGTTTATAAACACATTTCTTTTTTCAGGATTGTTTTTATATTTCACAAGAACAACAATGCCTACACCAAGGCCAAGGTCAAACCACCAAGACTGAATGGGGTCAAGGTTGGGCTATTCTCTACAAGGTCACCATACAGACCAAATGCCATTGGGCTCACCTTGGCCAAGATTGAGAGTGTCAGAGGTAATGGATAATGGATTCTCTGATAAGTCATCATGCTTAGGTAATTTACCGTAAATCCTCTTTTACCCAAAAGGATTTACAAATTCCAATCTAGCTAGAAACAAAGGAGTAGAACATACATTTTCACAGTGCAAGTGGAGCTAACAGAAAAGCTTTCACAATAAATAATGCAAATATGTGTATCCAAGTGAAAAAAACCTGGAGTAGGCCCAATGAATATGTTGTGGTATATTGTCTGCAGATCCAAAGTTGTGGGATATAAACACTGCTGTGGGGGACAAAATTCTTTTAGACATCCTTAGGCTCCAAGTACTGTTCCAACCCTTGAACCATCAAAAGGGCTTGTAAGAATTCTTTTCCCAACTGATTTTAAATGTTTTTAATAATCATCTTTGTGTCACCTGCTGATAGCATAGGTGACAATAGGGATCACTTTTCTGTTGTCTTGTTTGTCCATCTGTCTGTCCGTCACTTTTATTCCATCACGCTTCAGCAGGTGAAACACATGTTCCAGAGAACACTCTTGTTAATTAAAGTATCCAGTATGTGTTTACATTGTTTCTATTTGCCTTTCATTGTTGCAGGAGCCACACTAACTGTATCGGGTATTGACATTCTAGATGGGACTCCAGTAGTGGACCTAAAACCCTACATCCCTCAATATGACTGTCCAATAACCTTTGATGCTAACAAGTGGGAGACTGAGAGGTCAGAGAGTCCAGACCTCAGTGTAGGAGTTCAAGGTCAGTCAGATGGTGTCAGAGGTCAAGACAGACTTAAGGATACAACAGATATGCATGATATGCATGAGAGTGAAGATGTGGAAACAGAGGTCATGAAATTAGAGAATGATGGAAGTGAAGGCAAAGAGGTCTCTTCTCCTGATTGCGATGCAGCATCTAAAAGAGATGTTCATGATGAAGAGAATGTGCTTAAAGTGACAGCGGATGGAGAAGGCCATGTGACAGATTATCAGGCAGATAGAGAGGCAATTAGACATGGAAAGAAGAAGGAAAGTGTTGGTCAAAGTGTGCGTGACTCATCAACAACAGGAGATTGTGAGGCAGCTGAATTAAGGAAAATGAAAGATTTTGATAGTAGTGATGTGGATAGAAAAAGTAACCTAAGCGAAATGGAGGTTCCTTTTTCAGATGACAAACATGTGAAATTCTCAGAATTAAAGACTAAAGATGATGGTGAGAAAGCTGATACTAAAGATGTGAAGGATTTATCCGACTTGATGATTGAAAATAAATTGGCTGAAACAGCAGACTGGATCACAAAACCACCTATTTCCAAGCTATGTATACGGTTTACCCCGTCAGCTGATGACAGCCTTAGGCAATTCAGTTTAACTGCTAGTGATGACAGTTTTAGACTTCATTTCCTGAAGAGTTCCAATGATGCAAGGGAGGCAATCATTAATATTCTACAAGAAGACCCGAGGTCAACATACAGAAGAAACCATTGTGTGGACAGTTTGTACTATTTTACAGTGGATGTCATACATGTGACTTGCTGGTTTGATGATGATGTTGCTGAAGTTGTGAGAATCAAGCCAGCAATGTTGGTAGGCCAGTGTAAAGATATGTTCAAAAATTGAAATCTCCCTTAGCGAAATGAAATGGCTTGAAACACCATTGAATTACCATTTCTTTTTGCAGAACCAAATGTAGCACAACCCTTGAAGGACCATTTAAAGTCTTTATATACTAAATAGTGCAACCATTGAAACTCCATCAAAACACCATTGAAATTTAATCGAAACACCATCGAAACTCCATTGAAATGAGCCGAAATATGCAAATGAGCTCTCCCTAAAAAAATGAAAAATAAATTATTTTCAATGGTATCCAATGAGTGATTTTAATGGAATAAAATGGTTTTTCAATGGTATTTTGGTGGTGTCATTTTACATAAAATAATGGTGAATCAATGATTTAAAATGAAATATCAATAACCTTCAATGGTAATAAATGGAAATTCAATGGTGCCAAATAATACTCATGCACTGAGTATGGTGGACCAGGGGTTTTAAACAGGCAACATGGCTGTATACGAAAATAATTTTTATTCATGTCATCACATATCACATCCGTATCAACAGTCTAAACAATCTTTTTTTTAAACAAATTACAGTGACCAACATGGATATTGATTCCCCATGCTTAAGAGTAGTGTCCAGTTTCATCCTTTATCAAATTAATATGTTTTTTGTTTTTCCATAACACACTATAGCCTATGTTCCAAGTTCTGCACAACCTCCTCTTTCTCCACCTATTGAATTAAAAACACTTATAACGTTTTCAAAACTTATTATGCCACCTATTGGATGCCTTGAATTCACTAAGTCCAAGTTCCAAAGCGATTTTCCTTGAATTCACCTAGATCAGTGGTCCTGATGATCCAATGCGCCATGGGTCCGAGATCAGTTTCCACTTTGAAAGAGGAATGTCCAAGTCCTTGTTGACATTCCTGAACATGTGCTGATGTTACACATAAATTTACATTGAAATTCTGCTCATATTCTGCAAGGACTTCAGCTTTCTTCCTCCCACATGTCTGAAACTAAAATAAAAAATAAAAAATAAAAACAAGTAAAATGATTTAAAAGTAAAATAACTAAGAAGCGCAAAGCCTGTAGCCTGCCTTTGTATTTAAATATTCTAGTGTTTACTCAGATTTGATCATTGATCCTTATTCCCATTTATACCACTATTTATAATAAAGATGAAGTTCTGACTGTGCATGCAAATTTGTAAAACCAAATTTTTCTCATCATTATAAATTCAAAATATTTTTCCATCTTACAATATCAGTTAACTAGGAAGAATTGAGTTCAGCCACAATCAAACTCAGTTGCAATATTAGTATGACAGCTGTAATTTGTAAACTAAGTTTGAGAGATATATAGTGCTGTTACACTGCAGCATCACGCCATAGATAGTTGGCATGATACCACTCCCAAGTTGCATTATACCCAACACCGCGACAACCGCGTCTGGGACCTATTCTAATATGCTGAGCACCAAACATGGGAGATACAGTGCCATTTTTCTTTTACAACTTTCATACATTGCTGCTAGGGACAGGAACCTAAGGCTTCCAGTTCCGGAGGCAGACACCCTTACTGGGGACGGTGTTATGTAAGGTAAACTGCCTGTCTGATTAACTACCATGAAAAAGGTAAAGGCAGAAGCATTGTGGATGTCTCAAGTTGTTCTTTGATATGCGACACTTCAGTTTTCAAGGATCTTAGAAACTTTTTTTTTCTCAAAAAATGTATTCATTTCTAACAAGAATCTATTTACCCATAATCCACAGTCTGCGTTGTTTACAAAGTGGATCAGAGATGGCATCATCCTTGTTGAAAACATGGTTGGACATGTTGCTACACTAAGGCTGTTTCAGCTGAAATAAAAACAAAAAAGGTGTGTTAAATCAATCAGATTTCATTTTATTACAGCAATGACAATGGACATAATATAGCTGAATTTTATACAGCATTCAATGTTAAAAATTCCAAGTCACTGCCAGCAGTTTGTCATGGAACAAATATTCCAACAGAACAATGTTTTTTTCCTTAAATTTTTATAGATCTACATGTAAGATAATCATGCGATGATTTAGTGTAAACCAAAATGGGTTTTATTGCGGATCGCACATTTGTTAACAGATTTATTGTATATACATTATACAATGATTTTTCACCAGGCCTTCCTTTTTTAAATCAAGTACGATGCTAACCGTGGACGATATGACCTGCGATCGATTCTTTTCTTTTTAAAATTTCATGAAAGGTTAATTTGCACATATCGAACACAAATATATATATTCTGAAAAGCAAATAAAAGAAATGAGATTCAACTTAACATTGTAGGGATTGTGTTATACATCGACGGGCAGAAAATAAACTCCTCGCCATTTGCAGACGAAACAAAGTCACTTATTTTTTATGGATAAATGGAAAGTAATTTCATTACAAACATAATTTATACTCATAACTATAGTGAGTATTCTTACCTTTGTCATAAAATGGATGTCATCTGCGAAAATATTGCGAATCAATAACGTTATCACCTATTGTTTACACAATTTGTTGTTTGTCGTTCTTTTCAAAATGGCGGAATGATGCAACGCTGCGTTATTTTCGGTTTTCAAATTTAAAAGAGGGAAAGTTAAGATCAGTTACGAAACAAAAACTGGGTTTCGAAATAAAGTTTAAAGAGAGGGTTTTCCAAAATAAAATACAAAATATAAGTAAAAATCATTGATCTACGTAGAAATTTGCGTCAACCTGGCACTACTTTTCCTCGTAGGATTGTCCTACAACCTTGAAACAACTTCCGAACTTTTATTCGGGACGCGGTTATTTCGAACGAAACCCATTCGTAACCTTTTTTCGATGCGTAACCACAGTGATTTAACCTTAAATGTAGCTTCGTGGTAACCGTTTTCAGAAAAAAAGTGAATTAACAAAGACTTAATTTAAATCCACAGAATAAGGGGTCTTAGAAATAATTAGATCTTATAGTTTTTGTTTCAATGTTATACGACATACTCATAAGCTTTAAG
The DNA here is from genome assembly GCA_021229015.1 of Solen grandis. NCBI lineage: Eukaryota > Metazoa > Mollusca > Bivalvia > Adapedonta > Solenidae > Solen > Solen grandis. The sequence continues at coordinate 37,949,965 of CM037780.1, read as the reverse complement.
CTTTCAATTTAATCCTATTTTGTATCTCATATTTATGAATGCTTGTGATTGCTCTGTTGTATTTATTAATAAATATGATTTATCAATATCAAGAATAGTTATGCAAAATCGTGGGCACATTTGGCTCTGACAAATTAATTATTACAGAGTTATGACCCTTTTAATTTTTGACAAAATCTTGTCTGCACTTTAATTATTTCAAAAACTTCTGGCTTGCATTGGATCAAACTTCACAATATTGATCAGTATCAGAAGTACCTCTTTTGTGATTTTCCTGATTATTTAAGTTAGAATTATAAAGCAGGTATGCAATAAACCATGCAAGCAACCACATTCTTTTTGTCCCTTTTTTCTTCTGCCATAGAGCACTTACATGTACATTTAACAGGTAGTTAAGTTAGGTGCTTTAACAATCAAAAAAGTATTGACTTTTATGCCAAATTGTGATATTGTGAATCATTACAAAATGTCCATAAAAGCTTTTTGCTTTGAAAGCTTATTTCCCACAAAACAACCATTATGTTCCTTTCATCTGAATACTGTGTATCCTTTCTGCTATAGGTACATTTTATCAACAACAAAATGAAGAAAATTGATGCAAGTGGGCTAAGTTTATCCAGAAATAGTAAAATATGTTTTTTCGATAGAAAACGATGGATCAAAATGATGAGAAAAAAACAAGTATATCAAGCAATGGTAAAACAATCTTTAATAATGAAAATCAATGGTGCACATTGATGGAAATACACTAACAGTATTCTGTAATTAAAAAAAATGGTGTTTCAATGGAAAACAATGGATCCAAATGTTTGCAAAAGAAGTAAGTTTATTCTGCAATGGAAAAAAATGGTGTTTTAATGAAAAACAGTTACTTGAACCATTGATTCCAATAATTGTTTTTCATTTTCTCTTAAAAATGGTGTTTTAATGAAGAAAAAACATTAAAATCAGCCCAGAAAAATGGTATTTCAATGATTTATCTGAATAAAATGGTGTTTCAAGGGTGTTTTAATGGAGTTTCAATGCTTTTTTTACCATTTCATTTCGCTAAGGGCTGTACTGTTTTTTGTTGTTGTTTTTTTAAGTTTGTTTGCTTTTTTCAAACATGCTAATAAATAAGTATAATGCAAGAAACAAATGAATTATTAAGCTTTTACAATTACCATTCATAATTACCAGTATACCCCTTTTCTCAAAATCCCAATCTGCTTTGCAGAAACAACATCAATATATTCTTGAGTCAGGCGTGTGTTAAAGGGGTCTTCATCACTGTCAGTTATAGCTCTATAATCTAAAAATAGTTGCTGAATATCAAAATTGTTTGTAAACCATAGATGAAAAATGTATTAGGCCTGTAGCAGAGTAAAACTTACTTTAAAGGCACATTAAAGGGGAATAAATCACTCAAGCTTATAGCATATCTGATTATTATGACAGGTTGTCTCCCTTGATACGTTTAACTCGAAATAGATGTACAGCAATTTAATTTCATGTTATTATGGCAAAAACGAAAATTAATAATCTATAGATAATTGCTGCCCATCTGGACCTTTGCAACCATTATTTTTTTTAAAAAGAAAAAAAAACATTCGAAAGAGGCCTGGCATACATTTCCAAAAACATCTCAAGTTGAGTTTTCCCTAAATTTAACTGAAAGTTTTGAGGATGTAGTACTCCCCCTGTTGAGTTACTCTGAGAGTAAAGTAATTTTGCAAATACTGCTATGTTATTATCATCTAGTTGCATAGATTTTTTTTTTTTCAAAACTGTGGTTATACGGAATTTGTTGTTTTTGATTTGAGGGAAATATCAATTTGTTTGTTTGTTAGGTTTAAAAATATCAATTTCATTTCATGAAAATCCAGATAATTGAGTGAGATGATCATCCACTGTCACTTCTCACCTGGGGTGGGAGATCATGAGTTCATTCCCTGGTATTCATTGAATAAGTAATGGAAGCTGTCTTTGGTTTTTGTTCAGTCCGAGAGAAAGAAATTATTTCAAGCTGAAATGTGTTGATATGTATAGATTTGACAAACTGTCTAGAATGTGACATTTTATTCCATGCTTTGATTGAAATATATTCATGAGTGATAAATGATATCATACACAAGTGGATATAAAATGGTATCATTCTCATTGTGATTAACGTTCCTGCAGGCCTAATAGTAAGGTAATCCATCCATCATTTAATAACAATCATGGTCCTTCAAATGATTACAAGAAAACTTTCCACAATCACTTGATGGACCATGATTACAAGCTTAATTCAATGGATTACCTTAAAGGAACATCACATTTATTGAGCCAGGTTATGAAAATAATGATTTATATCAAATTAATAAAAAATATATCATAATTGAGGCTCCTCAGTGGAGAATTCTGAAGACATGAGAAAGAAATAAAAAGAAAAAAGTTGGATAGACATTAGAATAGCTTAAGATTATTGAAATTATTGGTCACAACGTGCTCATGGTGAGCTATTGTGATCGCCTTTTTTCCATCGCCTATGTGTGCGTGCGTCTGGCGTCAACAATTTCCTTTAAACATCTCCTAAACCGCTAAATGGATTTTGACCAAACTTCACAGGAATCATCCTTATGATGTCCTCTGCATACATGCCATATCTCCCGGCGGGAGATTAAATCTCCCGGGATTTGGACTTGTCTCCCGATCTCCCGCCGGGAGGTGAAAATCTCCCGGTCTGACTTAAATCAAACTGGTTTCCCTTTGAACTCAGTATAATCCATTTTATTACCGACCTATGATACAGCATTAGGAAGATTACGTAAGAACATGTGTTAGTATCAATCCTGACCAGTGTGCTGTACACAGCCACAAGTAATGTGTGATTGTCCTTATCCAATCAAATTGCATAATTCAGACAGGTAGCAGATTGGACACTCTATCAGTTGAAACAATTATCGTCGGGTAATTAGCAGCTATCAAGGCAATACTAAAACAGTACACAGTTTCAAAAAAAAAAGCAAAAAAAAAAAGCTAGAATGAGTAAGGTTAGGATGGTACACTGTAATAAAGACGTAAATCTTATCATGGATAAAAAAGGTCCCGGAGAATAGCTAATCCTTACTTACCGGAAGTGTAAACAATAAATGATAATTAGATCAACTGTTTACCAATCATTTAAATCTTAACAAAACTCATCATATTGACACATCATAGAAAGTACACCTCAGCTAGCGATAAATTGCATATGAATTGCAATTTTCACACCGAAAATGACTTGATAAACAAGGGATATCGTCTGCTGAGTAATTTATTATAATGAGATGTCATGATCGGAAGAGTTGGGTAACCACTTCATACCACCATACCGTACACGATAAATATTTTAAGCTAGATAATATTTTAGCTAAAAGCAATTTAATTCAGAAAAAAAAAGAATACACAGACGGAAGGTGAAAGTATTATTAAAAATGATCTAACTTTTTATCTTTATTCATCCCCATTAATTAAAACCTTATGATCAGAAATCATTCAATAAATCAAAGATACTGTACATATCAATTTAAATGTGTTTACATGTAAATGGCATGTTCTCCAATTTGTTACAAGTTAGTGTTGCATTTAATGTAAAACAGTGCTTGTGGAAAGTTAAGTTTCTATTTGAATTAGATTTATTAATAAATTTTGTATTTTTTTTACATATAAATTTCATATGGTATTTTCATTAAATGCAATAAACAGTATATAACATAAACTGTTAATGAATTTAATGAAGGGATAATCAAATGTGTATTTTTTTAATTTTTTATTAAGAACGTCTCTTCGATATATGTCGTAAAATCTCCCTGGCTGGACCCCAAATCTCCCTGTGAAAATTTCAAAATCTCCCTGGGAGACATACTGAAAATATGGCATGTATGCCTCTGTCAAAGTTGTTCAATTTATTTTGATTGGTTGAAGAAGGTCACAGGAGCTAAAAATAGATTTTAAATATGCAAAATCTTTTTCTGCAAAACTGCAAGGCCTAGAGCTTAGATATTTGGTGTGTAGCATTGTCTAGTGAACCTCTACCAAGTTTGTTCAAATCATGACCCTGGGGTCAAAATTGGCCCCACCGCAGGGGTCATTTTGATTTTACATAGGCTTATATAGGAAAAACTAGAAAAATCTTCTTGTCAGAAACCACAAGGCCTTGAGTTAAGATATTTGATGTGTTACATGGCATTATAGATATCTACCCAGTTTGTTCAAATCATGGCTCTTGGGTCAGAATTGGCCCTGCCCCAGGGGTCACTTGATTTTACATAGACTTATATAGGGGAGTCTTTAAAAGATCTTCTTGACAAAAACCATGATCATGGGTTTAGATATTTGGTATGTAACATGGCCTTGTAGACCAGAACAAAGTTTGTTCAAATCATGACTCTTGGGTCAAAATTGGTCCCACCCTAGGTGTCACTTGATTTTATAGCTATAACTATCAAAATTTGTACCACAGGTTCAGTTTTTGTGTGGAATTACGATTATTTTTCTGTATTTCTGCATGAATTTTGTATTCAGTATGACTGTGTTATAAAAGGCAATATGGGCAATATTTCTCAGGTGAGCGATTCAGGGCCATAATGGCCCTCTTGTTGTTATTATATTCTAAATAATATACTCAGGCCAAAAAAAAAAAGTTCTGTTTCTGGTCTCCCAACTGACCCTCTTTTTAACGGCCGACCCTAAAGTTTTTTTTACCTTTCCGCCTTTGAAAAAATTATTTCCTTTTTTTATACTTTTCGTTTCATGTAAAAAAAAAATCCCGACCCTCTTTTTTATATGCTGGAGAGATGCTAAGAGAGGCAAAGAGAGTTAATAATTAGATATAAAAAGGACAAAAAAAGTTCCATCAAAACTTATCTTAAATCAGAAATATGACCAAGTGTGTCACACTATTGAGACATGAAGTTCGGCAAATGGAACAGAAGCTCAGATAGTTCATTCAGTCAGAAAATAATTCAGGAATTCTTCAGATCTGTTGTAAATTTTAAACTGATCTACACTTGGTATACATACTTAATCTGTTAATTCTAAAAATGCTATATTTCTTAATTGGACTTGTCGTTCCTTCATTTTGGACTGAACTTAGTTATTGATGTGGGTGCATGCTGGAAAAGTTTTTAGTGCAGACCATTATCAGATGACATGGATGTGCAGGCTGATCTTGGTCTGCACTGGTCGCAAAGGTAGTCAAAAGTTCCCGCAGCATTGTGAAGATGAGAAGGTCATTCTTGAAATTTTGAAACAAGTACTGTACTTTACCGGAGTACTTGGATGGGTGTGCTCACCCTTGTCTCTTGTCAACCATCACCAAGATTTACTGTAAGAGTAGGTTTTGCATGACTTACCTGACTCTTCACAAAAGTAGAATAATATTAAAACAGAAGTATTGCATTTAAAAAAAATGCTCTCACATGAACTTCAAAAATCTCCTTTGGGACATGTTTTATTTTTTCACAGATTTATGGACTGTTTTGAACACAGGTAGATTCCTCTTTTTTTTAACAACATCTGAATAGATTCCAATGAAATGTTATTGGAAGCTTTGCTACATTTTTGTACTTTGAGTGTACAAGAAGTTTATATGAGCAACGTTCTAAACTTCGTGACTTTTGTATATGTCAGCATTGCAAATGATGCTTTCAATGGATACTGCTAAAATAGCAGGGTGGCAACTGACAAAGTAGGTTGTTCGCATGTTATGCTATTAATGTGCACAATGCTTCTGATACCCTTGATTTGAAGCTTATGTGTTTTAACCCCAGTCAAGACATATAGGGTTTTGGTATAGAACCTTGTTTTGCTTTCCTGCACTAAGTGGTCAACTTGTATTTAGTGGTCAATCATTGTTTGCTACATTTTCTATATAGACAAAGAAGGAAAATTTTAACTGTTTAAAAGATTTTTTTAAACTTTGCATGAATATAGTGAATCATAAAAGAAACATTTTTATGAAAAAAAAAATGGGGGGTCACCATTCTTCTTTTTGAGTTATCTGACCCTGAATGTGATATTTTAGCACTTTTAGTCCATATCAAGGGCAGATAATTCAAAAAAAGGCAAACAACACCTCATAAGTTTTCAAAATTAATGTTCAGTACTTTATTCCCTGTCTCTGTACAAAATTTGTAGAAATTCTATGTGACAGATTTTATACGTTGATCACTCATGCAAATATATATCAATTTTCCTCAAACTATCTCCTCTTTAAAAAAAAATGCAATATATTTACAGTTTTAAACATATTCTATTAGATCAATTGGTTTCAAGTTTTGCATAATGACTTAAAATCACAAACATTAATAAGAAATAAAATAAGGTATTAGTAAAATTTATTTTGAGTTATCTGCCCTTGAGAATGGCCTAAACGCGCTAAAATATCACATTCAGAGGCAGTTGACGGAACCTTTATGTTTGAATCTTAAAAAAAAAAAAAAAAAAAGTTTATCATAGTTAATTTGCTATCAAACTGCAGATTAAAATATACATGAAAAATGCCTGCGGCTCTGATTGAATACTGCAGCTACACGACTGTGTCATCAGTCCATTAACAGGTTAACCGTGTAACCCTGGATAATCCAATTTATGAAAACAGTAAATATTAATTGACTTAATTGTGCGGAATCTTGTCTGCAATACCCCAGCACAATGATGCCCAAGATTACAAATTGCAAACATTGGGGCAATACCTTGTTCTTTTATTACACGTGTAAAGTTCCGGCAATTTCCTTAAGCGTAATTCCAAATAATTATTTAACTTTTTATCGAAACGTTTTCACCGCGATCAAAACAAGTAATTTTCTAATTTCTCGTTATCAGTTTGATAAACTATGATGTAAATTTATATTAGAATTCGAGGGTGGTTACGCCGAGAATGCAAAGGTTTTTTGCAGCGCCATCATGACGATAACGATATTAACAACATTACCTCAGCAGGGGATTGCATTAGTGCATTACCATAGATTGGTCAGGCAAAGTGTACGGCACGTGGAACGGTCATGGTAAAAGTCAGCGGCTTTGAAATATTAATCATATTAATATGCCATTTATTTGATTATTCTTGTTTAATATTTGTCGTGGGTGAGTAAATGTTACGTTATGTTTATGTGCCCGTGTCAAATAAAAAGGCCAAATGCAATTCAGTTTTGCCTGAAGGCTGCTATGGTAATGCAGGCTTTTCTGATGGTTGCTTGCAATTGCAAGAAATGAAAATGAGTTTTCAATTTAGAAACAGTCCTAATGCACATGCAACTTTTCAGGTCTTGGGTGTAATGGCCAAGACAGTGCATGATTACTGTCACAAATGTTCCAAAAGCTTGGAATATTTGTGTTCCCGAATTCTTTATGGTTTAAAAATAGCAGATAGCATCATGTTACAGCTGAAGACATATTTACAAACATCACTTTAATACATGTTAACATAATATATGGTCACTCATCAAGCATATTACAAACATTTATAAAACATATATAAGAAAAAAAACCTAAGATAAATAACCAGTATCATATATATATATATCATAACCATATATGTCCGTCTTTACTTAATTTTGCCACACAGGAGTCCAATATGAAACACCCACACAGGTATAATGTTAATCAGTATCTTTCCACACAGGAGTACCACACAGGTGTAAAGTTATTTTCCACACAGGATTACAATCGCAATAAAACCACACACTCATGTATAAAGTTTCCACTCAGGAACTGCAGTGACTGTATACAATAATTTACCACACAAGTTCAGTTCTCCACACAGGAATTTGGTATTACAACTCAATAAATATATAGGTTATGTTATTATATAGGTATGGTATTACACCTCAATAAATATATAGGTATGTTAAAGGACCAATAAATGTGTATGCGGCTAACCACACTAAAAGTCTTTATACAATTTAATCAAACACCGCACATAATATGCACCAGCTTAGTTATAACATATTATCTCATTTTACTATATTAAAAACGTAAAAGAATTTGTTTACGCCTTTTCACACATAAATGAATTTTTCTGAGCAAATACCCGATTGTATTTGTCAATGATGTAACACATGTTCACATCACAAACACACGACACGCCAATTTCCTCAATACATGTCAGGAACTGGTATCTTATCTTGGCCTCCGTAGAATAACGAGCTATATAACAAGGGTGGTAGTTGTTATAAGTTCTTGTAGTTTGTCGAATATGGACGATTAACCAGTGGAGGTCAATACCCGTAGCCACCTAAAATAAAGAGGGAATGAACGGGAAACTAATGGGCACTTAAATAATAAATTTCAAAGAAAAATCTACGCCATAACATTTCAAGTTAATTTCCATACTGAAAATGCCAGGACAGAGGAATGGGGGTGGGGATTAAACTTACAGTATTTTACATAACAGCTGTTCTTCTACACAACGTCAGGAATTTAACTTCTATACATAAAAATGCAACCAACCACATCGTGTGTGTGCCAACTACTGATGTCCAGCTCAGAATGACCATGCACTCTTACACAAGTACCAAAACACATAGCTATATACAATAAAACCAATCACCCGTGACACTAAACAGGTAAGATAAGATTGACAATTAATAGTACTGAGAGTGCTGAACTGAATATTTTTGTGACAATTACTTAAATAAGTATGTTTTAAAATGAATGATAAATGTTAAAAAAAAATGAAATAATAATAGAAATATACGTGAATTATTTATCTAAAGGACAATGTATGCGAAGTTTTTACATACAAAATAGAATGATTTCTATTTGTTGCACAATTTGTAGATAGTACAGACCTGACAAAGCTACAACCTACAAAAGTACTTTTTACAATATAAGACATGTAAGGAGAGGTTTTGAGAATTTCTCGCCCAAAGTGGGGATCGAACTCGGTAGCCAATGAACACCACTGCGCTACGGCGCCGTTGGCCTGGATTTTCCTATGACGTCTTCAACTACTATCTCCGAATAGCATACGGAGATGCCGGCTAAGTAACAGTGTACTTTTCCTATAAATGAACACGTCTTTTTATATTCCGTAAGTTGTATTCATTCAATAAGAGAACTGGAGAATCGTATTACAGATATATTTTTGTCTCATCTCTCTTAACATTCTTCCTGAATTGATGGTATTATCTTTAAAAAATGATATAAACTAATTTATAAAAAGGAAAGAAATATACGTTAAAAAGTCAATATACTTCAAGCTTGCAACACATGTACATAAATCTATATCTTAAATAATGTTATAGGATTAGTTTTCCTTACCGTGTTCTGGGAGACCATGAACTTGATTTCAATATTGTTTATGGGCCCTTACCTTTTCCTGTGTTAAATGCATGCATTTCTTTTCCGTAGAAAACACCATTTTGAATCATTTTTACGAACCGACGACCTCCCGATTCCAGGACGGACGCTCTAAGTACTCGGTCACCTGGACTGGTCTGAATATAATGCGTATGCACCCAAGTTTTTCAAGATAGAAATGTCACCCCATTTCTTTTATTGCTTCTGCAACCAGTGCTTCAGGTTGGAAGAGTTGTTTAATTGTTTGATGCGTGTGCATCCAAATCTTGTTTGGTTACTGTTTAATGTACAACCGACAATTTTCAGTCATTTGCAGACGATGTCTACCTGAGACAGATATAGTGCTGCCACACTGCAGTATCACGCTGTAGACATGTGACATGATATCACCCAGTCACATTACCCTGACACCGGGTCAACCAGTCATGGAACTGCCCGCGAGCGCGAAGCAAGAGAGCTAAACCAGTACCATATTTTTACTCCAAATCTTGCAAGACGTGAGCGTCATTTAAATGCTTTATGATTTACAGCCAATTATTTCATGATGGAAGCGCCATACTACTGTCTCATGTTTGTGCAACTAAAGCCAGCAATTTAAACGTCATTTAATTGTTAAATGTATGTGCTGCTAAGTTTTGCAAGATGGAAGCATCATTTCAATGTTTTATGCTTTTGCAGCATAATCTTGAAAGCAAGATGAAAACGTTTATTTTAGAGTAAAGAACTGTATGGATACTATCGTATTATACTTGTTGATATATACAATAAGTATGTAAGTTATCCAATTGAGAAAAATGAAACTAACCCTTGGTAGAGGATCATAAGCAATTCATCTGTCTCATGTTGCAAATAATTTGATTTTACTAATATTAGATGTCAATATTTCTATCTATGTATACTTACAGTATTGTCTTAATTTTCACAATCTATTATTAATTTTGAGGACAAAAATCATATTTGTTAAAACTTGTAATAATTATACATATCACAAGGTTTTAAAATTAATAAATTCAATCTTCATGACAATATATGCTCTAACGTGTGTATAAAATAATTTTCCAATTTCAAAAAAAGAAAAAAAGAAAAGATGAAAACGTCGATTCATTGTTTCAAAAAGGTTTTTCAATTATTGCTAGATGGAAGCGTCATTTCATTGTATCATGCTTGTGTATCAAATATTGCTAGATGGAAGCGTCATTTCATTGTCTTATGCTTGTGTAGCCAAAGCAAGAAAGATGGAAACGTCATTTCATTGTTTCTTGCGGGTGCAGCGAAAACAAGCCAGATAAAGTTTATTTTTTTTCAATGCTTAAAATTTTTTTTTTAAATTCACTTATGAACAAAGTTTAAAAGGTTTTTTTCCAAAAAGCCATTTCATTGTTTCATGTTTGTTCAGACAAAGCTTGCGAGATGGAAGCGCCATTTCTTTGTTCTTCCTTGTGCAGCAAAAGAAAAAAAAGCAAGATGAAAGCGTCATTTTATTGTCTCATGCTTATACAGCCAAAGCAAGCAAGATGAAAGCGTCATTTTATTGTCTTATGCTTATACAGCAAAAGCAAGCAAGATGAAAGCGTCATTTTATTGTCTTATGTTTATACAGCCAAAGCAAGCAAGATGAAAGCGTCATTTTATTGTCTTATGCTTATACAGCAAAAGCAAGCAATATGAAAGCGTCATTTTATTGTCTCATGCTTATACAGCCAAAGCAAGCAAGATGAAAGCGTCATTTTATTGTCTTATGCTTATACAGCAAAAGAAAGCAAGATGAAAGCGTCATTTTATTGTCTCATGCTTATACAGCCAAAGCAAGCAAGATGAAAGTGTCATTTTATTGTCTTATGCTTATACAGAAAAAGCAAGCAAGATGAAAGCGTCATTTTATTGTCTCATGTTTATACAGCCAAAGCAAGAAAGATGGAAACGTCATTTCATTGTTTCTTGCGAGTGCAGCTGAAACAAGCCAGATGCAAGCTTCATTTTATTTGTCTAATGCTTGTGCAGACATATCTTGCAAAATAGAAGCGTCATTTCATTGTTCATGTTGCGAAATGGAAACACCTTTTCATTGCATAATGCTTGTGCAGCCAAAGCAAGCAGGATGAAGATTGTTTCACTTATGGAATTTTTTTTTTGCGAAAGCAAGCAAGATGAAAGTCATATCATTTTTTCATGTTTGTGCAAGATTGCAGCGTCATTTCTTTGTCTCATGCTTATACAGCAAAAGCAAGCAAGATGAAAGCGTCATTTTATTGTCTCCTACGTATGCAGCGAAAGCAATCATGATAAAAGCACCATTTCATTGTTTTATGTTTGTGCAGACAAATAAAGCAAGATATTCCTTTTGGAACATATAGAAGTGGCGTGAAAACAGGTAAATAAGCCAATCCGGACGATGGAAGTTAAAGGTGAAAATGTGTATCCGACATATCCGACAATGCCAAAATTTCACATAACTATGTGTTAAAATGGAAAGTAGTATTACAAACTTATGCACAGTAAGTAAGTAATTGCTTCATTAAAGTGGCATGTGTTATACAATATATATATTAATAAAAATAAGCAATGAAACACCCAGTAACTTTGAGACATACAAACATAATGAATTAAACAGTAAATGTAAATTAAATGTAAATATGAAAGATAAGATGGACTATTGTTTTTGTTGGTAATTTTAAAGAAACCTGATTCAGAAAAGTGCTGTCGAGAAAATTAAAATTGATACAAAGAATACTTAAAATTACGGGTTAGGAACAGAGCAGCTTAGTCTAAAATCAAATGTACATGTATGTAATGCCTGGAACCAAGTTGAAAACTCTACGTGCATCTCCCCACACCTTAATGACAAAACGTGTTAATTCCGCTGTGGAAAATATAATATTGAAGTCGTTCGCGCAGCAGATATGCAATTTACAAAGTGAATCCATTCAGGTATGAATTTTTACGCCATCATACCCAAGCTTAATTCGGAATCCGATTCCAAGCACAATTAAACGATAAATATTTGATTAGATCGAACTATCATTGAAAAGGGTCAATTTATATTAAAAGTAAAAGGCATCGGGAGAAGCAACTAATTTTTCGCGGCGTTTCTCGGTTCAATAACCCAACGGAAGAAATGAATCATACAAGACAGGATTTTATCCATAATCTATAAGCTAAAGTGTTGTAATTATGTGACTGAGTACACAACGTGGTTAAGACCGTTCTCAAAGACCCGCAGGTTTTGATTAGAAGTCAGCATGGAGCTTTAGAGTAAATGAGGGTGAAACAACTCCGCCGACCTGATGGCATATCTGTGTTGCCTACTTGCTCTTTGTCTTTCATGTGATTTTTCTGTTGGATCTTTTTCTATTTTTAAATATTTGGATCTTCTCATGTCACAATGACGTCCATTATTGAGTAAATTATAACAATTCCTAGTATTCCTGTTGCGTACCATGTGACATGAAATTGTACAAGGGCGCCTTGGTTTAGTGGTAGCGTTAATGACTGTGAATCAGAATGTCGTAGGTTCGAACCCATTTGAAGACAATACAATACTCTTTCATGACCTCCCAGGTACGAAGTTCTGGGGTCCTATTTTACTTATTGTGAAATCATTAATTTTCGTGGGCCACTAGTTTTCGTCGATTTTGTGGGGTTTTATCCACGAATATAATCTCAAGAAAAATGTTCGTTGATATTAAGTTTCTAGAACATAGGTCCACGAATAAAAGTACCCACGAAATTCCCTTAGGTACATAATCAACGAAACTTAATTTCAACGCAAATTAATGATTTTACAGTGGCCTATTTAGTCTTTTAGATGTCAGCATGGACATCTAATCTTAGTCGTAAGTAAGCTATTCTACACTGTGTCAACTGATTTCTTGTGTACATGATTAAACAAAGAAAGGTGATTAATTGCATTGTATTGCACAAACTAACCACTATATATAAAGTCAGAATGTCAATACTGTTACCATGCTGTGAAATTAACAAAACGGATTTTTTCATAAGAAGTTTAGTGAAATGGGGCCCTTGTCCTGTCCAGAATTTTTATAAGCTGTATGAACATGTTTCCTAATCGACTTCAAGATGAAACGTTTCTTTTTTATACATAAATCATATACGACATGATACAGTGTTAGTAGACTATTTTTATAGCATAAGTTGAGAATCTAACATAATAGTCATTGTTTATTGAACATATTTAACTCGTTGGCTAAATAATAATTTGAGGCAATTCGTTTAATATTTTAAATAAACCGTAGGTTCACTATCTACATGTAAACTAGATAACTTAAATGATACGAAGCGAAACTCTGTCTAGTTTCATATAATTGCAGCCAAAGAGTTGGGTATTTTCACGAAGACCAAGAATGGTTGGTTCCAGCTATTGTCTATGTTTTTGTCAATATGTTGTTATAGATTCTGTGTACTTGATGGCAGTTGTTCGGTTTACATGAATACGCCATAAAAAGTAGTTCATAAAGCTCAAATTGATTAATTTCAATGCTTTTTTTTTTACTTTGTTAAGTTATGATAAATTTCAACATGGTACCAACAACAAGAAGTCAGTCCTTTTAGCGTTTATTTCTTTAACCATGAAAAAAAAAGATTAATCAATACTTTATTCTTGTAAATGTTTCAGGTTGAAAATTTTCGAAATGATCTGTGATCTGTAAACTAGATCCATATACATGTTCTAGAGCTGGTAGTCTATACGACCTGTGTTATACATTTATGAATCTACGCAATACGCTCAGCTGTTTTGAATAAATATTTACTAGTATAACATTCTAGCATTCTCACTATATCACACTCATCATAGGATCTATATACAGATGAACCCGTATTAGCGGCCACCTGCATTAAGCGGTCAACCTGCATTAAGCGGTCACCTGCATTAAGCGGTCGACCTGTATTAAGCGATAAACCTGTATTAAGCGGTCAATCTGCATTAAGCGACCAACCTGCATATAACGATCAGTTTTGATATTACCAAACTAGCATTTTGTTATTGTTAAACCTTAATTTAGCGACCACCTGTTGAACTTCTCTTGTTCTCTTGACCGACCGCTTAAGACAGGTTTGATTGTTGAGTGTTTAAATGTCAAATATGTATTCAAATACAACAATGTCATATATGATGGCAATGTGGTATTATGCTTAAGTCCAAGTAAAGTGTATGTACTGTTAAAAAAAGCCAAGACACTTTTTTAACCAGTAATTATTTTCCTCATTCTTTTATACCGTACCTGGGCTTATATTCGAGTCACGTCCGTCTGTTGGTTGGTCTGTAGACGAGATTTGTACGCTACCTTGGTCGGATTTTGATCAAATTTTACATTACTGATAAGTACTAAGTTGGCACGTCTTGATTCGCTAGATTTTAAATGAGTTATGGTGCTTTGCTATATTTCTCAAATATATTTTTTCCACGCTCTTTCTCACCTACCTTTGGCCGGATTTTGATTTAACTTCACAGTAATAATAAGTACTAAGCCTTGTTGTGCATATCGTTGGCACATCGTGATTCTCTTGATTTTAATTGAGTTATGGCCCTTTGTTACATTTCTTAAATGTATTTTGTCCGCGTTATTTCTTGGCTACCTTTAGTCAAATTTGGATCAGAATTTACAGCATTAATAAGTACTAAGCCAAGTTGTGCATATCGTTGACACATCTTCATCTGCTGAATTTAAAAAGAGTTATGGCCCTCAAATATATTTTGTCCACACATTTTCTCAGCTACCTTTGGTCGGATTTTGATTGAACTTCACAGTAACAATAAGTACTAAGCCAGCATAGTTCCGCATTTCGTTGGCACATCGCGATTCGCTCGAGTTTAAATGAGTTATAACCCTTTGTTACATTTCTTAAATGTATTCTGTCCGCGCTATTTCTCAGCTACTTTTGGTCAGATTTTGATTGTTTTAATTTTGCATATTTAATAAGTACAAAGCCAAGTTGTGCATATCGGTAGCACATCATCAGTCGAATTTTGAATAAGTTATGGAGCCAGATTTTAAAGTTATTTTGTTTTGTTATATTCATTGAATATATTTTACCCATGCACATTCTTAGCTACTTTATTAAACATCACAATAATTATAAATACCAAGTCTACTTGCTCATATTAAAGGCATGTTATGATTGCTTCATTTTTATCGAGTTATGTCCCCCTTGCATATTATTTATCTGCTCTATTTCTAAGCAACTATTGGTCAGATTTTGATATATATACTTTCACAGCATTTTTATGTACCAACACTAGTTGCACATATCCTTAGCGTGTTATGACAAGTTTTTTTTATATATTTATTTTTATTTTTGTCGGCGATACGTAATTATATGAGTGTACCAGATCTGTTTTTATGTGTGTTTTTATTTTTGTCGGCGATACATAATTATATGAGTGTACCAGATCTGTTTTTATGTGTATTTTTATTTTTGTCGGCGATACATAATTATATGAGTGTACCAGATCTGTTTTTATGTGTATTTTTATTTTTGTCGGCGATACATAATTATATGAGTGTACCAGATCTGTTTTTATGTGTATTTTTATTTTTGTCGGCGATACATAATTATATGAGTGTACTAGATCTGTTTTTATGTGTGTTTTTATTTTTATCCTACATCTTTATAAAGACTTTCTGACATGGCAACAGTAACTGTCACAAAGTGGTATCTAGGGGTATTCATCATTTCCAATGCTATTTCTTGTCTGAAATAGAATCGCTATTCTAATTTCAAGTATTTAAATGTTGTTGTTGTTTTTTTAAATGACAGTACGGCATATTTAGAATGACGGGTCCCCGAACTCGTACTGAGAATGGGTAAATTTAATGTCTAAAAATATTCAAATGGTCTATTTGTTCTTAAATGAATTTTATTGCACAGTTTGTCCCAGTCACAAGACATGTTATTATCAATCTCATTAAAAGTTAAGTAAATTGTAACGTGCAAATAATAATAAAAAATAATAATGAAATAATAATGATAATAAAATAATGATAATAATAAAAATAGTAAAATCTCTATTTTTAGAGGGTAACTTAGTAAGAGCAATTCAATTTTCCATAAGAATGACAATGACAGGATTTGTCATTGTATTTTAGATAAATAAGATTTCTAGATAGATTTTATTCTGGGAGCCACCTTTTCTGTTTAAAGTGACTTTCAGATCAATAGCTATATAGGAAGAGTATGATAATCATGTATCACCCGAAAACAGATGAACAGTGATCAGAAAATGTCATTCATTTCACTGGTATTTACTTTTTTCCTTCTGTTTAGAGTTTTTAAAAGATATCCTCCAATATCAAACACAATTTATGTCAGTTTCTATCAAGAGCTTTTGACACATCGCAAAACAATAAACGTATGTTTTTGGGGGTTTTTTTTGGTTTTTTTGTTCGTTGTTTGTTTTTTGTTTTGTTTTTTCTCGTCTGAAACTTTAAACAATATGGTCATACCACGTGGTATGTTCCATCATTTATCAACATCTTCTGCCTTGATTCAGAAGAGAAAACTGCTTAATTATTTTATTTCTTCATCAAATTAAACAGCAGAAGCGGAAAATCGTGCCCTTCGCACAGGCTGTAATGATTATTTTGTTAGATATACAGTACATTATGTATTTATATTAAGGAAAACACTATTTGTGATGCTCTTTCGCGATTACAAAATCTTAATGTTTTCCCGAATATTAGGAAATATATTGTACTGTATCCCATTAAAATGATGAACAACTGTCTAGGCAAAAATACTGCTTTGCGACAGCCTTGAATGACGTCACATATCACGTGTTATGGCCACCCTGTTAAATATCAGGAAGTTGATAAACAATGCTGTTGAATGATATGAGTTTATACATGTAAATCGTCGTAACTTTTCAATAATTCACTTAAAAAACATTACTTTTCAAATAAAACCTTTTGATTTAAAGAGAAATATTCGAATTTCATCATACATATAATGGAACCACACCAAAGCACCATATACAAATGTTCGACAATCACGGGCGTCGCCGAAAATATCCGACTAAGATATATACTTTTGTGCAAACGTCGACCTGGAGAGCATATGAGTAATACAGAGTATAAACTGCGTGAAAAGAATCAAACCAGATGACCGGGTGCCTATACAAATCGTCCGCAACCGACGCTAAGCCTATTTCAAACCGATATGGTTTCCGAACAACATTCTATGACATCCTAATTAGTTCCTAATATACAGTTTTTAAATTTTATATTATTTTTAGGTCCCTGCATTAGAGCGAGACTTGTTCGCATTTTGTCGCTGGAAAATGTGTTATTCGTTAATTGAAATAAAGCTTTTGATCCCTCGCCACGGCGGACTAATTCCGCGCATGCGTATTCCCTTGGTGACGCTGGTATTAAAGAATTACGGGATTAGTACACGAGTCTGGCATCTCTACAATGTTTTTATAATGAGACGAGAGATACAATAAAATGTCAATACACTGAAGTAATTTGTTATGACAAATTACGTTGATAGACTTCACAAATATTTGATTGACTCTAGTCTTCTAGTCCGCTCAAAACAGCAAGGTGGGTATCGGAGTGGAAACTTCGCTATAGAAACTCTGTCCCCGGGACCACGGTGCTTCCATTACTGTATTAATATTTATACTGGAATAGTGTTTGTTGCAGACATGTCTTTGTTACGTCGAACGCACGCATGTAATCTGGATATTGACACTGTGTCCCGGAAAACAGAAGGTATCTCGTGGTGTATCATTGATTCGGTGAGGAACAAATAATAAACTTGTCTGCCGTAATGAATTAGAAGGGACATATGGGTGTAGTGCATGGGTCGCTGATGCTGCTAAATGTAACATATTGGGTACAACTTAGTTAATTACGAATAATGGGATTCTAAAAATAAACTTGATCCTCGTGCAGTCGCCATTGTTAAATGTTGCTTGTACAAACGTAATTCCATTTATTTGAATTCGTACCCATGCATAAGTAAATAGCATTATTAATAAATAAGCAAACAAATTAATAAAATGCTTACAAAAAGTTGATACTGCATGGAATTTAAATGGAGAGTTGATTGACTATTTCTGGTGGATTTAACACATACATAATGTACTTTCGAAATTATTTCGTGAATATTCATCAATGAGTACAGTGTTTTAACAGCTGACTGTTGAGTGCTTATTTTAATCATCTGTGATAGTAAAATCATATATCTGATAATCTGATGCAAATATAGCATATATAGAGGGAGTTGGAACCAGTATCTGGATATTGTGACTGAGTTTGGTATCATGCCACTTGTCTACAGTGTGATGTTGCATTGAGGCAGCACTGGGTTTATTTGTCTCAAAAAAAAAAGAAAAAAAAAGATATTTGCAGTTTATCCAAAAGTACAGTGATAAGCCCTGTCCCAGTCATCATTGAAGAAATAGAAAAAAGAAAAGAAGTAGGACCGTAGGGCATTGGGCAAAAATTGGAAAAAAGGAGAGAGAATAGAATGATGAAGAAGAAGAATAGAGTGTGGAGAAAAAATGAGGAGAGAAAGAGAGAAGAGAGTAAGACAGAGACAAAAGGGAGACGTACTGAATACCCTCATCATACCAGCCTCTAATCCAGCGTGGGTAATTATGTGGTGCTGATGAGGAGGTTATCTCATTTGTCATTTACAAAATAGCTCTCCAGTCTTCTGGTTGCTAGAGACTCCTTTGCGCTATTGGCGACGTGTTTAGAAATCAGCGCACGGTGTTCTGTGAGCTTTAGAGACTTAGTAGAGCAATCATTTGTGGGATTTGACAAATATTAGGTCGGTGATCATTTCACAGAACGTAATTAATTTTGATCGAGACAATCGCTTGACACGTGTTTAAGAGAGCCGCAGAATTACAATGAGGGATTCAGCCTGCACTGGGGAGAAAGGATCGCAGTGGCGTCAAGAAAAGGGAATTGAAGAAAGTGTTAAAAGAGTTTGCGTCTGGCAATGCAATACTTCGTTTATTTCCGGTATCCTTCGTATGTTGGGTCGCTAATGACGTCAGAAAGGTTCTCGTGATGACGTCTAGTTCGAATTCCAACAACAATACTTAGCGCTAAGTAAAAAGTTTAATTACTAGAAAGAGGTTGGAACGCTTCAACCCTCCTTGTTCAACGAACTGACTATGTTGACATATACACGAGGACTTACTATTGTATCGCAACGTGTTGGATACAGTCAAACCCGTCTTAAGCGGTCAGTCAAAGGAACAAGAGAAAGTTGCCGCTTAACAGACATCACCGCTAAATTTTAAGAGTTTAATGTATAGCAATATGATACAGTTAAGTATTATAAAAATGACCGCTAAACACAGGTTGACCGCCTAGTACAGGTGGTCACTAATACAGGTTCTATTGTAGTTCCTTATTTATCAGAGCATTATGATATTCGAATAAGCTTTGATTAAAAAAGTTTATCAATTAAATATTTTTAACAAATTGTCTAAGCAGATATTCTTTAAACATGATAAACTTTAAATATGAAATAGTTTGCTCCAAATAAAATCATTTCCTTCATCACATTTCATGATTATTCTCTAATAAATTAAAATTAGATTATTGCACTATATCTTTAATATCATTTTTAAATATTGCATTATACTGTAAGTAAGATATTTTACCAACTAATACTTATCTTACTTACAAACAATATTAAATTAGAAATAAAATGTTTGTGTATCGTTGACAAGGGTAAACAAGGATGAGGAAATGCGTTGTTCTAAGAAATTAAGTATTACTTAGCCCTGAGCATAGACAATTTCACCAGAGGATCGGCAATTCCCGGTATAATTCGCTGATTTAAATTGAATATTCAGTGACTGGGATAAAAATCAAATGTATATCTATTTCCCACTGAACAATGTGTGGAATTATACACCAGCATGTAGATTTGGTGTTCGGGAAGCGCTCGTTGATTTACGTAGGTTTCCGTCTCATTTCGGAGTGAAATGGTCTATTCCATCAACAAACCGAAAATAAAAAAAGAAAAACAAAGCAAGCAAAAAATGGGACACCACTTAATGAATTGTAGCTTTTTATGATCTGGCTTGAAATCGACCAACAATACTTAGCGCTACGTAATACTTAAATTCTTAAACTGGGTAGAAACATTTTCCATCATTACTATATTATGAAATACTCAAGTACACGACTAAGTTGAAATGAATTATTACCTTAATAACTAACAATAATTGAAAAGAAATAACTTTATTCGGGTATTTCATTAGAGAAACAAAGCTAATGAAATTCACCCTTTAAGTTTTACTCAGCGCTAAGAATTGTTGGTTGAATTCGAACCGGATGTCAAAGCGCCTTGTTCAATTTTTAAATTGACAAACATACGTGACCCACAAGTTCCCTAATTATTACAATGTTACGTTTTCGAAAGTAGAAATTGACAAAAATTATTTGATACACTTGAAAATGTACTTATTCTATGTTCGGTATATTGGAACATTAAAAAAGCGAAAAACACCAATTGGCTCCCCGAATCATGACAGTCACCTACTCATATATCAAGTTTACTTGAGATTAACTCCGGAAGTGGGGAAAGTCACGCATATACTCTATTTCTCTCTGTTAATATAGTTCATCTTTTCCCAAATTTTAAAGTTAAGATTGAAAAGATCCTAGGCAAGTTTTTATCTTGACCAGAAAATTGTATTTTATTTACAGTTTACAGAGGTTAAAATAGGCACAATTTATCTAAATATCCCAAAATTTTCGTACGGTATTCGGAATTCGGAGGGTCCGGTTTAGAGAGTATTTTTCAATATGAAATATATAGGGGAAAAATCGGGACTTTTGAAATCGTGCGGTTTAGAGAGTATTCCGTTTTCAGAGGGTGTGGTTTAGAGAGGTTCCACTGTATTTTTAAAAATGATAATAATAAGAAGAAACAAAAATGATTATGATGATGATGATGATGATGATATTGTTGTTGTCTTTTGTTATTTATTAATAGCATCATCAATATTATAAATCAATATAAAAACATGTCAAAAAATCAGTATCATTGTGATGATTTAATTATATAATTGATTGTTTTAATATAAACTCTGTATAACAAGTAATAAATGTGTTCATTGATACCATCATCAATAACCTTTAAAAATATCAGTCTCGCTAGATATCTTTAATCATTCCTTTTTGCACAAATGGCAACTAGAATGTTAATTCTAGAATAACGAATCGACACTTAATTCTAATAGTTTTACAAATTGTGATAATACAAAGATGTAAATAACATAAAACATTACTCCAATCCACAGTCCCATTTCTCATGTATCCAAATATTAATTAATAACACACGAGAGGAAGAAAAACCCTATCCTGTACCGATCGGAAGAAAGCCAATTGACGCTTTCCTTGAAACAACAAATGTAAATACATAGCCATAACTAGATTTCCAATTTAGGAAACAAATTCAAATCTTTCTCAATTATCTCACTACAGATTCCCGAGAAAACACTTTATGCAATTTACAAAACCAATCTTTCCAAGTGAATCAGTGGTAAACAGTAACGGGAATTGAATTTTCAGCTTGTTTCAAATATTTACAAAATGGTTCGCTTTTCACGCTTGGTTTGACGCACAACACAACCATTTGGTCAACTCCTTGACCAGTGGCCCTGAAATCAAAGACCGGTGACCCTTCAGCCTAGACAGAGTGGCGCGAGAAAGGATCGTGGGGCCGAAATAAAATGTCCAATTTTCGGACATCCTCTTGTCAGCAAGTTCATAAATCGAAAAATAATGAAACATTAACGTGTTGTAATTGAATCAGAATTTACGCATGTTGAACTCTAAAGTAATTGCCCTTTAAAAAATGTGTCCATGTTTAAGCGTTTGTAGTTAGTATCATTGTTAGATGTGCTGGAATAGGATTAAATATCTTAAGAAAAGAATGTAACAAAACTTGAGCTGTTAAAACATTAAAATCAAACACATTTACATATGCAGTATAAGTATATATTCCATATAGCATACATTCTAACTGACGATGAAGAAGAAGGAGATGATGATGAAGAAGATAATGATGATTATGATGATGATGAAGAAGTAATAGTAGTAATAATAGCAGCTGTTGTTTTTAACTTGACTTGACTTGACTTGACTATTTGAGTTTACGGTCGCGTCGACAGTATTTCAGTCATATAGCGACGTCCAACTAATTACAGGTGGAGGAAGACCACGAATGCTCGGAAGCATCCGGGTAGAACCACCGATCTACCGCCAGCCAGATGGAAGGCTTCCTCATGACAATCCGAATGACTCTGCCGGGATTCGAAACCACGCGGTGAGGGGCTGAGTGAGTGTTAAAGTCAGTCAGCGACTTTACCCTCTCGGCCACGGAGGCCCCGATTGTTGTTCTGTCTTTTGTAGTAGCTGCTCTGATAGTAGAAGAATGCCAGGAAGAAAATAGATGACAGTTATTGCTGTGGTTCCTACTGGTGTAATTGTAGAAACAACAGTGTTGTTATCAATGTTAGAAAGATGTTACTTTTTGTTGTTGTTGTTGTTGCTGTCGTTGTTGTATCAAAGTCAATATGTGTCTATACAAGATTGACAGAGAGATTCTTAATGGCGAGTGTTTGTGCTAATAATCATTTTCTCGTTGCAAGAAAGAAGGTTTCACCAGTCTTTCATTGAACCTTTAGTTTGTTTAAATCTAAAATGAATTAATTTTCCTTTCGCCTGCATTTCTAAATATTTGGATGTTTGCCCCCTAAGGACATACTTAATTTATCAACATTAACGTTCGAGTAACGTACAAAACTATAAAGACATTTTCACCTTTACGCTCCAAAACGGATGTTGCAGCTTTAGTCGTTAATGACAATATTTTTGTAAATAAATGAAACGTTAACGGTAAAATAAATATGTCGCATTTCCATCAGAAGAAATTAAAATTCACGCTTAATTTTACAAACAAAATACCGAAATTCTTTACGAGGGAAACTGGTTTCTGTGATGCTAGACGAGGTCCGTTCTTTGTAATCTTTGAAGAAGTCAGAGAGCCGGTAATTGGGAATTGATGAAGATCATCTATTTTCCGTGATTGATAAAACATTAGTGATTGGTAAATAAATGTTTTCCCAAGCAGAGGAAACGTCAAAACAGCAGACGATAACAAAGAAATGAAATGATCCAGTACCGAAAATCCCTGTCACGAAACGCTTGTATTACCTTCAAGTGGCAAGCCTCTCGACGATCACGATGGTCGGACGTCTGACAAATTGGCCCCTTCAAAAAACAGATATTATACATTCAAAGTTTTACCAGAGATACAAAATGATATATTTCCTGTAATCTGACGTCCCGTCATACGCTAATTTATCGTGAATAATTCGGGAATTGTTGGTTACGAACAAAAGTGGATTCCGTCTAGGTAAACAGAGTGATTTCATCTGGATTCACCGGCGCTTTCATTACGGCGTCTGTCGCGAACGCAAACACTTATTTGTCGTCAAGGTTACACAATAGTGTCATGCATCCTAAGAAAGTTAGATTATCAAATAATAGCTGTCCAAACGTCTTTAGACTTAGAATAGGGGTTTGGATTGAACAATTGTGACAGGACGACACTTGTCCAATGTTAGTGATCGTTTTCAACGACATGTCTGTCGTCAGGCCGAATATGTTTCATGTGCGTGCCAATACATGGCCGGTTTGAAGAGGTCGGCTATTATTAGATTCCAGGGAAAAATACATTCAGTCCTCATTTAGAAGACACCCATGCTAAACGGTCAAACTTTATTGATTGCTCGCTAAAGACAGGTTAGACATAAATGGTGGAGAGAACTGGATGGATGGATGGATGGATGGATGGATGGATGGATGGATGGATGGATGGTGTTGATTAATTGATCATTTATTTATTCATTAAATCATTCTCTTACAATTTACTTTTAATAGCACGTATGTGTGGTATAATGTCATTTATTGTATTTTATTATTAAATTTCATGTATAAATCAAAGAAAATAGATAAGCGGTAATTTATTCCCTTCATGTCAAACCTAACTAAGATATGTTTCCAAATTGCACGTATTTTGACAGCTAGATTTAATTTCTTACATGGGGATGTGTTTTCCTTCTGGCGTAATTAATCTTTGTCAATTGTATTAATTCTAGTGGGAAGGACGACCCGGATGTAGGTCAAACAGGGTTTGGCGGGAGACATCTCCCCAGTAATAAAGATAAATCGTTATGTGTAGCATGGTCTCAGATGTCCGTATTGACCAAAGTACATTTAGACCTGTGCTTAAAGACCACTTGTCCTTAACAACCGACCTTTCATAAACATTTTTCGTAATCTTTAATCTGGCTGTTTATTAAAGATTTCGAAAAAAATATCTTTAAAGCTTTATTGATTTAATGTCTACTTAGCGACCAACTTTCCTAAGAGGACATACTAGTCGCTTTAGACAGGTTTCAGTCATAAATTAAGAACTTTCTTGCGGACACGCATTCTGACGTCAGAATTTTTTTTTTCGTATATTCATTATGGAAAAGGTGTGGCTTATTATATGGGTATTATTTTTCTTTTATTATAAATATCATATATTAATTTTTATTGATATTTATTCCCCGGTTGCTGGTCTCTGCATGTACAAAAAATATGAGGAAAAAAGAAAATGAAAATTCAAAGCCTTTTTTTTAAATCTGTTTAAGACAAGTGTACAATTGTTAAATCCTACTTTACAATTAATTAATTATAAAATTTTTAAAGATAATTATCATCATCATTTGTTATTATTAATAATAAGCTTCTGTTATAAGTTTATCTTATTTAAATGTATTTTAATTATCTTTTTTCAGGCAAGCGACATATTTCATTATATTCTACCAGTATACGCCGTATCTGTCCTGTGACATATGTCATTTAAGTAACCATATTATAATTGCTTATCAGTTTATCCGACTCAAAAATACACGGTAAGGTCTCGATACAAATGCACGATAGTCTAAGACCGCAATGTCTTTTTTATCCTTCTGTCGCAGTATAAGATGTCCGTATTGTGTTTCTAAATCAAGGTCTTTTCTTCGTCATTTTTCCAATTAAGAAAGGCTTTACATTTTGTTATTCTTGAACTATCTCCTGAGCGCACGCGATAGTCGTCCGAGCAAAAAGAAAGATCCGAAACAATCGAATCAAGTCACAATATAGCTAAAGATACTCGGCTTTAAGTTGATAAGACTAGGCGATCGTATTGCAGAGGGATCCGATTTTCCACCCCTTAATTCGTACTTGTCATTCGTTCCGCGTGACTTGTTTAAAGATGCTGGAATTTGGCGCGTGCCTCCGTTAAAACAAATCTGGGAACCCCGTAATTTTTGTTCTCTGGTGTTTGAAAATTAATCGAACACGTGTTACTAATAACAAAACCTGCCTTTGGTTTGTATCAACAAGATCGTAATGGATTAGTTGCGATCATTGCTTTAAATTATTGTCAGAATATTGCATAAATCGTGTCGGAAAATAACAGTATACGAGATTCACAATTGAATTAGCATTTGATTGTTCCGCGTATCCGTGGATTGCAAATATTTTTATAGTAAATTGGATCTCCCATAACTGAATTTATCCCTGGTCCTCATTTTACCGTTTCGTTGTTGGTTAAATCGGACATTTTGCTTGAATTTTGTTACCAAACAATTAACTGTGTGTATTTAAATCGGTTTAACCAGCATTTCTCTCTCATTCTGTTTAGATTTGTTTCGTAGTTCCTCTGTTCTATATCAGTGCAACCATCGAATAGAGTTTTCTCTCAACAGGGAAGATGGATAGGACATTTCTACAAAAGTTTCTGGTATTAAAAACATTTTGTGAATTCAAAGTCCCCGTCACATAACGAAATACTATAATGTTTGTATGTGCATACCCTTTAAAATTAATTCTTCATGTTATTTTCATTTTTACAAAATACGTCAACGATATGTACAAATCAGACGTTTTGTATCAAGGATAACTAGGGGGGACCAGTGTAAAATTTAATTTGAATTAAATTACTATTAATATTAATTTTGGACCCAAATATAAGAGTCCGAGCCAATCCATATATGAATGGCCCGTCATCTTTATTTTTCAGATGACTAACTTATTTTAAGTTTAACATATTACATGTATTATCTATCAAAATTTGCCAAAGACCACGTATTGTTCATTACATCAGAACACTCAAATTATTTAATACCATGACGAAAAAAGGTTTAAGTTTTGAAACTTATCGTAAAAAAGCAATCAAATAAACCAGTTAAAATCAATCATTGATGATGATTTTAAATGGTTAAAATATACAAGTAAATAGGATTTCACTAAGCGAACCTCGAAGACTATTTATTAAAGGGGCCATCTGGCTTCTTAGTTTGGTCCCAAAACTCAGAGTAATCCCGATGTATTTATCATTCGGAACACCTCGCCCATTTCTACGAAATCCGACCATCGACGGATAAGGCCGAGTAGTTACGATTGTGTATTTATGCGATATAAAAGACGCCATAAGAATAACAATCAATATTGATATTTATACGTATCAATAATGAGTATACGTATGTAATAGTTCTTATGGATAGTTATATTACTTATTATGATACTTGTATTGGAGCACTAAATTCACCTTACATTCAGATTGTTCAAGTTTCGTTTCGATGAAGGCATAGTATCTTGTATTCTGGTCTTATTTTTTTTTATTTATTTTCTTTGCAACTATAACAGTATGTTTTGTATATGTTGTTTCTGTTTGTTTGGTGTTTTTTTTCTCTCTATCTCTAATTTCCATTGTATTCATATGTTTGATTTTTTTGTACTTTGTATTTTATGACCGTTTATATTGCGGCGGAAATAAAGACATACATACATACTAGAAGATGATCCATCCATCATTAAATTGCGAGTATGGTCTATCAAATGATCATGGGAATTATGTAGTAAATGCAAGTCTTTAAAGAGCCTATAGCTGCTTGCATCTGCACTGAAGTCATTTAAGCATTAAAGAACCATGATTGTAATTTAATGATGGGTGGATTACCTTAAAACAGCTCCTTCACAGTTGTTTTGTAGAAATAAAACAACATGTCTTTCTTTCCACTCTCCTTCGTTAAATTGGTTGAAGTCTTTGTTTCCTGACAAATAAAGTCGACAAGAGTAGGCCAAATTGCACGGGAAAACGCATTTTTTTTCGTATATGCACTTCGGGGAATTCTGGTTAAATATAGATTACGGTATCACTGACGCAGGTGCTTGCTGTACCATGTGATACAGTTCGCAACATGGCATCTTTAACTGTCCCGGGTAGCAGATAAGTAAATGTTATCAAAATTTCCATCTTGTGAAGTGAGCGTATCCGCGTCAATTGAAGGCACGCAGAAATAGAATTTCTAAATATAGGTTTAATTTATAATTCTAAATATATTTTATACCGTTTGTAACGCTATAGCCCTCACATTTATTTTACAATCACGGTATCTTGCATTAGCTGACAGTGCGTCTGTTGATGGGTTTTGATAAAGGTGAAACGCACCTACTTAGTTTTAATTCAACTTCTTAGCCAATAGCCATCTTTAAACGTGCTGCTGTAAGTTGCAACAGCTTATAAAGTCACTTTCAGTTTCACACAAGTCAATATTGTCGTCTGTAATTTTATTCCCAGTGACATCAACAGGGAAAACTGTTTTCATTTTGACGTCTGCTCAGGAAAGCAAATATTTTCAATAACTTTTATTATTTATGTATTTTGAACCATATCTTTGCATATTTATGTATCACAAAGGAATGTACTATCCTGGCATTAAGATGCCATTTATCGTTGTATTTTGCGACAGAGAAATATGCAAAAGAAATCTGGAAGTCACTTCAAACACGAATATTGAATATACATATTGGGAGAAGTTTTGAATGGATTTGATTTAAAAGCAAAATATTTATAAATGTTCAAATCGGATATAAATCTAGCTACAATAAGCCATTTTTCACAATAGCAATGATTTCTAGAGTTATATCATCTGATTTATCGCGCTGTTTAGGGTTACATTGACCAAACAGCATAATAACTTTTTAAAATGTGGTTGTATCCTGACACGGATAAATATATAAACCACGATGTCAGAGATACAATGTCACATACATCGTTTAAAATGCATAAATGATTTTCTACATTTAAAATATTAAATAAAATGTTATATTTATTGGACAGAATTTAACATACATGTACATACATGTATTAAATCCCTCGATAATTCAACCCAATAGTCTATGTCCGATTCACTACTTCTGTTTAACGATACGTCACTAAATATTATTTCAAGATGGATGGATATTACAATTCATCCAAAAATGGTGTATATTTTCATATAACACTTGAGGGGAACAAGGTACGTTATAAACCTTGAAAAGTTCCCTAGTCATATTGTAAAATCGTTAATTTTCGTTGACATTAGAGTTCGTTGATACTGTTCCCAATGGAATTTCGTGGGTACATCTATTCGTGAATTCATATCCTAGAGTATGTCTGCTCATAAAACGAACCGTTTTCGTTTCGACCAATATTCGTGGATTAAACCCTCCATGAAACCAACGAAAATTAGTGTCCACAAAACTAAATGATATCACGGTATCTGCTATTAATACTCGTAGTTGCTTTGTTCCATATAAAAGTACACTCAGATTTTCGTGTGTGCTTTTTCAGAACTACAGTTCAACCTGTAATAGCGGTCACCTGTATTAAGCGGTCAACCTGTATTTAGCGGTCAGTTTTAATATTACCAAACGAGCACTTTGTCCATTAAGCGACCACCTCTGTTAAGCGGTCACTTTATCTTGTTCTCTTGAATGTCCACTTAAGACAGGTTTGACTGTATATTACGTTTGGCTTTGAGCATCGTATGGACAACGTGATGTGTGTAAACATTGAAAGAGTTGTTATGTAGGGAAACATAATATATTTTCTGAAAGTGATGATACATTGTAATGAACAGAAAACTGATTGCTTTCTTTATCAATTGAATATATTACAAAACTCCTGGAGTGAATGAATGCACGGAAGATTTTATGCATTACGTTCCATTATGATGCTCGTATGGTACAATGGCTTGTTTAATTAGAATATACGACTCTGTAAAAAATGATATTAAATCTACAATAATTTATTACATATTCCGTTTCAAAAGAGAGTGTGTATTCTGCATTTCGTTAATTAAAATGTAATACTCAATTGCTCCCTTAAAATATAAAGGTATTCTAAATTTGAAAATGCACATGATGTTGTTCACGCCGCGAATGCTCATTTTTATGTTAAACATATTTTGGAACGAACTAATGCATATAAATTTTAGATAACTTGAGTGCATATCTTCTTTTGCAACTGAAAATATTTGAGTATAATTTTGAGAATGCTTAGATAGTATCACGGGTCAGAAACTTTTTATGTGCTACAGGCAAATATTTTAATATCTTCCTGGACAATTCCAAAGAAATAACAGTAGGAGGATGAGGGAAAAGGTCAAACCAGTGCCGGGGTCAACTGTCCTGACATCGCCGTTCGGCCTCAGTCCATTTGAGTCAAATCTAAATGACCATACGGCTACCGTGGGCAGGCCAGAACTGCAGGGACCCCTGCTACGTGGAACAATGTTCAACGGCAGAATTATCATATCAATATCAGAATCAGTTTCGGATTTCAATTATTGAAATTTAATTTCGTTAACTGCTTTAGACACCTTCTGCAATGTCTAGGCGATCGCCGAATTAACACATTTGTGTGAACAGAGACGTTGAGTTTATTGCGATAGGAGGCCCAGCTTCTCTTTATGTAAATGAAAATAAGGAAACATAATCGGACATTTCATTTAGAATAGTTTCTTATTTGCTTTGAGCAGCAGTTTAATATTTGACATATTGTTAATCCGCCTTAACAATGGATGATGCATACATGAACATATGTACCAGTCATTTTCTTTATAATTCGAATTTTTGCCTGACTTAACGTCCAACGGCCAGTATTTCAGTAATTTCGGAAACTTTATCAACATAAAACAAATATAAAGTGCTAATTAATATGAAAATTAAAAATTGCAATATTGGTCATCACAAGTAAATATAATTTCTGTTATTCAAATAACATTAACCGTAGTGATAATAAAATTATAAGACATTTATTTTGAATAAACAATTGAAGTTACCAATATGCACGAATCGATACCAATTCCTAACAACGAACTGACCAAAACTAAAGTCATGGATACTTAGGCTACTGAATATAGAACGAGTGGTGGGGAACACATGTCGCTTGTGATTACAGCCGCTGAGGGGCCTCATTTTAAGTCCAGTCATTTGTTGACTGGTCAACCGTTCCAGACCAAATGTTAACAAGATCATTATTGCGATGACACTTGTATTCAGCTGCAATAAACACTGTCAACGCGTGCAGGACCGGCCAATCAGTAACAAATTGAAGTTGAGTTTCATCAAATTTGAAAGGACTCACGCAGGGTGTTAAAATGTAACAGTCTTGCAGAGTTAAGAGTTAATTTATTTTTATGAGTGGCAGATTCGAGCAGTTGCTAAAGTTTTATTATAAAGAACTTTTTATTTACTAACTGATACAATAAATACAAGTGTTCACTGCACTTAGATTTATTTATAATATTCTTGTCAGTTAGCTCAATATTTTTTTTATTTATTCTCAGTGTTGTGGTACCCATATAAATGTATATTTTCTAGTTTTACTTTATGCGGATAATCACGTTAAAATGAGCTATGTTATATCCTTATGACTCGAATCCGTCACTCATAGAAATAAATTAACACTCAACTCTGCAAGACTGACATATATATCTAAACACAATACTTTATATGACCGTAATTGAAAGTAAAAATTGATCTTACAATACAATCAATAAAAGGTTATAATTTCACGTAGTTCTAATGCAATATTACAACGTGACGCCATTTTTATCCACTGACGTCATTTATATCTACATGACGTCATTTCTATCCATTTCACGTCATTTTTATCACGGCTTAGTCAATGCGACGTTACTATAATAAAGACATGCAGGATACATTTGAAATATCATAATGAAAATGAAAGCATCTTATCTTCTACGGTGGAAGATATGGTTTTATTTTAATGCTTTTCGGTGGATTATAGTTAAATATCAGTGAATTGAAAATGCTAATCTCACTGTTTGAAACAGTGAATATTTCCATTTTCATAATTTTCACTCTGGAACTTGAACCCGACCCTACGTGAGCGTCATTTTTGCTGGTTTTTACGCAAAAAATGACGTCATAAATAAAGTCACGCACGCGAGGTTATCCCACAAAATTTGACGTCTTTTTGTGAATAACACAATTAATTTCTAGCATTTAAAGCATTAAATAAAAGGAAAAATTGTCTGTTTTGGTGAAAGATCGATGTATAATTTCATTTGTGAACATAAAAAGATGCATTTTCACTCGTGGCTTCGCCACTCATGAAAATATCACATTTTATGTTCACTCAGTGAAATTATTAATAGATCTTACACCAAAACAAATAACTCTCCTCTATATCATTCATGGATATTTTTCAGTCCATTTACGAAATGCATAGAATAGATAACATAGATTACACTAGTAAATACAAGCATGTTTAAAAGATGGAAAAGTTCTTTGTTTATTGTAGGTAATGGCGCCGTGGTCAAGTGGTAATACACCCGACTGCGGATCCGAAGGATTCGAACCCCTTTGGGAGCAATTAATTTTTGTGACCTTCCCAGGCGCAAAGTACTGGTCCAACCCAGGAACCGTCGAGGGGTAACTTAGTATAAGTTACAAGAGAGTGTTCCTAATCAACGTTCAATAAATAAGTACGTTGTATTAATTATTATATAGACTTGTGCATATAACAGTACAGAATATAAAGTGCATTATTTAGCATAGTATATATAGCATACCGGACTATTGGGCCAATAAATTACATAGAATTCAAACGAACACACGTGCAATTTATCATGAAATAAGCTTTTTAGATCACAGTTTAGTTTTAAATATATTTCAGCAGTGAATGATGAAAATAAATCCCGATAGTCTGGTAGCATTAACATCCAAACTATCAAATAAAAGACATGATTTTATATGCGTTTCGAGTTCATAAATAGCTTTTTTCTCTGAATCAAAACTATAATAATTAAAAAGAAATGTTTAAAAAAAATATTCCCGGTCCTTTAATCCATTACAGAGAGTTTGCCAGACGGTGGATTTAACATTTGAGCTATTCTAAATATCCTCTGAACCAGACGTCTATAGACCGACATTTACTTTGATTAGTCAACGAATTTCGATTACTCAACTGAATTTCAGGATCTCAATACTCTTGCTTTCAAAGAGGATCGCTTTGCCATCAAGTAACGGTAAATAGACCAAAACGCTCGACTAACTGCTTCACAATATATTTTATTGGTTTATAGAAATGGTCACAATTATAGAGTTTTTCGGTTTTGTAGCTTCCGGCCCGATGTCCCTTCTTGTTTTCAGTTTCATTTTACCGGGATACAAGTAGGCGCTTCTTTTAAGCCCGCCAACATCAAAGCCAAGCTATTTTCGCGATGTAATACACATTTGCTTCATTTATTTTTTTGTTTATGCAAGTAAACAAGTTTGCTTTTCAAATTACGACATCGCGCTGGATGCAATTTAACTGTAAAATATATGATTCCTTTCACAACGGGGGATTAATACCCTAGTGTGAAGTGGTATAAAGAAACGCGCCGCAGGCCGGTTCTCAAACAAACACGTTTTATTTAAAACGGGTACCTGAAATATGGTACCAGTCAGTCTATTTAGACTGTGCTTCCGGGAGAAATGCTTTGATGACGAAAGGTAAAATAAATTAATTCGAGAACCCAGTCAGAAAAATGAAGAAAAAAAAGTAAAAAAAAAAAAAAAAGACAACATCTTCTCACACAGAATTCGAATATTTGATTATTATAAATAATTTTATTTATTTAAAAAATGTATTTCTTTCAATTTTATCCTACAACATGCTTGTTATACTTTCCTGAACATGTTAGTTAAACATAATTCATTTGTAGATAAACCGAATATTTTTTCTGTTCTTTCCTTGTTGCATATTCCACCGTCTCGTTCATATGATATAATGTATAGTATTATTATGCACATGCATTTTTTGCTGTTGGGATCTCCTATGTTGAAGAAATAAAGATAAACATATTTGCGTTATGTACAAAACATGGCATTATTTGTGAAAATAGGTGACCAGTCCCTTTTGCTGAATGAACGAGTATATTCTGGTAAATTGACACTTGTACTAATGTATGATACACTTATTTTGACTATAAAAATAACTAACGCTTGCATCACACGACGAACAAATAGGTTTCTTGAGTAGCCATATAGCCATCTTAATATAAAATAGTATATGATGCACCATTATCAAATGAAATTACTCCATATCTTATTACATGTATATAGCGACCCCGGACAATGCGTGCATTTTTATTTTTCATAATTATAACAGTTTATCATAATGAAAAACATCCTCATAAATACATGACTTTACGTGCATATCGCGATAGGGGGTCTATTGTTTAGTATTTGTGCGAATGTATTAACATTAAGTCATTTGAATCTCTACATTATTCTACAAATATATACATATTTCCAAAGAAGATACACGTATATAAGCATTTTAAGTCTAATTTTAAGTTAATTTGATAGACCGAATACTGTCATAATATTTACATGTATCTTTTTGGGGAACCATATTCATTTACTTTCTTCCTTTAATGCATTGCAGTGAATCACCCTACTTAAACATAACATACAGTTCTATTTTGTTGCAAACATATTCGGTAACTCAAATGAATTTGGACTTTTAATTAATTTCTGACCGCAAGCGTATTATATATTATATATGATTCAGACAAAGCGAGGTGGAACCCCACACGGAAAACCCATTGCTAAATGAAAGCTGCGCATGTGTGTTAAAGCTTTACTAATTTGTTATAAATATAACACAAACAATTTGTTGATGTCTATGACAGTGTACAACCGGCCTATCCGTGTCTGTTTATACACCCTTAGCTTCAGTACATTGAAACCTTTTTTTTTTTCCCTTTTTTTTTTTTTCTAGATCCCCGAAAATCTCTAGATTTGTACACCTTTATTATTTCTTCCGCCTGTTTTACCATTTGAAAACTCGTCGAAATTATTTCTATAAATTCTGTGACACTTTCGGAGTCATTTCTGAGGCGCGCTTTCTTGTATTTTGGGGGTGTTTCTTCATAAGACATCATTTATCGCCTTTTCCAATAATCTGCTATCCCATTCGCTGCGAATGTCATATTGTTAATTTATTCAGCGTAGCTCCGCCCCCGACACGGATGATTGACAGCAGAATAGGAAGACGGTTGTATCTAACCAAATAAGAGCAATAGGAGGGTGTTGATGAACAGTAAATGTTTATTCACCAAATCAAATTTCATTTCTGATCATTTCTTTTACTGTGTACCGATGCTTTAAATGAACAGCGAACATTCTTTCAAAGTTTTATATGGGAATTTACAGCATGCAAAGACGGGTGTAAATATTTATTTTTAAAGACTCAGGACTGAAAGTTTGTGAACTTTAGGATATAAGCACAACTCTTCAAATGCTTAAAACTGCATTTAATGGAAAATAAATAACATTTACATTTTGTTTTTAATAGACAATTTAAAATATATTTGTTCAAGTTGGAACTGGAAAAAGCAAGAGTTTTATATTACAAGATATATCCGTGAAATGATTTATACGATGCATGATGTAAATATCATCTCATAGGAAAGAGGGAGATATTTTCTTAGAAAGAAATAAAAGGAAATACCTCGAAGGAAAGGCGGGAAAAGTGTATTCGGACCAGACCAAATTCGAACCCACCAGAATGCCACGACCGGGTAGAAATACGTACAATGACCAGAAACCACCTTACAGCTATATTGCTCTGACAGCCATGGCTATCAGCTCCTCCAGGGAGAAGATGCTGCCTCTTAGCGAGATCTACAAATTCATCATGGACAAATTCCCTTTCTACAGGTAAATATAGATATATGAAATGCCTTTCATAAATATTTCTAACTCCTTATTTATTTTTACTCTGTCGTGTATTATATTATACGACAACAGCTGATCTGTTAAACTAGAAGACTTTGATTGTAATACATTTTTTACAACTTACATCTGATTTGTTGATCTCATATTTATCACAAATTTTATTATTTGTGCCGTTCGTTATGCATTTATTTTCTTGCCATCTTTATTTGCCATAGATCTATACTAAAGAAACGTACTAATCGCAATTTCACCGTAGATCCATATTCCAAATGAACACTTATATCTTTCGAGATTTACATTCTACAACCAAGTTCACTCTGAATCTCACCTGAAATATTTTTATTGGGTATGAAGTATATCACGTATTCATATGCAAAGAAAGGGCCATTAATATTAAATGACTAGAGTCTATATACAAGTCATTTCCGTAATTTACTCAATTTCAATTTTATCAACAGATGAAATCTCTGACCATTTCACATGATTTTTGCAAAATTCCAAAGTATAATTCAGATGTTTAATAATTGTAATTCCATAAATTATTGTATATTACATGGTGAAATGGATTAAATGTCATGACGACGACATAGCAGCAGCAATTATAAAACAAATATTTGTTTTATTTATAACTGCGAATTTATCTTCTCGAAAAAATTAAGTTCACCATAGTCAAAATTGATCTGTGTGTATAATTAGAATATCATTCTCCTTTTTATTAAACTGAATATTATTCCATGTATAATTTCTAGTAATGCGCTGAAGTCCAATTATCATTTTAAGCTGACTATTATATTGCTCTAGACGCAGATGGTAGCGCTTGGTTTAAACTTTATTTATTCACAAATATATATAATATACGTCTATATAGCAAATACCGTACTTATGGATTGAAAAACAAGTTAATATAAATTTATATAAATTCCTATTCCTTGCTATGCTTGATGATTAAGTATAGCAAATAACTTTACATAACGATGGCAACAAATTAGATGTTGCATCAAAATCAGTACTGTATATGCAATTCTTGCATAAAGTTAACAGTTAATAAATATTGGAGAAGGATTAAAAAATCGCGCTTCATTCTTAACATTCGAGTTTGAATTTTAAATTAACACTATGAAGAACACATGTCAAAATTACTAAATTATGTTTATAAATAAGAAATTATAATAAATTAAAGATCGTTCAGTATAATTTTATAATCTTAAAATCCTATCTCAAAATTTTAACATCTTACATCAAGTATGGCATCTCGTATACGGTACATGTCCGTATGCATTTCATTAAATTTAGATTTGTTATTTGTTATTTAATTTAGCGATGCTCCGTCCAATTATAATACGGCACACTACTTAAAAAATACAATTTGCTAAAATAATGTTTGTACTGGTTTTGCCAATAAATATTTGTGATGAATTGAAAATTGACCGAAATAC
>CM037780.1:37863003-37913003 GCA_021229015.1 Solen grandis | reverse complement strand
GGCTGCAGAGGCAGTCACAAGTGCCCACAGTAAGTATAGTGAATCTGTCCCGCTTCTCTGCACAGTGAAGGACGCGCTGAGTCCCGGCAAGACAGAGGCGGAGAGGAAGAGAAAGCATGACGAGATCCTTACTGACGGTGGATCTGACACAGAGGACGAGCAGCTAGCCGAGTTTGATTTTGACAACTATGATTCCGAGGAAGATCCCGACTATGTGGTAAACAATTTATAGATATTTATTTTTGCGAGATCTTACTTTTAACACTTCTGATTTCAGATATATATACCGTGGTGAAGCAGCTCTTTACTTGACTCTTGTAGTCAATGTCACCAAAATTCATGGCCCTTTTCATTATGCAGATGACCTTGGCCTTTGACCTACTTTTGATAAAAATCCTGAAAAAAACGTCCATAATACCATTTGGTCTTGTTTTATTTTGTCAGCCGAGTGACGATTTTTCGGATGAAAGCGAGGAAATTTCGGATGAGGGAGAGCCTGAGAGTGACATTGAAGAGGAAACCCTAGAGAAGAACGTTCCCTTTGTCCAGCTTAAAGAAAAGGTAAACTGACCATAAAGCCAACACTGCCTTTATCCCGTCCCATAAGGAATCCTGCCTCGCACATATGGTACATGCAGGCGTCAGAGAAACAATCTGAAGGTCCATGGTTTGAGAATGGTCCATTCCTCTTCATATTATTTTTTTTCCAAAACCCTAAATTTTCTTTGTGCAACACGATAGTTTTACCAGGAAAAATTATGTCGGGTTAGATAGTGGTTGTTAGATTAAATCTGTTATAACACGGTGTTTATCTCTTGATAAAGCAACCGAAAAACTATCAGGAAATGACAAAAAAGGAGTTGGCGCCCAGCATGTAAAACTAGTCTCATACCTGGTTAGCCTGGTGACTTGACTTGACTATTTGAGTTTACCGTCATTGCGACAGTATTTCAGTCATATAGCGACGTCCAGCTAATTACAGATGGAGGAAGACCCCGAATGCACGGAGGCATCCGGGTAGAACCACCGACCTACCGCAAGCCTTTATCCCGGTGACGTATAATGCCTCTTTGTGTTGTATAACTATATGATATAACTATTAGGCAGCATTATATTTATTATTTTATAGACAGTCCCTTCGTGACAGAATTACTGTCAGTGGGACGTTAAACCAAATAAAAATGCACATTAACAGGGGATGTATACTTCATACGACTTGCCTATAAAATATTGCCTTTGTGTATTATCTGATTCAGGAAAACAAGGAGGCAAAAGGGGGCGGCAATGCGGTCAAACGAGATGGGGGACAGACTAAAAGTGACAACACTGCCAAAACAGACGGAGAACGACAGGCAAAAGTTGACGATGCAAAGAAACCGCAACTGGATCCCGGTGTTGTCAAGAAGCCGGACCCGGAGCCTGTACATTCCGACAAGCCCCTACACGCCCACACCCAGGACCCTTGGGAAGTCTCGCTCAAGCCGCAGTGGAAGAAGGAGTAGTCTATAACTGGCTGACACGTCTGAAAATATTGGAGCAACTGTTGGGAAATGAATGATCAAGACATTGTTTCTTTCACAATGAAATAAATTTTTGTCAAGCAATATTTAAACCGCATACAGCAAGGTAATACGTCGTGAAAATGGGATTATCAATGAATTGGTTAAAATAAGAAACTTTATTCGTGTCGTATTATGGAAAAGAAGAATATAAAACGGTTGTATCTCTGCTAGTTTACAATTTGAAAGCGTAAATGATAGTGTTTAGTTGAAGTAACTCAGGTACAATCAGTTTTTTAAAAAAAAAAAAAATTTTGAATTTTTTTTGCACATTATATGACAGACTAAAATTTACTATAAAAATGTAAAGAATATATGAACCAACATACACTGTCATGTATTATATATATACAGGTATACATATGATAATGTTCCCATATTCACATTTGATCAAAAATGTTAAACAGATATGCTTCAGACTGTGTAAATTGTATGTAAAGTGATACAAACTAATTGTGCTAAAATTAATCTTCCCATGGCTATATATTTACACTATATGTACTAGTATTTTCATATAAAAATAATAAAATTTTTCTGCATGTTTTATTTTTTATTTTATGATCGTAGCGTATTGTTTGTATACTCGAGAACTTTAAAAGCACTTCATGCACTAAACTTCAAACAAACTCGTATTTTCTTTGACGATAAAAGTAGGTCATAAAACCTGCACTAGTCTACGGCTAAAATATGTCTCATTAATTTCCTAATACTGTATAATCATTAATTTCCGCTGGACACTAATTTTCGTCGATTTCGTGGAGGGTTTTATCCACGAATATTAATCACACGAAATCTTGTCTCTTATACAGACCACACGTTTTCCACGAATAAATGTACTCACGAAGTTCCCTTAAGTATGTAAGCAACTAAATTTAATGTCTGCGAAAATTTATTTTACAGTAATCTAAAATCGTTTAAGAAACGCGTGTTCAGATATTCGATATAGTTCAAATATTACATGAGGCGTTGTAAAAGTTCTTGAGTACATGTATATAGAATATGAACATTGGGTAATGCATGTATTTAGGTTAGCCTAAATAAACTATCATAGGTAGAAGCCATAACTTCCTCTGATCAACAGGCTAGTGTTTCAAGAGAAAACTTAAGGTCTTTATGTCCGAATTTGGTTTGTAACAGCGACATCTTGGGTTGGATCCCAGGCCGCAACATACCAAAGTCGTTAAAACTGGTACCGGTATATGTACCCCTTGCTTGGCGCTGAAATAATATAGTTGCACAACACCCGTCACATATTGATAAAACATGTCTCCATATAAATGAAATGATGTCCGTGGAATAATAAACATATGTAAATAAGCAAAACATAGGTGCATCCACCTTTTATATATTACAAATTGTACATGCATATGTTTTGCAATGTCTTGCTTTCAAAACGCCACGAAACCATTACTTCTACGGTCATCGTTTTACAGTTATAAAACAACTCCAAAGATTCCCTTTCGGTACTTTCCGGTAGGCTTGTCGATTACTTAAATAATTGTCAAAAAAAGACATGTTTCATACTCGAAAGAAATAAGTAGTTTTAAAGCAGCTCGTCCTCAGACGATAGGATGAAATTTAAAAAAAAATCCACTCTCCCTCGTTAATGTTTGTGAAGTACAATTCTAAAAATAGAATAGTGATGGGTGGAAACCACCCGTTTTTACAATTACGGATGGTTGCATCGGGTGACCATGCATCTGTAAATGGGTAATGATAGACGTTATATACATATATAGTTAAAATCAAATTCTTAGTCAATGAGCATCTATGAACGAGCTGCTTTAAGTGAAAGCAGGCGTTGGTTACATAACGTCCATTGAAGCTATCGGCCTTCTTTTTACATATGCTGATAGCCCCTTCTGGCTATCAATGGACGATAATGCCTTATGGTTAAACGTTTTAAGACGTTTCGACTCTGCACCGCACTACTTTTATTCAGTTAAGAAAAACGCTCGCAGCAATTCGCAACTGTTTGCAATTTGGTTCCCTCCTTGCATTCTGTATGCTTAAAATCAAAACGAGTGCAGTTTCATGCAAATGATAATGTTAATAACAGTAACTGAACGAAAGGCGGTCGTTTTGTTGTTTTTGCCGCCTATCTTAGATCCCGACCGTAAGGCGCGCCAATAACATCTAGAAAGTCGACCGACTCCTTACTGTTAACAATTTTTGTTAAAACCTCGTCCATCGTATCGACACTAAAACCACATATTCTGAGAACAGTAGAGAGAAGTCCTCTGTATTCGTCCACCTGCATGAGGTGGAACACCTCTCCATAGTACGTGTCTCCAATCTTATGCCTCTCGTCGACATCAGTGACGACAACGATAATTACATTGCATTTCGGCTTCAATTTAGGTGGCCGGAAGTTCTCGAGTAAATCGTCCGAGATTGTGCGCTTACACTCATTTCCGCCTGGATTCCGGAAACACAAAAATACAACAATCTTACTGCTATCGGCCGTTAACGAATCGATTAATTGATAAATCTCTCCAGGCTCACCCTCAGTGCCAATTATGTCGAACAAACATTTACTTGGAAACAGCCCGTTCAATGTTAGAACGTCTTTCAGACGACTCATGCACTGTTTAGTATAATGATCGTAAAGCATTGGTGCAAAAAGAAAACTACTGGCTAGCATGGACGACCTCGAACTTGCAGATGGTACAAAACCATTCAGATTGGAAACAATTTCGTGCAATGTTTGCTGTTGGGCTGCTTTTGCATTATTTAGTCGTGCTGGGTGTCTTAGAGGAATGGAATCTGTCGAGATAAAACAAATAAGTTTTAGGTACAAGAAGTAACAAACAGGAAATGTACATGGATTTAAATACCGTTGTGAATGTGGGGGAAATCTGAAATATATAATGGATATCAAATCATATTTTTGATAATCTTGTCCATCTAAGCTGTTCTGTAAAACGATTTTTCTTGCCTACTCATCCTATACAAGATTACATATAAGTACTTAAAGTCTTACAAATATAGGGTCCTAAAATATCTCACCTCTCCTAAACGGTTGAGCCGCTTCAGGGCCGTACCTACGAAGGCCTGAAAGGTAGAATCGTAATGTAAATGTTTATTTAAAGAGGGCAAACAATTTATATTCAAATTTGTTTCTCATTTTTATGGCTCGTTAAGTGACAATATTCGAGTTATTTTGTAACTGTGACACCACATTGTACAAATTTTATACATCTAGTGACCATTTGATCACTCAACCATAATTACTTTAGTTAATCTTTGTGGTACACGTATTTTAATCTGAAGATATGAGTACCATCTACAGATGTTGTGGCAAGACCACAAAAATATAGTTAGTTCGTCATTTTATACAATAGCATTCATAGAAACTATGGTCCGTTATTAAATACCGTCTGGTGTATCTATAGCTCACCCACTTCAATATAAAGGAGAAAAATTAAAGCGGTTATCCGAACCTAAACTATGGTTCAACCATCAATTTTCTGTGGTTGTATCATAGTCGATATTCGGAACACCTCTGTACCTTCTACATCCCTCCAGATTGAAGAGTGTGATTTGAGTATCCAGACGATAGGTTAATTAACTGAGTTTAATCAGTAACCATAGTTACTATTAGTGTATGATCGAACTATATCTATACATATAGTGAACCCAGTTTAATTACATCCACTTCTAACACTCAAGTTTATATACTCACGCTTCATTTGGAACCACCTCCTAAACGTGGGAATGTGGAATATAACTGAAAAAGAAATTAAACGCCAATTCATTTATGTTTTTTTATGATTTATTATAATGTTGAGTGGGAATATCAAATTTCAATGCCCTCTAACGGGAACGATTTTCGGGCACTGCTTGCTCGTAACATCGTTCTTGCTTGCACGAGGCGTTCCTGTTTAGGCGTGTGATATTTTTGGCATATCTTACATGAACGAACGATAACTCTGCAGCGATGCGTAAGAGGGAAAATTATCAATTAAGTTGTGTAACCTAAGCCAGTGTAGTGCAGCAGTTCACGCACTTCTGGCATGGAATGCTTCCTTGGTTAATCTAATTCGAATATGACAAAATAAAATATTGTAATTCGGACCTTTCTGCTACAAGATCCATTTGATGAGGGAAGTCAATAAAACAGTAAATGTACTAGCAGTTAACTAACCAAACCATGTTTGACCATAGAAAGGTCAGAAATCTCTTACTTTTTTACGGGTCTTACATTCTTAATATTTAAATAAAAAAAGTATATGTAAAGCATGTGCCGTTACTGTTAACGGTTGCTCAGCGTTAGCGTACGGTGCAAGCTGGTTCCCTGCTTGCATTCTATGCGCCACGATACAACAGGAATCGAACGCTAACGGTAACTGAACGCAGATCTTCTGTGTTATAAAGCCGAAACTTCCAAAGCTTTTTTTGACTATGAACAAGTATTTGGAACGTTTTGGTTATACAGCGCACAATTTGTAAAAGTTAAGTGGTGACAGCTAGAGGTCGTCACTGGATATTCTTTTGGTAAAGTGCATTATTTAAAACATGTGAATACGTCATAACGAGTACTTTGACAAAGAATTATGAATAACAAGTATAACCGGTCATAACAAGAGGCAATGCGTTTTGAAATATGGTCATTACATGGGGTAATACGTCAAAACATGTTGAAGTACGTCATAACAAGAGGCAATGCGTTTTGAAATATACGTCATTACATGGGGTAATACGTCAGAACATGTTGAAGTACGTCATAACAAGAAGCAGTGCGTTTTGAAATATGCGTCATTACATGGGGTAATACGTCAGAACATGTTGAAGTACGTCATAACAAGAGGCAGTGCGTTTTGAAATATACGTCATTACATGGGGTAATACGTCAAAACATGTTGAAGTACGTCATAACAAGAGGCAATGCGTTTTGAAGTATGTGTCATTACATGGGGTAATACGTCAAAACATGTTGAAGTACGTCATAACAAGAGGCAGTGCGTTTTGAAATATGCGTCATTACGTATAGGTTAGTTCATAGTTGCCTTCAACTACACGATATTGTCACGAGGGCGAAGCCCGAGTGACTATGTCGTGTAGTTGAAGGCAACTATGAACTAACCTTATTTAGCACTATGGTAATTTTCCGTCCACTAGCGTCAAAACGTCACGAAGTATGAGTTATGTGGTTGCATAGTCCACACATTATTGAATATTATTAACAAAAGTTGATGACTAACGCGTTGAATAGGTCTACTGGTACGACTGAAGACATAAATAGAGCAATGCTTGAAGTATGTGCATATCATGGGGTAATACGTCATAACATGCTGAAGTACGTCATAACAAGAAGCAATGCGTTTTGAAGTATGCTCTTCATGTAATAGTCATACATAAACGTCATAAAAATGGTTATGCATAACGTAATGCATAACATGTCATAAGATGGGGTAGTTTGTAATTACATGTGACAGTGCGTTGCATAGTAAAATATCACTACACTAAATGTCATAATGTGTGTCAATGCGTCACGAAGTAACGCGTCATTTGTCTGGTAGTAAAATATAGCGCGGTAAATTCAAATACAACTTTTATTTTAAGTCGGTATATACACGGAGCGATATATCGCTACTGATCAACATAACATGAGACAATGCGTGAGTTATTACGACGTGGTATATGGTGTCACAACGGGTTATGAACTAACACGTCACAATACATTTTTCCACGAGGCATAGGATTAACGTACCTAGAGTCAGTGTGATTATGATGATGATGATTATGACGCAGACGATAGCTGCAAACTGTAGGTAGACTGTAAACTCCTCCCCTTCCGGTGACGTCACAGCTGGTAGCGGCACATTCTTTAACCCTTAAAGAAAATCGACGGTTTAACATCATCATGTCAGGTTTTTTCTTTATTCAATTGAGATATATTGCTTTTTAGCAGTCTACCGATATTCGTCATGGGAGCGTCGAGTATTTTTTTTTCGGTATTGTATTTAGATAATTGCATTCATTTAACCTATAGTGCGCCCCATTGCAAACTAGAAATACACTGTCTTTTGATTATTTTTAT
The DNA here is from genome assembly GCA_021229015.1 of Solen grandis. Taxonomy (NCBI): domain Eukaryota; kingdom Metazoa; phylum Mollusca; class Bivalvia; order Adapedonta; family Solenidae; genus Solen; species Solen grandis. The sequence continues at coordinate 37,905,401 of CM037780.1, read as the reverse complement.
TTTTAAAGATTTGAAAGGGCGACAGGGTGTTTTCCTGTGCGACTTACCACAGATGACCTCAATATCTTTCACATACGAACACAAAACCCCGCTCATGGGATGATATGTAATCAACTGTAGAAAAAGCAACAATAAGACTGTATGGCAATGAAATTGTTTAAACTCATTGAAACATAGACATATAATCAATTGAAATCGAGAGGGGATCATCACTTTCAATGGATGATACAAGAAACATTTAAAAATAGAATATGATAACCAATGCTAACTGTGTGTTTCTCATTTTTTTCCGATGAAATAAAAAAATGTAGACATCAAGTTAGATGTTTCTTATTCAATGCTAACTGATGAAATGTTGTTTTCTATTGGTAAGATAAACTCCATATTCCACAGTGTGAGTGATCTAGATCTGTTGGAACTACTTTCTTTTATAAATAAAGGGTATATGCATGGGTATTTAGTAGCAGTTAGCATTAAATAAAAAGACAGTTTGTTAGAGCAACGCGTTCGTTCATGTATTCCATACAGACTCAACAAATATCCTCCATATCTTTTTCTTGTGTTTCTGCTGGTAGAAGTTTGTTAATGCTTTAAGCGATATTTCTATTAAATGATATTGGAGAGAAAACATCAATTTTGTGAAGCTTTGATTGTTCAAAATCTAGAAACTTAAGTGGAAAATCACCCAAAATCATCATTAGAACCATTGTCGGATACCCATGTCTGCCTAATTACATTTTAATACATCTGTCATCTGCGATGCATGGAGAGTAATGGAATGAGTCACTGTGGGTTTCCGACGATGTATTTTTAAACATGGACTACATCTACAGTGTAATCGCAAATAGCATCAATGACGATTCAAGATAAAATCATGTGAAAGGTATGCATAGTTCTTAGAAAGACAGAGTTAAGTATTTGTACTTCAGAAGTTTAAAAGACGCACCTTGAATTCCATTCGCCCTTCGGTTGAATTCGGCATCGTGATCTCCAAAGCACCATTAGCCTGTCCATTGCAGAAAAAAAACATCATCATCATCATCATCATCATCATCAACAACAACAACATCATCATCATCAACAACAACAACATCATCATCATCATCATCATCATCATCATCAACAACATCATCATCAACAACAACAACAACAACAACAACATCATCATCATCATCATCATCATCATCATCAACAACAACAACATCATCATCAACAACAACATCAACAACAACAACAACAATAGCATTATCATCATCATCATCATCAACAACAAAACAACAACATCAGCATCATCATCATCATTTCATTGCAGTTATTGAAAAGCCTTTAAAAGTTTAAACGGCATACTCATCCAAAAGAAGAGCCAAAAGTCGATTACTTCAAAATGATTTTTGTTGGAAAAAGTACAGAGAAAACTTCATTTAACTTGTGCACGATACTTCAATTTTTAAATATAGGTCAACACAAGTAACATCAGCAGCAAAGCCGGGAAAGACAACAATATTACAGGTACGGTAAAATGGAGTGTCGGTTCCCTGCAAATGGTTAGAATTAAACTCCCATAGGCCGTAACATAGTAAAAACAAATGCGTATATGTGATGAGAAAAGATCAACAGATGAGAAGAAAAAAGCATGTATCTTATTTCAAAATATTTGAGGAAAATATATCAAATGTTTTGCAATACAATGAAAAGAGCAACACATTTAAATTGCTACGAGTGACTGAAGCATAAATTGTCACCCCATCATCATCATCATGTCGTCATCTCATCATCATCATCATCATCATCATCATTTTCTTCTTCTTCTTCTGCTCAACTAATGATTATTTGTTTGTTGGGTTTAGCGTCCCACCGACAGTATTTCAGTCATTTGGAGTCAACTAATGTTGTAAGTTACCATAGTATTATACTGCACGTGGTGTTCCGTGTCGTTGTTGTCCCTGATGGTGACGCTCGCTATTTCCATGACGTTGTTGAAGGTAACGTTGACAGGGGCATGGCACATAAACACGGAGGCAGGGATGACGGGGAGCACGTCACAAACATACTGACACCGCGTTGTCAGGTCTAAGGATGAATAACAAAATGGATAAATTGAACCGATCAGGTCAAAACAGGCATGGCCGATGTGACAAAATATAGCACCCGTTAATAGTAAGAAGCGTATTTTTTCCGTCTTTCCAACATATTGACACCTTAAAGAAAGAAAATGAGAAAGGGACAGAGAGGCGGCGAATTAGGTGTATATGGGATTGAGAAACTTAGAAAGAGAGAAAAGGATAGAGAGATGAAGAATTGAGGTGTGTGGGGTAGGAAAATTTTGGAGTGTATGGGATAAAAAGACGGAGAATGAGGAGTGTACAGGATAGAAAGACGGGGAATTAAAAGAGGAGGCATGAGACTAAGAGACATGGAAATTAAAAGTATATGGGATAGAGAGACAAAGAATGGGGAGTGTATGGGATAGAGAGACAAAGAATGGGGAGTGTATGGGATAGAGAGACAAAGAATGGGGAGTGTATGGGATAGAGAGATATAGAATTGGGAGTGTATGGGATAGAGAGATATAGAATTGGGAGTGTATGGGATAGAGAGATATAGAATTGGGAGTGTATGGGATAGAGAGATATAGAATTGGGACTGTATGGGATAGAGATATAGAATTGGGAGTGTATGGGATAGAGAGATATAGAATTGGGAGTGTATGGGATAGAGAGATATAGAATTGGGAGTGTATGGATAGAGAAACATTGAATTGGGAGTGTATGGGATAGAGAGACATAGAATTGGGAGTGTATAGGATAGAGAGACATAGAATTGGGAGTGTATGGGATAGAAAGACATTGAATTGGGAGTGTATGGATAGAGAGACAGAGAATGTGGAGTGTATGGGATAGAGAGACAGAGAATGGGGAGTGTATGGGATAGAGAGACAAAGAATGGGGAGTGTATGGGATAGAGAGACAAAGAATGGGGAGTGTATGGGATAGAGAGACAAAGAATTGGGAGTGTATGGGATAGAGAGATATAGAATTGGGAGTGTATGGGATAGAGAGACATAGAATTGGGAGTGTATGGGATAGAGAGATATAGAATTGTGAGTGTATGGGATAGAGATATAGAATTGGGAGTGTATGGGATAGAGAGATATAGAATTGGGAGTGTATGGGATAGAGAGATATAGAATTGGGAGTGTATGGGATAGAGAAACATTGAATTGGGAGTGTATGGGATAGAGAGACATAGAATTGGGAGTGTATAGGATAGAAAGACATAGAATTGGGAGTGTATGGGATAGAGAGACATTGAATTGGGAGTGTATGGGATAGAGAGACAGAGAATGTGGAGTGTATGGGATAGAGAGACAGAGAATGGGGAGTGTATGGGATAGAGAGACATAGAATTGGGAGTGTATGGGATAGAAAGATACAGAATTGGGAGTGTATGGGAAAGAGAGACATTGAATTGGGAGTGTATGGGATAGAGAGACATAGAATTGGGAGTGTATGGGATAGAGAGACATTGAATTGGGAGTGTATGGATAGAAGACATAGAATTGGATGAGGATAGAAGACATTGAATGGGATGAGGAGAGACATATAGAATTGGGAGTGTATGGGATAGAAAGACATTGAATTGGGAGTGTATGGATAGACATAGAATGGGATTATGGGATAAGAATGATGGGAGTGTATGGGATAGAGAGACAAGAATTGGGGAGTGTATGGGATAGAGAGAACATAGAATTGGGAGTGTATGGGATAGAGAGACATAGAATTGGGAGTGTATGGGATAGAGAGACATAAGAATTGGGAGTGTATGGGATAGAGAGACATAGAATTGGGAGTGTATGGGATAGAGAGACATTGAATTGGGAGTGTATGGGATAGAGAGATATAGAATTGGGAGTGTATGGGATAGAGAGACATAAGAATTGGGAGTGTATGGGATAGAGAGATATAGAATTGGGAGTGTATGGGATAGAGAGACATTGAATTGGGAGTGTATGGGATAGAGAGACATAGAATTGGGAGTATATGGGAAGAAAAAAATAGAATTGGGAAGTGTATGGGATAGAGAGACATTGATTTGGGAGTGTATGGGATAGAGAGACATAGAATTGGGAGTGTATAGGATAGAAAGACATAGAATTGGGAGTGTATAGGGATAGAGAGACATAGAATTGGGAGTGTATGGGATAGAGAGACATTGAATTGGGAGTGTATGGGATAGAGAGACATAGAATTGGGAGTGTATGGGATAGAGAGACATAGAATTGGGAGTGTATGGGATAGAGAGACACAGAATTGGGAGTGTATGGGATAGAGAGACATAGAATTGGGAATGTATGGGATAGAGAGACATAGAATTGGGAGTGTATGGATAGAGAGAACATTGAATTGGAGTGATGGATAGAGAGACATAGAAATTGGAAGTATATGGGATAGAGAGAATAGAATTGGGAGATAATGGGATAGAGAGACATAGAAGAATGGATAATGATAATGGGATAGAGAGACAGATAGAGAATTGGGAGTGTATGGGATAGAGAGACATTGAATTGGGAGTGTATGGGATAGAGAGACATAGAATGTGGAATGTATGGGATAGAGAGACATTGAATTGGGAGTGTATGGGATAGAGAGACATAGAATTGGGAATGTATGGGATAGAGAGACATAGAATTGAGAGTGTATGGGATAGAGAGAATTAGATTGGGAGTGTATGGGATAGAGAGCATTGAATTGGGAGTGTATGGGATAGAAGAATAAGAATGTGGGAGTGTATGGGATAGAGAAACAGAATGGGAGTGTATGGATAGAGGAATAGATTGGAGTATAGGGATAGAGAGATATAGATGGAAGTATGGAATGAGAGATTGATTGGGAATGGAAAGGTATTAGAGATGGTAAGTTGAAGGAATGAAGAGTGTATGGGATAGAGAGGTGGAGAATGAGTAGTGTATGGGATGGTAAGAAGACATGAAGATGTGATGGATAGGATAGGTGGAATTGAATTGGGATGATGGAGATAAGAGAGAAATAGAATTGGAGTAAGAGGAAGGAGAATAAGATATGGGAATGTAATGATAGAGAGAAGAGAATTGAGTGTATTGGATAGAGAGATATAGAATTGGAGTGTAATGGATAGAGAGAATGAATGAGAGTGTATGGGATAGAGAGACATAGAATGGGAGATATGAAGAGAGACATAGAATGGATGTATGGATAGAGAGACATTGATTTGAGTGTATGGGATAGATAGATAGATAGGATAGATAGATAGAAGATAGATGATAGAAGATAGATAGATGAAGATAGAAAGAATGGGAGTGTATGGGATAGAGAGACATTGAATTGGGTGTGTATGGATAGAGAGATATAGAATGGGAGTGTATGGATAGAGAGACATAGAATTGGGATGTATGGGATAAGTGTATGAGATGGTAAGTTGAAGGAATGAAGAGTGTATTGGATAGAGAGGTGGGGAATGAGTAGTGTATGAGATGGTAAGTTGAAGGACTGAAGAGTGTATGGGATAGAGAAAGGTGGGGAATTAGAAGTGTATGGGATAGAGAGATGAAGAAGAAGAGGGAGGGAGAGGAAGATAGGAAGTTAGAATTTAAAAAATATATAGAAGAGTGAAGAGAAGAAGAAGATGAGGGATAGAAGAGATATGGAAATTAACAAGCTTGTAATGGAACATAGAGACGTGAAAAGGAGTGTAGGATCAGAGAGACATGGAAATTAAAAACGTATGGGATAGAGAGACAGAGAATGGGGAGTGTATGGGATAGAGAGACGGGGAATTAAAAGTGTATTGGATAGAAAGACATGTTAATTAAAAGTGTATGGGATAGACAGACGGAGAATGAGCAGTGAATTGGATAAATTAGACAGAAAATGAAGAAAGTAAAAAAAGGAGGATGAGTGAGGGGGAGAGAGACAGGGATAATGACCGGTGTATAAAATTGGAAAAAAGGGTCGAGGAATATGAGGAGAGAAGAAACTGAAATGAAAGAAAAAAGAGAAATCAGACAGAAAAAGATACGGGTGAATAAAATTATAGATGTTGAATGAAGAGAGAGGGGGAGGGAGAGAGAGAGATTCAGAGAGTAGTTAAATAAAGTGTCGAAAGAAAACATACATAGAAAGAGTGAAAGAGAAACAAAAGAAGAAGAAGAGTGAAGGGAAGAAGCTTACCAAGAATACTGGTGTCAATATCTCCGTGAAAGTGCAGAGTCGTTGTTTCGGTTTGGAATGTCACATATACGTTGACAATCTTTCGTCCTCCCAGCGTCATGTTCAGCAGACAGAACTGAAAGCAAAATAAATATATTTGCAGTAAAATTCAGTTCTGCATTGAAGTACACTATCACTTGGCCTGCTACCATGCCCAGCAATTTGATTGAAGTACACTATCACTTGGCTGCTACCATGCCCAGCAATTTGATTGAAGTACACTATCACTTGGCCTGCTACCATGCCCAGCAATTTGATTGAAGTACACTATCACTTGGCCTGCTACCATGCCCAGCAATTTGATTGAAGTACACTATCACTTGGCCTGCTACCATGCCCAGCAATTTGATTGAAGTACACTATCACTTGGCCTGCTACCATGCCCAGCAATTTGATTGAAGTACACTATCACTTGGCCTGCTACCATGCCCAGTAATTTGATTGAAGTACACTATCACTTGGCCTGCTACCATGCCCAGCAATGTGATTGAAGTACACTATCACTTGGCCTGCTACCATGCCCAGCAATTTGATTGAAGTACACTATCACTTGGCTTGCTACCATGCCCAGTAATTTGATTGAAGTACACTATCACTTGGCCTGCTACCATGCCCAGTAATTTGATTGAAGTACACTATCACTTGGCTTGCTACCATGCCCAGTAATTTGATTGAAGTACACTATCACTTGGCCTGCTACCATGCCCAGCAATTTGATTGAAGTACACTATCACTTGCCTGCTACCATGCCAGTAATTTGTTGAATGTACACTATCACTTGACTGCACCATGCCCAGTAATTTGATTGAACACACTATCACTTGGCTTGCTACATGCCAGCAATTGATTAAAGTACACATCACTGGCTTGCTACCATGCCAGTAATTTGATTGAAGTACACTATCTCTTGGCTTGCTCCCATGCCACAATTTGATGAATACACTATCATTTGGCCTGCTACCATGCCCAGCAATGTGATTGAAGTACACTATCACTTGGCTTGCTACCATGCCCAGCAATTTGATTGAAGTACACTATCACTTGGCTTGCTACCATGCCCAGTAATTTGATTGAAGTACACTATCTTCAAACGGTAGCGAAGCGTTTAGAGGGTATGTACTATAGTCAGACTGAAATGTCCAGTCACATAATCCTGACATGAACCAACCAGACTTGGTTCTTGCAATGTTCTGGTCGCCAAGCAAGAGAAAGATGCGGTACCATTGCCAAAATCGAACTTAAGTCCTCACGGTCAGGAGGCGGACGTTTTAACAACTTGGACAACAGGAACGTGTTCCTAGATACACGTGTAATCAAGGCTGCTAAAAGTACATATATGCAATAATGAAATTGATGAAATTATGGTTCGTCTTTTGCTACAAGTATTGTTTTATGTTTTAATGCTATAAATACTTCGTATTGAATTTTTCATCAATAATACATGTTACTGAAATATCAATAAAATTGAATATCTAAAATGAAATATTGTCTTTAAGTGAGTGAGTGAGTGAGTGAGTGAGCGAGCGAGCGACAGAAAGACAGACAGAGAGTATTTACCAAGGACGTGTCCATCCGTACGTCCTCCGCTGACAATGCATAACACATAGTCTCCTTCGGAAACCCATTCTTGATGTGAACAACGGAGACGCACAGTCTCATATGTTGAATGTTGGGTGTTCCTGAACGTAAAAAACACTGGTGTTTTCACTCTGAGACGAACAACGAAGTTAAATCCCGTTTTCATCGAATTGCGTTCGCTGTATTTTTATGACTCGCACAAGTCAGATCCGTTGCCAAATTAATCACACCTAACTTCAATTACGAGCGAGTAGCTCTCGGTTGTCTCACATGAGTCACAATGGACTCGCACAGAGATTAAGAGCTTACAACGACTTTAATAGCGAGTCTAGAGTGACCAAACTGAGATCAACACCATCCTCTCATATTTGACTTCCTACCGCGTTGAGAGGGTAATGCGATCCCGATGGCAAGCGTTGCAATCGGGGAATCGGACGATGATTCTCGCACGATAGTCTCACGATTGAAAAAAAAATCGTACGTGCGAGAATGTCGTCCGATTCCATGATCTTGCGACTTGTGCACGAGCTTCTTACTGACCCCAAAACCTGTGGAAATCGCGAGGGCTCGAAAGCTTTTAACTCAGATTTAAAACATTTCAATTCCTTGAACGAGTAGGTTATCACATATGCGAGAAGTGTAACTATGGCATAACGCTGTTGTTGGAAATTTAGCCTGGTTATTAAATTGGGACAGTACATTTGTTTAATTTCTGACTTAAGCATTACGGGCTCATCATCACGTACATTCAATGACATTAACACTCAACTGAATCTGTTAAACTATCGATAACTATTGACTGACATATGATACTTACAACACCCCCCCCCCCCCCCCCCCCCCCCCACATACACACACACTCCAATCCCTAATTAACACTTAAGTTTATATTGTTCTATTGTTAAAACATCATGGATCCAGGCCAGACATTCCATACAGGTACTTATAACAAATAATAGCATTTTATCACTGAACTCAATCAAGCATTTATTCATCTAAAAAATCATGAGCCGTCCGTATGATATTTGTGTTAATGATTTTTTAATTATTTTTAAACAGAAAATGCTTGATGTATTTCAGCAAGGTTGGGCAGGTGAACTTGAGAGGAGTAATGTTTTAACATTATACAAAAAAAATCAAGGTTTTAATTTGTTATGAACCATATTTGTTTTTATGTACTAATAGAACTTATAGGAAAGCATTGACTCAGTTACGATTATCTGCTCATAGGCTTCATATTCAGACTGGGAGATATGGAAGACAGAGGGTGGAAAGGAGAGAGAGATTATGTAATGTATGTCATAGTGGTGAGATTGAGGATGAGTTTCATTTTATCTTAAATTGTAAAAATTAATTAACCGACTCTCATAGTATATTATATTCATATATATGTATTTGTATTTGTATAAATGACCTTGATCATATTCAGTATTTACTTGTTTGTATAGATGATAAACATGCCATATGTTTAAGTCTAAAAGCAATAAAATATATATTCTGTTCTGTTCCGTATCACCAGACGTTTGTTGATCAAGGTCCTACGTCGACAAATATTTGTTTTTCTACATGTATAGCGATGAAATTGATACAAGGGGATGTTCGCGGACATTTCGTTTATTTAACAACATGGCGCATTATTGTCTGTGAAATCAGCACATTTGCAAATCTAACAGTAACCTGTAATCTCCCCGCAATTGATTTTGTGTTAAATAACGGTTATCGATCCGTCGTGGGTTGTATGTTTGTTTGGGTTTAACGTCCCACCGACAGTATTTCAGTCATTTGGAGACGATTTCCACTTGAGACAGATATAGTGCTGCCACAGTGCAGTATCACGCCGTAGACATGTGGCATGATACCACACCCAGTCACATTATCCTGACACCGGGCAAACCACTCCTACAACTTTCCTTATATGCTGAGCGCCAAGCAAGGGAGCTATAACAGTACCATTTTCACGACTATAATATGTCACGGCCGGGGGTCGAACCCACGACCTCCCGCTTCCGAGGCGGAGTTGTTGATTAAGAAGTAACTTTGTATGAGAAAAACAAATAGAAGATGATAATTATTTACAATGTATGATCGCATTCTATTTGTGATTATAGAAAATGATTATATGTTCCCTCGTGGCTTCGACGCTCACAAAGTTATATTTCCTACTTACATTAAAAAAAAATGCTATGCTGCAATTTTCATCTTTATGTTAATCAATTCAATCATGACAACTACTCAAGAACTCTAGTAATCGACTTACCATGTGGAGCCAGGACTGTCTGGTCTAGCCTACCTTCTAACGACCAGGAGATCTGCAGTTTGCCGACGTTTCTATGTGAACAAGGGTCCAGGTGCAGCTTTATTGCATCCTTCGACGGGTTTTCGTCTGCATCTGACATTAACATAGTAACTGGTATGTGTAAAAATTGTCAAGACAAATTGAAAAAAAAAAATGTTTTAGATCAACTTGACCCTTCCAATCAGTCCTGAACCCAAGCGTAACTACTCGGCCATATCCGTCGGCGGTCGGATATTTCGTAGAATAGGGCGAGGTGTTCCGAATGTCCTGAATCGACACTATTTCCCTTTATTTCCAGCTAGACCTGGTTAATTTATCCGTAGCGAAGAACGATGAACAACGATATATCGATAAAAAAATAATAACCTTGCATGTATGTTTATCAAAAAATACTATATTAAATTTCAAATTATTTAAACTTAATTTCTGAAATAAATTGTTCCGATGTAACTTATTTCATTCGTGTAATAAAACAGCAACATTAACAAATACAAAAAACAAAAATCACAGATATCAGACCACGGGACTGAATGACGTGTAAATCGGCAAATTCTTAAAAAATATTAACACACTGGTCCCTTTTTATTGTCCAGATTATATGACCACGAAGCATTTGATTCTCACTGAGAATCTTTCAAAACGTTCAAGGGGAAATAACTCCAGTCTTTATGTTCACCGTGAACAAAGGAGATCGGTTTAGTAAACGTTGTGACCATTGAAGGGTACTGCATAGTAACGCATTTCAGATGATATAGCAATATTTACTTCGACATATTGCCATTGTATTTTGCAATATGTAATTTCTTGATTTACAATTTTATAATTGTATACCAATCCGCAAATATGTGTGGAGAAAACCGAATCTAAGTTAAAATAACTCGTGGATTTATACATTGCTCAAAATTCATCTATATTCATAAAATAATTTTGGATTGATGTATGTAACATTTGAGTAATAAAATATGTTTAAATTTAAAACATATTACAGTAATCAAAGTAATTAATCAGAAGTAAGGCTTGGAATTCATTATTTAAAATAAATCGTAGGGGATAATTATTGCAATATCTTTATTAATATATTTTGTCCAAAATATATCGATATATTTTTAATCGCGATATGGTATCGTGGGACTTAATACCGGTTCATACCGGTAGTATCGCACATTACAAGTTGCAACAATATTTTTTTCAAACTAAAAAATTATCAATTCTTTTAATCAATACGTGGAATGCAATTTACAAATCACTTTGAAGAAATTAAAAAAAAAAACTCGGTTTGACCTTCAAAGCGCGTTGATATCTGGATTCCATTAAAACACTTTGAAAACAAAAGAACAGTGCGTTAATATGGACAATTTCAGCCACTTTGGTAATATGATACATAAGCCGGGAAAAATGAATTTAAACTCTTAAAGACGATCGCGACAATTTCGTCATTTTTCAGAACATTCAGAATTTCCTGATTTAATCGCGATATGGAATCGTAGGACTTAACAGTACAGTACAGCAGACAATACGGCAATATTTATCCTAACACCGGTTCAAACAGAACTACCGCGTGGGTTCGAAACCCGGCAGGGTCATTCGGATTTTCATGTAAGGAAGCCTTCCAGCTGGCTTGCGGTAGGTCGGTGGTTCTATCCGGATGCCTCCGTGCATTCGGGGTCTTCCTCCAGCTGTAATTAGCTGGACGTCGCTATATGACTGAAATACTGTCGAAGCGACGGTAAACTCAAATAGTCAAGTCAAGTCAAGTCAAACAGAACTGAACATTTTGCAGTTGAAATATAACACATAACCGTTTTTCGATCTTGACTTTTCCATTATCTCTAGCGTTTTTATTTAAACGAAAACTGTTATATTTGCATTACCGGTGAAAATTAACTCTTGCATAACTAACAGAAACTGTCTCTCGATCGTTTTTATAAGTGATCGAAATGAAATGAGTGAATGAACGTGGTATCTTACCACGTGCTGAGCGAGGCATCCCTTTGATATTGTTTCAGGAATCATTCGCTTTGCCATTTACGGGGACTTTTTATCGAACCTAAGGGATTAATTTATATCGATCTTGCATCGGCAGATGCTGTTTACGTGTCAATATAATAGATCTTCTAGTTACAACGTGAATAAACCGCCTCTCTATCTGACTTAATGAACTTCATTAATAAAAATACAGAGATTGAAGGTACTAATGCAATTCTGTAGATATTTTGTAAATTCAGTCAATCACACAGGAGAATGAAATGCACGAGAAATAATCCGGTGTTGTTAATGGGCATGTGCACAATAAGGCATGTGCTCATATTAATGGCATGTGCCCATATTAATGGCATGTGCCCATATTAATGGCATGTGTCCATATTAATGGCATGTGCCCATATTAATGGCATGTGTCCATATTAATGGCATGTGCTCATATTAATGGCATGTGCTCATATTTGCTACTCCAAATGTCTTTAGAGTCCGTCCTTCCGAACGAACAGATAGACGCAAAGCAAACACAAACTAAATCAGGAGTCGGGATCAAAAAGATAAAAAATCTACATATTAAGTCAGAAACTTGAAAAATGGCTACACTTGCCTATCTGATGTCTTGGCAAACTGAGCAGACCCTGATCAGACACTTTATTCGATGAACTGTCTTAACCAGGATCTTCTCCGCTTGTTCATATGCTAGTGCCCTCACAGCAAAACAAAGAAAACCATTATTTCGTACTTCATTTAAAATTCGGTAAATTGATATTAATCAAGTCATCATGGTTAAATTGCTCAGGTTAATTAAGCAATGTGAATGTCGGTGCTATACTTACATTCCATCTCTTTCACCGATATACCACGTGTCTGAAAGAAACAAACATAGTTTGTTAGTGCGAAAATATTCTGGGAAAAAACACTCATAATTCATTAATGATGATACACATAGAAGGTATTCCCTAAAAGAATTTGACCTTAATTAGTTAAAACATGTATGAATGTTTTACTGTTGAATCAATATTTTTTCGTGGGACACTGATATTCTTTGGATTCAAGGGGTGGGGGGTTATTCATTTTATAGAACAAACGTTTTCTCGGACGCGAATTCTCGAATAAATTCCTTAAATATATTGCCAACGAATTTAATGGCAACGGAATTTGGTAATTTTACAATATAACATAATTTTTATCATAAATCTACTAACATTTTTCTCTCTATAAAGTGTTCAACTAAAGGGGCAGGTTAAACTTTAGTGAATTTAGTACGACTTTTAAAATAATGGCCTAACCCTCACGCAGAGGAAAACAATTTTGCCGATTTGGTCCTAGATGCAGTGTTTAAAGCGTGTCAGCAGATTTTTTTCCGATTAAGAGGAAGATTTTCTTTTATTCTAAATTCATTTAATTACATTCTTTTAATTCATTTAATTATGTTTTTTTCTTGCATATCTATTTCGAAATATGCTTTGTTTATTTGTCGTTTTTTTCTTTTATTTATCTATTTTTTTGTTTTGTTTTTAAATTAAATCTTGACAGACTGTCTATTTAAAATAAAAATCTTCCCTGTTTTAAATTTTCAGAAAAAAAAAATGCACAACATGAATAGCATGCCATTCACTACAAGGTAGTACATGCTCACATGCCTTAGTCCTCACTTCAGAAAACCTACCGATAGTTATCATCATAACCCATCTACAAGCAATACAAAGTCATATAAATTTCCTTTTGATTTGTATTGGGGCGCGGAAGAAAAACAAATGCATCTAGCTGCAACGATCGTGAGATTATTTACTGATTTAGTGGTGTTGATTACATAATAATTAGCAGATTTTATAAGGAGATATATTTGTTGGTATAACTGTCCTAGAGTTAACAGAAAACAGATAGATCCAGACAAACAGAGAGATGGAGAAAGAGAGAGAGAGAGAGAGAGAGAGAGAGGGGGGGGGGGAAGAGTTAACAGCATCTTAAGACATATTACTTAACTGTTAGGGTATATAAGGTGTGTATCATCGTGTGCATACAAATATACATGTACGTATAACGTCATGTGAAATAAATGAACTCAAACTGTTTACAGGTCTGGATTAAAGACTTAAGTAAGTAGGACGTTAATAGTAGGATTTGCGCTTTTAAGGGTGGCGAAGGCAAGTGACAATCGTGACAATTTTTTTTCATTTAATCTAGACCGAGAATGAATATGATATTGTAACTTTTTAAATGGTTTTAAGAAAGTGTGTGTGTGTGTGTGTGTGTGTGTGTGTGTGTGTGTGTGTTTATTTGGGGGGGGGGGGGCGGGGGGCACAAATGAATCTTTATCTATAATCAGCCTCAGATTATATATGTAATCTAAGTTTAAAATGATAAGCAAAGGTGCTTAAAATGACACATTGAATAAACTGTTATGAAGTTTTATTATTTTGAAAGTGGAGGTAGAGGGTAATTAATCATTGGGAAACTTACATCGCTTTAAACAACAAATCACTGAAAAGCGCGAAAAGTTTGTGAATGCGATAAAAAAACAAAACAGACTGACCTGTTTTGTATTGGAGTGAAAACTGTTACATGTCAATTCTCGTAAGCCGTGAGAACTTCCGATGTCCAGAATAAAGAAAGCAATTCCGACAATTAAACTTAGCAAAATCATTTTTTTCCTGTCAATCCTCAATGTTGATGCTGTTAGTGACTTTACACTAACACAATGGTAACACTATAATTGAACTAAACTTGTCGCAACATTTTATCCACCTGTCATGCCTATTGTCAACCAGGACAAATATTCACGTCTCCCGGGCGGCTTTGTTTACCTCTTCTGCATGCTTACCGATGGTATCTCCAAGAAACATTAAACGTCAAAATAAACCGAGCCCGTCTATTTTGTTCCATTGTTTTAACAGGATCACCGTCAAGTCAAGTTACACCAAATCATTTTGAGATTTAGTCGTGGTGCGGACTATTTCTGAACTGATTAAGCAGTCGATTTATTAAGATGAGATGCTAATAACAGGTAAATCTCTTCGCATATACATGTAATCGATCACTATCAAATATTGATGGGAAAAAAATGTTCCGTTGACTATTTGGTTTATCGCGATTTTGTATGTTATACCGCAAAGTTATATGTTATATCGCGATGTTATACGTTACTGGTATATGGTGATGTTATATGTTATATCGCGATGTTATACGTTACTGGTATATGGTGATGTTATATGTTATATCGCGGTGTTATATTGTTTTCGCGAAGTTATATGTTTTATCGTGATGTTGTATGTTGTTACGCGTACTATGCGTAGATCACAAATAGAAAATTAACATACATTTGATTTTGACATGTGCGTTTTTGGTGGGGCACGAGAGACTGGTGCCCGTCCTGAAGAGCATGAGATGCCGTTTGGGATGAAAATACACAAATTATCAACTTACAGTGTGAGACAAGCACAGGAAACACGCGGTTTTCTTATGTGTAAAAGAGCATTTCAAAAGTTCATCGGTACACCACGGCAATCGGAATCTTGACTTCTCTTAATCTTTAAAGTGAGTATGACTTATTGAAAGAACATTCCTAAAATAATCATTGCAGTTTGTAAATTTCCTACTTGCCGATCATCTTTTAATACCGCAGCCTCTATTAAAAAAAAAAGTTTATACCTGACTTTCTAAACTTATCTTAATTCCTCTCTGCGGTTCATAGCTCGTGCCAGTACTTTAAGCCACGAAGATTATGAAAGAATCTTGCCCCAAATGAGTATCAAACACACAACCTTCAGATCCGCAGTTAGTTACTAATGGACGCAGGTACCCTATTTATACGAGTGTAAATAAAGTACTGACTTTTAGTGGAGTTTATCCCAAACAATAGAGCTACTGTTACAAACCCAAGACAGTCAGTGGTTGGTTCCTGACTTCATTTAACTACACTGTTCGATTATCATTCATTACCCATAATGAATATGAGAACCAAACAATCACACCAGACAATTAATCGCACGTTGATTACGCCAGCGAAAGATCCAAGATTTATAACAGACCGACAATACACGCCTCGTTATGAGGGATTATCGACTATGTGATTTGCATTACATGTAGAGGGTGTCAGGATCGCAGACTAGGCTGTTCGATTTTTTTTTTAAGCAAGGGCAAAGATTTGCCTTTATCAGTCCATCCGCTCGTCTGTCCGTCTGTAAGTCACAGTAATTTGTGACATATTTCCTTAAGGTAATCAATCATTAACTTATAATCATGGTCCTTCAAATGTTTTTTTTTTTTAAAAAAGACTCCAGTGCAGATGCAAGCATCCATTGATATGGAGTTATAGGCTTTTTAACTCAAAGTCTATAAAGGCTTGCATTTTGCTAGAAAATTTCCTCCACCACATGATTGACCATGATCATAACTTTATGATAGATGGATTACCTTAACTGTATGTTCACCAGTATCCGGGGTCATCGAGACATTTCAGAGTAATGGCCCCTGATGTGTACATGTGAACATCTATTAAAAAAAATAATAAAAAATAAAAACGCAGAATGAAGGCACATTTCAAGCTTGTTATATTTATATTGTTTCATGGAACAATTATTTGATGTGTGTTTTGTTCTTATATAACAAAGAAATGTTAGCGTAAGGACGAATACTTCGGTAATTGTATGGCTGTGGTACATGTAGCGCGTGTGTTTTGTAGTTGATACATTCGCTTTAAATTTCGTTATTTGATAATTTTTCATTCTTATTTAGTTTAAATACATTTTTGTTGCCTGATATACTTCCTGTCAAACTCCACGCAGTTACCTCCCATTACAATTACATAAATAAGGGAAATAACTCTTTATGGCTAACCTTGATAAATACAAGTGGTTGTCTCCCTTGGGATAATTAGAAAACTTCCCCCCCACAAGTGATAACTGTATTAAGTCCTACATATAATATCACATCAACAAATAACGATAATTTATAACCTTACGAAGGCTTATAAAACAAACTTCCCCCCTCCTTCCCCGATTGTCGATCCTTCTCATGGTATGTTTGTTAAATTAATTGATAAGGATAAATGTAAAATATATCACACCCAATCGCTTGATTAATAGTTAATTACACTTATTTTAGCATGTGTGTATATATTTATATTGCAATATATAGATTAATATAGTCAGGGAAAATATGTGTGGCAAAAATTTAACTAATATAACACGGTAAACACTTTTCAAAATAATTGCAATATATTGAAATATCATTTGTGCCTTAAACCCTTATTCAATTTTAAAGTTTTAATTTGCATATGTGAGTATTTATTTGCATATAATTATACAAATTTACTCACGTATGTAAATTGGAGTATGTAAAATTTTAATTTACACGAGTAAAATTTACTCCACATGCATTTTTCTTACTTTTGCACCTAGTCAAACCCTAGAGAACAAACGCAAATGCTTATTTGTATAATGATTATTCTATATTCCTAAGCAGCACGGTAACACCTTGAGCATCTTAAACCTGATCAGACCATCTGTACTATATGAATGGTTTGATCACAAAACACATATTTCATGTAAACGCAAAGCATCTTCTTGCCTATTGCAAATTGTAAATAATTTTGCATTGCCACGAGACAAATTATGCAGTACATAGTTTATATTTAGGCCTATTTCGTATTTGATAACTGACAGACTATAATGCCCGTATATATTTTTAAGTTATCAAATACAAAACAGTTAAATATGAAATACTGTCATTTTTCTTTTTTTGGGTAGTTCCACCCGAATGCCTCTGTATACACGCGGTCTTTACTTTTATTTTGTATCTTGATTCACGGTTGGATACACATATTCTTTCTCATCTAGACCCATGTTTCAGGGACGGGTATTCATTTAACCTCGTACCTGCTAAATGGTTAAGAAATGGTTGTTGTTGTTGTTTTTGTTGTTGTTGTTTTTTGTTGTTTTTTTTTGTTTTTTTTTATAGTGGTTTGTTATTTAGGGTGGCTTTTTTATTTAAATTAGAATTTGTATTTAAAGGATGGGTGAAATCCTTGAATTTTCACTTAGTCATGATTTGTTTTGTGAGCTTTGGAAAAGGTGAATATTCCTTGAATATGTTGATTATTTTGTGTACGTCTTTTGTGTATTTATTATTAAACCTTTTTCATTATCGATGAGTTGCATTGAACAAATTTTAAAAACGATTCAAACCCAGTTGTTTATTTACCTTTTTTGTGTCATTTTCAGGCATATATTTCTATTTTTATGACAAAATATGGACAATTAATCAAGTTACTGTATGGTCTCTAAATTCCGCTCCTCGGTCGGATATACATGAGGATTACGTTAAAATTATTTATTATAATAATCATTACTCAAGTCTGTTGTTGATACACCTCTTGGAATTTGATGTATTTCAATAATTATACTTGTATGATTGATATTTATCAAAACATTTTTTTTAAATGCTCATGCGAATTAGAAATACAGAATATCAGGAGGTAAACATGCTCAATTAGACTAAGTAACTGATTGCGGTTAAACCTTTATGTTTTTACTACACTAAGATAATACTAAAAGGCATATTTCACATATATGTCCGTATAATTAATGCTGAATAATATTATTTTTTTCATAAGTTGTTATCAGTAAGCATCAGTAAATACTTAAAAAATAAGGGTAATTGTTATTTTCAATGTATACCTTATAATATGGGGTTGTCAAAGAAAGGAACGAACTGTTTAAGCGAGAAACGGCCAGTAAACTTAAGAGCGCGACCTAAAGAATAAATAACAGCGCACCCACATGGATTGCATTTCTTACTGGTACAACCGGCCTCTAATTATCTGTAATTATGGTTTATGGAGTTTGCCTTGCTTGTGCGCGCACTTCTCTTTTTCATATGTATATGCAGAATATATAAGTGTTTCAAGAACTGGTAAGCCAACTACAGGAGTTTCTATAGCGTGATATTGCAGTAAGGTAGCCCAGTATTGTGTGTAGAGTAAAGTCGCCAAATAACTGAACTGCTTTAGCGAGACGTTTGCCCCATACAAACAATAACACAATATAAGAGCATTATATTTATTGTTCTTCCATTTTACATTTATATAATATTCTTTTAAGAGGGTAAGAACATAATTTATGATTCACACATTTCTTTTTTCTTTTTTTTTTCCAAAAAAGAACATTAGCTATTAAAGCCATTCGTTTCCTTTTGTGGTATGTCATAAATATGCAACAATATAATTATTCTAAATGATTTGACTGAATCTCTTACCTTCCTTTAATGACCTTGTTTGAACATATTTTTTTTAATTCTGTGACACCGTCCCAGATGTCTCCGTGTGTCTCGGCTGATTTCATACACATTTTCTATGTTTTAAGAAATCTTAAAATCTTAAACTTTGACCTTGTTAAATGTCAGAAATATTTCATAAGGATGGTGCACTTGAGTCATACTTAAAATAGATTCAAGTAATAGCATGCATCTTTACAAATTTGTTTCAACACCTTTGTGTGACATCACACTACACTATTCTTCACCGCACCTTTAATTGCGTTAAAATGTATCAAAATTTAAGTGGTGTATAATTTCTTCATCTGCTTACAAACTGCCTGCACACCTGTACTTATACATGTTCTATGAACGTTTAGTATTTTCATACCTGTTCATACAGCCCTATCGCCAAAGGATTGTCGCGTGTGGGTTGATACATAGAAAGTCAATAGGTATGACCGATTTTGTAATCCTGAATTTTTTTTAAAACACACTGTCCAAAAAAGAAAACGTTGATTGCCTTACTGGTTATTAAAATGCTGTAGAAAAAATATAAAAGGACAGAAATACAGTCCTAGAGAAGGATCACGGAAGTGACTGCACTCTAATGCAATCAATCAACAAAACTCTCATTCGAAATACGTGCTATATACAGTTGAACCTGTATTAGCGGCCTACCTGTATTTAGCAGTCTGTTTAATATTATCAAACAATGGCGTTTGCTATTTGTTTAACCTTCTTTTAGCATTCCTCTCTGTAAAGCGTTCACTTTCTATTATTCCATTGACAGGTCGCTTAAGACAGGTTTGACTGCGTTTATATACGTAATTCGCTTAGTTTAAACATATTAATTAGTCAAATACAATAACAGAATAATTAAAACATATACAGAATAGGATTAAATCGAAAACTAAATGCTTATTGAGATTTTCTATTTGATATTTGACAATGACTAAGAGGCGTCACGCATGACTTCATGAGTGACATATCAACAATCTGTTTCAGCGTTGACACGTTAGGTTGCAAATTCTCATATTCAAACAATAGCGAGAAATGTTCATAAACTGATGTAAGTATAGCTATCGCATCCTTCTACACCCCTCTAGTCTCTCTTTGCCTCCTCCTCCCTACCATCATCCAGATCATTATCATCAAAATGATTACTATCATCAGCATCATTAACATCATCATCATCATAATGATCATTATCATCATTGGCATCATCATCCTGCAGCCGATCCTCTTCCTCTTCTAATTCTTTAAGGATACATTTTATTTTTATAATAATTTTTGATATGAAATGATAAAAAATTGTATATTTGCGAACTAAATTTTACACCGCATATGAGTTGACATTTCTTTTATGATCAGTATAAAGCAGTGCATCCTTAAAATCGAAAGTGAATGAACTGTTCTGTTGGAGCAATAAGTTATACTACCGGCAGCCCCTAGCGGACAATCGGACTTTTACACCGGGTCCCAGCTGATGTGTTACTATGGAGATTGGAGACGGTGAGTTGGTCGTCTTTTCTGATTTACATCTATTTATTTTCTTTCTTTTTACGGTTTTCTCTCTATTTCAGTCTGATTGTCGTTATACCGATTTATTTGATAGGATCTCTCTCTCTCTCTCTCTCTCTCTCTCTCTTCACTTGTCTGCTTTGTGTGTATGTATCTTTTGTATGCATCTAATGTGTGTCTTTCTTGCCATGCATGTGTGTGTGTGTGTGTGTGTGTGTGTGGTACTTTTTTCAGCATGACGTCTATGTTTAAACTATAAAACTTGTTACAAAAACGTATCAAATACAAGGGCCCAGACTGCTGAATGTGAACACATATCATATTATGCAATATTTAAATATCTCTAACGCACTTACACACTCGACCTGTTTGTTATCTTATCAGCAATCTCAAATGAAAGAACGGAAGCCATGGTACGTGTATTTATTGGTATTTAACTCTTTTTTTAGACGGGCAAGTTATGTGTGTAAATGTCAGTGTGATCAATGCCTTTATGGTCTCGTTCTCTAAAATGTCTGACATTTAGATATAATAAATTATGTTGGTGTGATTTGGAAGTTGGAAAAAAAAATATGAAGATGTTTTCGTGTAATCGTATTTCCAAAATAGATCCACTTAATTAAGTGAAAAGGATATTACAATGTGCTATTAACACGAACAGGTAAGTGCACATTTGTATTACATACATGAACCATTTGTCACATGACAGCCTTCATTTTCTTCGCTAGTTTATTTATGGTTTAAGTCCCAGGGATAATATTTCAGTCAATTTGGGACGGTATATACATGGGACAGATTTAATGCTGTCCGCAGTGCGATACCACGCCATGTAGAAAAGTGACATGATATCACACCCTGTCACGTTATCCTGACACCGAGCCAGCCTTTCTGTGACTACCTTTAGGATGGTGAGCCCAGAGCAAGGCATATATACCAGTGTTAGTGTCATTGTAGCGTTTATGATATGTCGCTGCCGGTGACCGATCCCACAACTAACGGGCCGGTTATTGAACGGACCCCTTAACCACTAGGCCACTGGGAATGAGAAATAACCTGTGTGACCAGCCTGCTTTGTACTTTCCGACCGATCAGGTTTAAACTTTTAATTACCAATCATCTCAGTAAAATTTGTTCTGTTTGAAAATAGATTGTCTGTTTCATGGTACAACACGATTTATGTAGGGTCAGTGTTAACTCAATTGGAACATCTCGGCTGCGAGAGTCGTGATGTAGAATTAAAAGTTAAAACTTATTTAAAACGATTGAGAAACAACTTCTTGAAACTGATACCAACCCCCACTACGGTCCCTGGGTTGAACCAGTACTTTGCCCGCGCGAAGTTCATGAAAAAATCTTCGTCCCGTTCGAACACGCAACCTTCGGGTCCTCAGTCGGGTACGTTACCACCGAAATACGGCGCACATGAGGTGGAAATACATGGATATTAATTTTAATAAAGTCATTTTAATCTTATTTCATTGCAACTTACAGGTATAAATTTGCATGCTTATGAAACTGTAGGAAGTAAACCGTGAAATTTTAAGTACATGCATGTTGAATATAAAATAAAACGAATGGGATTACACCACAATGTAGATCATATTGTATTGTCTATATGGGGGCCTCCGTGGCCGAGAGGGTAAAGTCGCTGACTTTAACACTCACTCAGCCCCTTACCGCGTGGGTTCGAATCCCGGCAGGGTCATTCGGATTTTCATGTGAGGAAGCCTTCCAGCTGGCTTGCGGTAGTTCGGCGGTTCTACCTAGATGCCTCCATGCATTCGGGGTCTTCCTCCACCTGTAATTAGCTGGGCGTCGCAATATGACTGAAATACTGTCGAAGCGACGGTAAACTCAAATAGTCTAGTCATTGTCTATATGCCAACATTTTGGACTAAAAGGGACACCATCATGGGATTAGCTTTCCAGTTTAAAAAAATCTTTAAAGAATATAAAATTTAAGATTCTAAAGTTATGGATAACTGCCCAGCAAATGTTACATACACGTAGCTGTAAATAACAATAATTATAGCGAAAGAAAGAGGTTGATAACCGCTTTGAATATACTAACGGAAAGTTGGGAGAGAAAATGAGAGGGCGTGCACTGTAACTGTAAATCTCTTTGGTATGCATGTGATGAGAGAAAAGAAATTCACGTTGTTGCCTCTGGGCTTTCTTGATACTACTCAGAAAGGGGGTCATTAGTTGTCTTGTCAAATGCCCAGTCCGCCCTGGCTAGTGTACCTGCCGTCGCCATGGTGATGGATTTTTTGGTTCAGAGTTTGTGTGTTTAGTGTCCAAATCTTATTCACATACTGTTAAAAAAAGACATGCGCGCAATCGGATGTAAGTGTTCGTAATGTTGCCTACGAAACGTGTGGGGAGGAATTTACATGGAATACGCCTCTTTCTGAGGAATACGGCTGGAATTTAATTTCTGATTAACTGACGTGTGACGAATAATATGGCTGCTGAACTAGGAAGTGCAATATTTGACTTTGGAATATATGTTAACACGAAATTAGTTTTTTAATGCATTCCATACTGGCTAAAATATAAAAAATGCCCATTAACAAGAATTCTATGTTTCAATGTTGTTAAAGACTAACAATTAGGGAAAATGAACGAATATTACATGAAGGGAACTTCTAAACGAGGAAGTCCTATTAATACCCAGGAAGTTTTGTTTCCCAATGGATATGACAGGAACCTAAACAAAAAGGAACGTCCGCTTGTGAATGTCTGTGACACTGCTGCTGTTGATGATTGGGACTTTGACGACGATTCTGCGTTTGGCAATGACAGCCCAGTTGAGAATGTTACGGTAACAATAAAAATTGCCCCAACAAGAGATGGCATAGTAACTGAAACGTACCAGTCTTCAGAGCTGCAGAAACAAGAAGAGGTTATATTTCAGGATACTAGTATACAAGGAGCTGCTGCCTACATCTCTGATGATGAAACTTATAAGTTACCCGATCGTGCAAGCACTATAAGAGAGAGCTTTGATGAAGAAAGAGATACGAATGATATACTTGATGACAATGCAAGCATCGATACTTATTTCATCCGTGAAAGGCAAGACATTGATGATAGCCTTAAAGATACACTATTTACTCTTCCTTCTGACAGAAGTCCTGAAATTCATAAACGAATAACCCCACCAATCATTCCTGTTGACATTAGCAGGATAGACATTGAAGAAAAGGTATGTAGAAGCAAGCTGGGCGATCAAGATGGATGTAAAACTTACATACATCATCCTACAAAGACTAAAGAAACAGACAAAACTCCAAAAACTTCAATTGTTCTCGAGAGGTCACCGTCGGATGATGACGGAGAAGACTTTATTGAATATTTGAAAAAACTTAGAGGTGAACCGATAGTTATATCTGACGACGAAGACGAAGAGGTTTTATGTGTAGTTTCATCAAGTGACCAAACAGAAATTCTAGATGATGGTGAAAAAGAAAGAAGCAATACTACTTGTGTGACTCTTCCAGAGACGGTTTTATCCGTATCTTACTCAGGAGAACCAATAGATATTTCTGATGATGCTGATGATGATGATGATGATGGCGATGAAAAAGAAAGAAACAATACTGCTTATGTAACTTGTCCAGAAGAAGTATCATTATCTACGTTGGACGTCGACAATCTTACGGGTCCATCATTGGATCAGCACAGCATTATTACTGAAGATGATCCTCCACTCATAGTGGGTGTAGAGGTTAGTTCCACGCAACTTGATCAGTTAAATGATCTAAATGAAACTACGAATGACCCTATAAATCTACATAACAGTTCAAGTAATGAAGCAGTCAATGATACAGAGGTACAAATTAAAGACAATAGTATGGATATTTTGCTTGCCGATCCTCTGGAAAGAATGCGTGCAACAGAGTTTACGAACCAGCAGAGAAGAATGTCAGAAGAAGTTCCTGTTGGATTTAAACAAAAACATACGGGAACAAGGCCTTCCGCTGGAGAACGTGCCTCCTCAAAATCTTTTTCTGAAGATGATGACTCAACGAACTGTTTATCTTGCTTTAATTTTAGTTCTCTTAAGAAGAAGAAACATGCAGATCGTTTTTCTGATTTTGAAAGCAGTGTTCGTCCCAATGGTAAAAGTACAATTGGGAATCCCACGGGTGGATCCAAACCAAAACCATCAAACCAAGAAGAAACATTGTTAAGAAAAGACAATACAGTCTTACACTATAAAGATGAGAAAAACAGCGATACAAGTGATACAGACGATAATTTTCTAACTCCTGAGAGCGAAAGTGACTTCGAAAGTATTTGCTAATTGGACATTTTATTCACCCGTAATCCCATAGTTTACAAAATATTAAGAACTGTAACATATTTGTCAAATAGATCGTCACTGCTCACCACACACATCCGATGCGAATATAAAGGAAACTGACACATTTTATATTTCACGTAATGTCTTCCAGTGTTATTATATACATGTATCAGCACGTATACTTATGAAACTAAAGCATTTACCAACATAAGGAATGTCAACTGAATACACATCTCTTCCGACTGAAGGTAAGAACGGACTTGTGCATTAGAATGCTATTGTAGATGTGTTATTATTAATGGTACATATTATTAAAGATTCATGTATAGTTTATAAGGATGTAGTCTAGATGAAAATATTAAAAATATGTATGGTTTAGATGGCATCCGGTACACTATTGTTAAATGTGCAGTGACTATATTAATCATCATAAAACACCTTATACTTTCATAATTTTATACAAAACTATATGAAATATCGATATAAGATTACTTACTTTTATATATTAAGACATTTCTATAAACAATAAAAGATCGAAGCGAGCGTTGGCTTATATTGTCTTGAGAAAAGTTTTAATAGATTCATGATACTTGATTATGTCAAAAAGATCGATCTATTTTGTTCATTGCAAACTATACTCAAAGGAAAAAGAAACGCAGCTTAAAGTTGAGTGTCAGTTTTAAGTAGGAAGTATTTGACGGTATTACACTTTAAATTATTTTGATAAAGATTTTTGTCAAACAAAATAAATGATTTAGAATGAGATGGGGTCTACATTTATCATATGAGGTTTATTGCACGGTTAGGAGGTAAAAAATTGAGTCTGGCTATTACAGATTCTAGTTACCCTGCATTTCTTTTTCCTTTGAGTATAGAAGGTGTTAGGGTTAACCCGACATGTGTTTTGTTGAAATAAATCGCTGAAAATTTTGAGTTTCAGAGCTTCTGATTTGCCACACAGAGTGACTTCTAAAAATAGATTCGTTTACTCATTTAGTCTTTATTTATTGTGCATCATGTTATTTATTGTGCATCATGTTTAGCAAGTTCTTCTTCTTTACTTATGGCTAACAATAATTGGCTGATTATAATAACTTTCTGACATAATTTAAGATTTCTGCATTATTTATTTTTCCATTTCTGGACATCGTTCTGTGCAATATATCACCATAAATTCGAAGAAATGATTCATGCCTTGTTTATGTATCTCGTAAAGTGCAGTTTTGTCGATAATTGAAGCGTTCCAGTCTCGTGTTTCATATTCAAACAAAGCTCTCTCAGCGTCATACCAACGTATCGATCCAACTGAAATAGACACACATCCATGTCTGTGTCGCTGTGAAACTTACACGATGTGTTTCTTTCCTAACTGCATGTAAATGGCTTAAATAATTCACTCATTATCCTGTGTAATGGGATCTTTCATTACATTTCATGGATTCGCTTGGATATACAAACTATGTAACTTTAATACTAGGCTGCGTATCTCTTAATTGAAAATAGAATCAGCTGAATATGGCGCTTGGACCGAACAGGGAAAGGATCGATTTTGGAATTTGTGATTTTTGTGTTTTCGGTTTGATAGCCCAAGGCCATATTATGCACAGCAGGTATGTTCCTCTGTACATCTGATCAAATATTCTGATTAAATATTCTTTTTATGTAAATGATCGCGTGAAGATCTTGCAGACTGCCGGTATTGATACAGGTAGCATACGTCTGGTGTGTTGCGTTACGTCATTTGTCATATCGGCGGTACATATAGTATTGATAGATAAGGAAATTGATATGATTTCTTTTGGAATTCACATATTGCCACTTTATTAAAAATCTTTTCGGTCTTATTTTTCTAACTGGATTGGCAGAATGTTGTTAACGGTTGTTAGCAATATAATCATATAGTACACAAACGTATTCATAGCACGCACAAATACACGCATGTACACGCATACTTTGCTTACATACATGCCATGGATCCTCCATACATTATAAACAACTGTATGCACACAGATATGTCTATATATAACTACATGTAATATATTAGTTATTCGTCTAAAGCATATATCCATACAATTGAATACTATTAGAATGTATGCGGTTTTAACATCTCCATGTAAGTGGTTAATCAAAAAAGGGTATTCAAAAGGCTTATGCTATTTGACTTTGGCCTTTTTCAGATTGATTATCTTGTTATATATAAGTTATATTTATCTGAAGGTTACTTTTCTCGTTCCGTGATTAAATAAGTTGCTGATAATTTGACTTTCAATGACAACATATTTTATACAAATGTGGTGTATAAACAGCTGTTAGCAACATACATACATACATACATACATACATACATTTTGTGTATATTGAAGTTTGTTCACAATGATGATCATTGACTAGAAATTCTATTTTTTAACTGTATATGTGTATTACGTCTATCAATACCCATCTACAGACGTAAGGTCACCCAGTGCAACCATCTGTGATTATAAAGAAAACGGGTGGTTTCTCCATCACAGGCATTACCATCACAGACGGTATTGAAACTATATTTAGAATATAGAATCTATATTTAGATTTTCTATTTTTATCTGCTGCCATATGACTGATCACATTCACTCTTCACTTATATGCTGAATTTACGAAATCACTATCCTGAACTGATGAAGACGCCATTTTGCGGAACGTGTCACGTGGTACCTCAAGCACCTGCTTCGGGGATACCACATTCTATGTTTAACCGAGTTCGCAGATGTTGCCTTCGCAAAAATAACGTTTTCCCATGTAATGTGACTTACAAATATCTACATTTGGTTACATTAACCGATTGTTAGCAATGTATATCTACATTTGTTGAACATTAAACGATTGTTAAAAAATTCATACCTACATTTGGTGTACATTAAACGATTGTAAACACATACATACTTTTATTTGGTGTACATTTAGCGGCTGTTAGCTAATACCTGCTTACATTTGGTATACGTTAAGCGACTGTTAGCTAATACCTGCTTACATTGGTTATGAATTAAGCGACTGTTAGCGAATACCCTTAATTTGGTTACGTTAAGCGACTGTTAGCAAATACCTGCTTATATTTGGTAACATTAAGCGAATGTTAGCAAATACATGCTTACATTTGGTGTATATTAAGCGACTGTTAGCTAATACCTGATTATATTTAGTGTACATTAAACATATGTTAGCAAATACCTGCTTATATTTGGTGTATATTAAGCAACCGTTAAGAAATACCTGCTTATAATTGGTGTACATTAAGCGAATGTTAGCAATTACCTGCTTACATATATTTGGTGTACTACTTCATGTCACTTTCTATGACGAAAGTGAATATGATAGAAGTATTCATAGATAAAGAAAATTGATGTGTTAATTATTATCAATTGATTCTGTTTTCTCTCTGTGTTACGTTTTTGATCTTTTATCAGGATTTTGTTAGCCTTTTTTGTAATAAATGTTTAGGAAATTTTAGCTTTGCAGTTGTTCCTTGTGATTTATATGTGTTCACAATTTTATACACACATACATACATACATACAAACGCACATACATACACACGCACACACATAATACACACACACATACGTCCATACATACCGATATAAATATATCATCGAACATTCAAATCTATAACAACAGTTATTGATATACATGTATAAGATATCCCCTAAATCCTTCCTGCATTCAACAAGCAACCCAGACATACATACATACATACATACATACATACATATATTTTTTTCATTGCCAGTTATGTCTTGTCAAACAAACTTGCCCTTCAGTAGCAATTTATCATCTTCATTTTTCTTGCTTAGCCGTTAGACTACATCCTCGTTGAGATTATCTTGGAGTGGCAATATATTGTCCACCCGACCAGTTTTGCATAAAATTCAATAACATTGTATGAAATATATTACTTTCACCTGCTTGATGGGGGAAAATTGAGGACTGTTTACATTTTCAGTAAAGGGTAAGGTCCACATATTTAGAACAGGAGATAAAACTAGACCGAAAACAACTTCCGTTTAGCTTAACTTTTAAGATGTCAATTTTTAGACTCCCGTGGCGTTGTTGTATTACGTTTTAGACTAACGCAACCATCAAAATATTTGTTCATTTCTTCTAAATGTCTGCTGTATGTATTTTGACTGTAATCAGATATTTATGGAGGTCGTGATTTGTATCAGTATGAAGTGGATGAAATCGTCGGATTAATAATATTCTAGCTGAGGTAAAAGCCGAAACCAAAGTTGCTAGATAGTTACGTTATGCGAAGGGGGAGTTTGGGATTGCTTTTGGTGGTTATTCGGGTCAAGGTCAAGGTCGCTCACTAAAAATAGATATTTCGTTTCATTAAATATTTTAGTCAGAATTGAGATGTATCACCAAATTTGGTAGATAGATACCTTTTTGGAAAAGGAAATTTGGGTCTATTTGAGGTCAGTAGAATAAACAAGGTCTCTTTTGCAAATATAGATTTTTCGTTTCCGTTAAATATATTTAATCACGGTTAAGATATTGTTATCAAGTTTGGTCGTTACATACCTTATTGGAAGAGGAAGTTTGGGATTGCTTTTGGGTCAATCAGTCAAGGTCAAGGTCACTGTTACTAAAAACAGTTTTTCAGTAATTATTTTAGTCATGATTGAGATATAATTTCAAAATTTGGTAGGTAAATACATTTAAAATACTAGAAATGTATGTTTCACATTCGTTAAATATCTGTAGACAGAATTCAGATATTATTACCAAACTTTGCTGTCATTATATAATATTTCTGGTAGCATTGCTGTCGCTGTCAAATTAAATTCTGGCATTTTCCATCCCCGTGTATGATATTTTAATTTGCATTTTGTTTTGATGTGTTTTTCGTCATATGACGTATTTCTTGATAATTATTTAAATACAAGAAATTTAACACCTGCAAAAAAGCCTGACATCTTTCGAGTTTAAACTAGATGTCAACGAATTTGACAAAATGCACTTCAGTTCCGTAGTAACAATATCATTACACATATGGTTGTATTTACATGTAAAACTAAATGAATTAAGGTGCACATATACATACCCTAATAACTATATTCCATATCTTATCACTGTTGGTAATACTTTTATGAAACTTTGCCACTTTATAGACATCCAAAAATAAAAATATTTTACCGACTCGGAGTATTTTTCAAGCTTTGTTAGATTTCGGGGAGAGAATCTGTATTTAAGCTTACATTGAAGCCTATTGGAAATATACAATTTCTGTGAATATGAGAAGCTGAATTTAATTTCTTTGAGTTTTTGAAACTCACGGTAGACATATGCGTAATATGATTCTGTTTCAAATTTCATTTTAAAAAATCTAAAACTTACCGTAGTAAAATGAAAGAGTTTCTTTGATTAGTTTTCAGGGGAAATAACTCACGAAAACAAAATTATCGAGGGGAGATAAAAAAAACTTATGTCATAACATGTCAACTTTCCCCAAATATTTTCATTGTTTAACACTTCAAAAGCTTATCTTGTGAAGTCATATGCCTAGCTTTGATGGAATTGATGGCTATCAGGGCGCATAAACCTTAACCCTGCTTTTTTAAGTTTATATTCTTATATGACAGTATCTTATTGATTTTTCACAACTGATTTAGGATGCTTTTGGTTGCACTGTAGCGTCAGGTTTGCATATGCCAAGTTGCAAATTATCAGATACAAGATGTCACTCATACTTGATCGATTTTAATTAGAAAATAAAGCAGGCCATCTTTAGCAAAAGTGTGCGATTTACAGTCAAGAACATGGGCCACATCATCTAATGTGGTGAAACATAAAACAAGAAGACACATGGGTTATTATATATTATTAATATATTTTGAGTCAAAATGTTATTGGATCTGTGTGCTTGGCCAGCGAAGGAAACTAGGAACACAGGAGTGATTAATTGAATACCAACTAATTAACTGAGAAGGGGTGAAGGTCGACATAAAACAAAATTTGCTTGTCTTTCACTAATTCTCATAATTATTTAACGAGTATATATACCTTATGAACTTTCCTTACTTTGCACACGTGACCATGTCCAGGTTTAATGCCAGAGGCGTGGTCCAAGTTATGACCAGACTGATGTTAATGTACTACAAAGTGTAAAAGTGCGAAAAGGTCATCTGTCAGCTATTGGTCAGTTTCCCTAATGTTTATTGTTTAATTGATAGTGGGCGGGTCCTCTAGGTAAAGAACAAATGCATTATTCAAATTGACAATGTAATTTACTCAGGGTAACGAGACTTTACTTATTCATACTATTTTCAGTCTCGTGTTAGATTAATGCATGCTATGTAGACAGAAACATGTCATTTTTGTCGGATGACCTAGTTATTTTATAGGACACACCTTGTAGCTAATGTATTCCCCCGTCTTAGGTAGCATGGAGTCGAGGTCATTTCGCCATGATACCTTACAAGTATCAATTTACATGTATAAGTCTTTATATCTTTATAACATGATATATAAAGCTTAGCTATATTTTTTCTTTATAAAATTAATGGGTTCTATAATATGGATATATAAATAGGTCACTTTTCTTAATTATGAATTAAAAAGTGCCCGACAAACTTAAAATATCATGCTAATGTACAAATTTTAATGAAAAAAAACTCTGATAATATACAAGTGCATTTGAATTGTTCATAAATACTTACTGAAAATGAGTTTCATATTGAATGACCGTTGAACTTTTGATGATAAAAACTCTTAACCTGCCGACATTTTGAAGCAAAATGTTGATATCCCAACATGATATATAATAATCGATATATCGCGATGATATTAACAACGTCGTAAATATCGGTGTCAGACTGCCAGTAGTTTCCAACGGGACACCCTGTAAATTGGTCTCAAAATTATGCTTATTAAATACATTATTTTCATCGTGTTTGTTGTCAGAAAAGAATCGATGAATAACAAAAAGAAATATGCTGCCTGGTATTTTTATGACCAATGCTATCATGGGAATCATCACCAAAAAATGTTCAGCATTCAAATAATCCCCGGGGATTGACATCCCGAATAAGTGGGGGAACGATTGACGCCTGTTGGAAGCCTCTCGGTTTAGGTTCTATATTGATAAGGTTCCAACTTCCACAGTTCTAGTCAATACAGCTGTAGACATTGGTGGGCTAGGCTTCAGCGCTTGGCTTTCCTCTCCACACGGCTCAGGTCGACAAGGTTCACCAAACACTGGAGCTGGAAATGCGCTAATGGTGTTGCAGTGTATTGCTTTGTGTCAACTGTGTGTGTTATGTGTGCTTTAACCGTATCTGAAAACAATAAAGTTGCTGCGTAGTGTTGCATACAAGGACATGTTTTCCAGCGAGTTGCTTAGACTTTGCAATCAAAGCAGTGTTGTTCATTGGAACATTTTGATATCCTTCAGTATGAACTTGCTTACTTTTAAGTGAAAATAACATTGACATTGTCATATGTAGTTTATAGCTGTTGCAAACTAAACATTCTGTAGATCTTTCAACTGCCATTGGAAAGGAACTTTTGCAAAAGGCAAAGCAGTGACATAGGGAATAACTTACCATGGTTCAACTGGGTAAGTGAGTCTGGGCTTGTGCGAACAACTTTTGGTTGCATATCTTAGTACATTGAACTAAATTTTCGCAAAATGTCGTTTAAATAAGTAGTTCGTCCAACTTTTGTTTTAATATCTAGAAGTTCTCTTGATACTTAGCAGCTGTTGAATATCCTAGATGACTTGAATGTCCTTATGTTTGTGTTAAATGGTCATGGATGAATCTTGACATTCTATTATACATGTATATAAAATTATTTTGTATGAATAAAAATATCTGAACTGTGTGACCCATTACCCATGAATACCTCTTGATACTGTTTGATAGGCTGTATACCAATATATATATATATATATTAAGAGTTTTCTCTCCTTTTTAATTAGGGAAATATATTTTCTTTCTTGTTTGGAAGAGACTGTTGCTTTAATTTTGAGAATATATGACAAAAAATATGAGAAATAAAAAAAAAAGCTGTGCGAATGGTTAATGGTAAATGTTGGTGTTGTAAAATGATGACAAGAAACTTCCTAAGACTATCATCACGTGTTATGTTTTGTACAGTGTACGTGGAGGGCACGTGTAAAATGTTTGAATCTTGCACAAAATTTGCTAATTCAGCTTTACAGTGAAATCTAAGCCATGGCAGTGATGCATTTACGTGTCTTAGAATAGATACACAGTGATATGTATTCATCGGGCATATTTGTAGAGCATTTTTTTATCTGAATTATGAAGCCTTAAAAAACTTCATAAGGAAATAAGGAAAAGTTAGGGAAACTGTTACTTAAAATGTATTTACTTATTTTGTCAGCATAGTTGTCTAACATTATATATTTATTTTCTGTATTGGTTGGTATTAAGAATCTTCGGTATGTTTTTAACAAGATTACCCCGGCAGCGTGCTTTTCGCTTGCTGATATTTATCTATTTGCCTGTTTTGTTCTTATTTTTTTTTATTTTGATTTTGTTTTCAGACTGCTTTTATAGTTTCTCTGTCTGTTGAATATTTGTATTACCTTAATATCGCTGTAGCGATGTTTACTCTCGAAAGCGGAAATTGTCTCCATTTGCAATAATATTCGACGTAGACAGACTTGCAAAAATAATAATATACTGTGGAACTGAAATGATTGTTTATAAGAAATTATGAATACCTTGAAATGATAAATATACCAATGGTCGCAAGATAATGGATTTTTAGAGCATCGAAGTTCAGAATCATAGGCTTCTGTTTTGTTTCGTAGGCGCGTTTTATTTTATTTGTTTTTCTTGTTTTCACATCTGTTGTAATTACTTTTTTGTTGTTTATCAGATCGACGCATCTTTCGATCGATAGGAAACTGTACCTCTTAATGCAGGATACAATTCCGCAAAGTATTTATGCGCGCGTATGTAATTGTAAAAGGATGAAGTGTGCGAATATATGTGTCAGGAGCGATGGTACTGAAATCAAGTCAAACATTTTTTTGTAAATTGATAAGTGACTCAAAGTAAAGCGTTTTTAAGTTGGATCTACAGTTTAATACTGAATGTTTGAATTTTTAACCGATTAACGTAGTTAATCAAAAACATCAGTGTTTACTCATGTATTCAAATTGACCTACTGGCTATAGACTAGCTACACTGGAATAATAGGTAGTCAATGGTCGACCTGGTTTATACAAAAGAAAAATAGTATTGTTTGATCTTGCTGTAACTGGGAAAGACGGGACTGAAAAAAAAATAGAGTTAAAACTGGAAAGGTGCATTAGACTATCCCATATAACTGTGTGTTTGTAGTTTAACGAACCCGTTTGCATCATTTTGTTATATTTTACGAAAATGGACACGGATGAAGTCTTAGCAAATAAGAACATCATGTTAATATTATCATCGGCTTAGTGCAAAAAAAGATGAGACACTATTTATTCTTGTGACTTAAGCATGACAAACATACTTTTACAAATATTGAAAATATTTAATGTATATTATAATTGAGACATGACTTCCTCACATGAAAATCCGAATGAACCTGCCGGGATTCGAACCCACGCTTATAAATATAACAACCATTCGAATGGGTTTACAAATTACAAACAACATAATAAAAATTATACTCGCATCAGTAAATGTAATTAACACTAATAACCATGTAGCTATTACAGCACTAGTTACATAGAATCATTACAGTACAGGATGTAAATTATCACTGAGTAATGAGTAGAATGATTTTAAACATTCGGTTTTATCATACGCGTGGTAACATAAGTACTTTATCTGAATAAGGTTACATATGACGGCTACTACGTCTTATAACTTCATAATGATAATTATTTTACTGAAATGAATTTCACCATTTACGCATATTCTCAAAGGAAAAAGAAACGCAGGGTAAACTTTTGTGTCAGTTTTGAATAAGAAGTGTTCGACGGTATTACAGTTTAAATTATTTTGATAAGGATTTTTTTTTTTCAAACAAAATAAATGCTTTAGAATGAGATGGGGTCTATCATATGAGGTTAATTGCAAGGTTAGGAGGTAATAACTTGAGTCTG
This sequence comes from Solen grandis, assembly GCA_021229015.1. Lineage (NCBI taxonomy): Eukaryota > Metazoa > Mollusca > Bivalvia > Adapedonta > Solenidae > Solen > Solen grandis. Next base: position 37,870,110 of record CM037780.1, on the reverse strand, counting down.
GCTACTCTAGATTCTAGTTACCCTGCGTTTCTATTTCCTTGAGTATATTAAGACCGTAAAGCACAGCTCCATAGAAAACATTTTCACAATGATATTATTGAATGATATATTTAATTCTATACATTGTATACAAACAGGTTGATTGTTTTTTATATATTACAGGCTCATTATATTTCATAATGATTCAATTTTCAAGAATAAAAATAAAATATAAAATAACATTGACATATTGTAGACAGACACAAATGGTACATAATGGGCAAATATTTGCTGTAAACATAATAGTAAAACGCATTGAAAATGTTGGTCAAATTACGCAATTCAGTATTTTGGATGGATGTCAAAATACTCTCATTTTTACATTTTGCATATGCGAGTATTCCCGAAGATAACTGGATATCTCGCCTTTATTCAAGTTAGTCAATTAAATTATGTGGATAAAAAGCATTTTTTCACATAATTTTCTGGAAAAAAACATGAAATCCAGTTAACTTAAGTGAATTTGTGATTGGCAGTAGTGGGCACTAACAGACAGTTTCAGAATAGTTTCGACATAGCTAAGTAGGTAATTATAAATTTTTTTCAGCTAAGTGGGTAAGTGGCTGGCAGAAATATGCCACCATAGGTCTGTTATCGGAAATAATTTGAATTTGGAAAAAAACGTCGCCGAATCACTATTCGTTTATCTGCTACGTCATCAATGTATGCACTCGTGATTCGTTAACGGAGACATATAGAAGGTCTATAGAAAACGCTAGAAAATTTACGAAGACATTCGGAATATGCAAATTAGTTATTTTTGTAAACAATTGAATGACCTTAAATAAAACTTTTGCAGATTGCAACCATTAACAATCTGTAGCACACACTTTGCTCTTCTGTCCGAAAAATATACACTGCTTTTGGAAGAATAATGGGCCTTTAACGAAAAATAAATATGAATAGGATGGTTATAGATTAATTTCTAGTTTTGATCACTTTGTATATTTTTTAATGAATTTTGCTGTTCCACCAAGTGAGTGAAACTGTATTCAAGGCATACGTACCCAATACAGTTTTTTTTTACTATATAGACAAAGAAGGAAAATCAAAACTAGAGATTTTCTAAAACTTTGCATGATTATAGAGAATTACACTAGAAACACATTTATTGGAAGAAATAGGGGTCACAATTCTACTTTTTCAGTTTTCTGCCCCTGAAAGTGAGTTTTTGCTATTTTCTGACATTTTCAAGGGCAGATAACTCAAAATCAAATCAAGTTTAGTTGTTGTTTTTTACTCCAAGTCAATGGAAGCTTGCATCTGCACTTAAGGCAGTTAAGCATTTGAAGGACCACCATTATGATTTAATGAGGAACTTCCTTAAGTATGAATGTTAAAATGGGTAAAATGACTGTCTCTTTCTGAAATATCTTTCAGAACAACATTTTCTAATCTTATTATATATCTAATCTATAAAAAAAATGTAACATATAAACAGTGCAATATCACAAGTAAAATTTATATACAGTCAATTCTCTTTACAACAGCGGTGTTGGTTTCAGCGAATTTTGCTGTTATAAAGAAATTGTTATTGTAAAGAATAGAGACATAGAAGGATTATGAACTTTAGTTTTTAAGACCACTGCTGTTATACCTGAAAGGATATTGTTAAATGAATGCCGTTGTAAAGAGGTTTCATTGTATAACTTGACTTGACTATTTGAGTTTACCGTCGCTTCGACAGTATTTCAATCATATAGCACCGTCCAGCTAATTACAGGTGGAGGAAGACCCCGAATGCACGGAGGCATCCTTCCTCACATGAAAATCCGAATGACCATGCCGGGATTCGAACCCACGCGATGAGGGTTCATTGTATAAACAAAAACATGCATTTTGTCACTATAATTGATGTTCGATATTATAAAACAACGAACTCAGCTCACGCATGTTAAGTTAACCGACTGCTTTTTGAAAATACAGTACTGCTAAACGGATAGTATAAATAAGTTAATATTTGTCGATAAATTTACGAGGAGCTGTAAATATGCTTACACGTGATAAAGAAAGTAACGAACAGAAATGTTTAAGAAGCAAAAATATATAATATTTTCCGGTCATGGAAACCAATAAAAAAGTTACTTTTCCGCTGCCTACATTTTTGACCAAAATGATTGGTTAAAAAAAGAATTCAATATTATCCCTTTATCTCATGAATATTCATGTCAAAATTTATGACTTGATGAATATTCAATGACTGAACATTAAATGACATATTAAACAACCTGAGATACCTATTGGAACTGTCTGATCTGGGTTTACTATGTTTGCCAATGCGTCAAGTAAGGGGTTAAACTGCTTATGCTGAAAAGGGTAGAGTGAAGAAAAGGACATTTTTAAATTCTAAAAATAGAAAAAGAAACTTGAATTTCCTAGAGTGTTGATGGTCCTGAGTGAAGCAGTTTGGGGGCTTAAGTAACTAAATGAACAATGTGTTTTCCACTCTCCGGGGAAATCAGAGTAGGTCGTGTTTTGGATTGATATTGCTTGCCTCCAAACTTTTTTCAGACCCTTCGCACGTGAGCTTGCATTAACTCTGTCCCGGTCTGTTTCATGTTTTTATTTTATTTGAGTGTTATCTTTAAACAGAAATCCTTATAAAATCATACAGTATGCGGCTGTTCAACTTGTACTATCTTTACACTGAGCCAACCAGTTCCAAAACACTGAGCGCAAAGCCCACGGGAAATATACCAGTATCACTATGAAAGATTTTTGTATGTCGCGGCTGAGGATCAAGCCCTCAACATCCCTGTTACAGGGCGGTCACTCTAACCATTCGGTTACCGCGACGGAACCAAAGTTATTGTTCTGTTGAAATATGGTGTTTAGCTTCGTAGGTTAAAGCCCGTTTTGTTTATTCTGTTAGGTGATGTTATATGAGTTTCGTACGTGCGTCTATAAAGTAACAAAATATTCATATGTTCACCCATTTCATGTATACATGCAAGAACAATCTGAAAACAACTGAAATAAAAAACCTTATATGATTTCTTCGAGGGATGTTCGGAAAGTAATCAAAATATATTTTCTAAAAAATTTATTTTAACATTAATAAATAAGCCATGAAATTTTCCGGATATTTTTTAACATCCCTCGTATATATATGCAAAAATTAATTTTATATATATACATTGAAACATTTATTATTCCAGTGATTCAGTTGTTTACTTTTATAGAAGATAAAATAATACATTTACTTTTGTTTCTTATAAATTATATACATTACATTAAATTTTTCTGGTGACAAAAAATATCCTTCGTAATGAAAATATTCTCAAAAGTATGAAAGTTTTTACCATTATGGAGATTTGTTTTCGAATTTGCATTTCAAATTTGAAGCGGAATGCTTTAAATTTTAATTTCCGATCACAGTTTAATTTGCAATAAAGTATGCATTGGGGAATTCTGCAAGGTGTATTTCAGTCCTGAAAATTAAAAGGAGGGTTGTCATGGTTACATAACGTCTTTCAGCTTGTGTGTGTGTGTGGGGGGGGGGGGGGGGGGGGGGGGGGTAGGTTTACGGTCTTTTAATCTCTCATTAGAAATAATATCACTAATATGCATATAAATATTTGAGTTAACTTGCATGAATAATTGTTGACGTGCCATTTTATTTCATCAAATGTTGACATTAAATTCTATGCAAAAATGGTCGACTGTAAAATGTCAAAGCTTGGTGCAAATTTTATCTCTGCATATCTTCAAATCTACCGGTCACATGGTTTCAACAAATTTGCATAATTACAAAATGTTATATGAGCGATGCAAAGGGTTATTTACGGGCAAACAGTAATAGAAATCCACAGGGCAGATCTTTTCCCAGACGAATTGAATATTTGAAAATAATCGAATATTAACGGAATGTGCTGCCATGGTAACGGACTTCAATTTATAACAAAAGTCAAGGTCATGGTGATTGATACAGAAATCAAGAGATGTGATTTCAAAATGTATTTCACTATTTCAAATGTATACATGTATCATACTTTTATTTTCATATTTATATTGCTTTTTTATTTATTGAGGTTAAATATTATGTCAACCTCTTTTCTGACAAAATTTAACAAGTTTAATTTTGTTTCATAAACGAAGCTTGGGAAACCTTGATAACGTTTTTTTTTTGTTTTTTTTTTTTTTTGTTTTTTGTGAGTTTATTCTTTATAAGATGTTGCCATTAAAATAACAAGCGTTTTGTTGTCGATATTTCTTCATGGTTAATTGTTAAAACGATAGCACTATGACATTGTAACTATATAATAGTCTGCTTTGAATGCTACATAGCAGTTCTGTTGAGGGTTTTGGCGAAAAATTTGTCTTAAAATATTTTTATGCTGGAGTGCGGAGGTTAAATGTAGTCCGTTTCAAAAAAAAAAAATCAAATAAAAAAAGAATAAAAATAAAACAATGAAAACTCTAGTAAAACTTATCAGACGACTTTAATTAGTGTTGATGGGACTGAAAATCCCGCCAAAGGAAAACGGCTGGCCATGACGATCAGATATGTTTAATTATCATTACTAAAGTAAATTTTTGTTATGTTTTGTGGTCGATGCTATTATATTATATTATATTATATTATATTATATTATATAGCTTCGTCCAGCTATATATAACGTTAAGTTTAGAGATATTGCGAATGAAACTGACCCATCAGTTGTTGTTGTTTTGTTTGTTTTTTTTTGTTGTTGTTTTTTGTTGTTTTTTAGTTTAATATATACATAAGTCAACATTACGCATGTAGCCGAAAACGAAGATAAACCTGTCAGCGAATGAAAGAGTCCAGATCTATAAATCAACTTGTATTGAGTTGTACAATGCCTAGCACCGTGACATCAATCGATACGCTAATATGTGTTTGTTATACAAATAATATAGAGTAATCAGAAGGAAAGGCTGAAAATCAAGTTCACAGTCTCGATGTACATCTAATACAAACACTGCCTCCGAGATAAGAATGTTTGACTTTTCTGGAAAAGGTACCCTGGGGCTTTTCACTGACCGTAATCTATTTTCGTTCTGTAACAATGTTATCAGATGCCCACACGCTCGCAGTTTCTTCTATCGTGATAAAAAAAATTAAATTATTTACGCAATGTCTGCATTTTGACCTCTACCAGAGCTACAATTACGTGGAATGCAGGTTTTGCCAAGCGTGCCATGTCAACAACACGCGCGTGAGAAAGACTACGGCAGGGTGAGGTTACTGTGCCTTGATTATATTGCTTGATTATTAAGTGAATTAAACGTCAGCTCATGCGTCAGCCGATACGTCAGGTCTTACAAATCAATGCAGAAGAAATAGAAAAAAAAATGCTTAGATAGTAGAAACGAGTCGAGAGTGTAATCAAATTTAACTTTCAGTATTGAACTTGCCACAAGAAGGGCACCGTGATCAGGTGGTCCCGTATATGACCGCAGATCCGTAATTTGTGGGCCCGAACCCTGTTTTAAACAAGAATATACCATAACAACTCAAGTTGAAAAGTACTGGTCCAGCCGAGGAGCTATTGATAAGGATTAGCAGAAGTTGTAAGAACTTGTCTCCGAATCGAAATAGGTTTAGAATAATGTCTCATATACCAGGCTCGAATTCCACCAACAATACTTAGCGCTAAGAAATACTAAAATACTTAGAGGCGAAATTCATCATTTTTGATCATCTAATAAAAATATCAAAATATTTCATTTTTAGCAGATATGGTTAATTATTAAGATAATAACGTAAAAATGATAATAACATGTAAATTTAGCCTTATACTTGAATATTTAGTGTCAAATATTTGGGACTTTTGTAACAGACACGAAATGATGAAACCCACCCCTAAGTATTACTTAGCGCTTTATTTAAGTATTGCTGACGAAATTCGAGCATGGTATCAAGATTTTAGAAGAAAAAAAAGTGAATACTGTTGTTATTGTGAAATTTACTACTACTAATAATAATAAACAAACAAACAAAAAACCTTCAGTGGGACTTAACTTGGTACTTCAGTGTGATTTTCTGAAACTAATTATTTGATAACCCAAACACATCTAACTCGCCTGAGTACTTTAACCAGTTATTTTAACAAATTCAATTGCTTCCGGAAATAGCAGTTCCAATTATTTGTGCTATGCTGAAAACAAACGATCATCGTTTCAAATAAACAGATGTTCTAGGGTTTTTATCTCGAATTATACCCCGCCGAAACACGATCAAGACTGAACAATATATACCAGAAAATATTGTCATTCCTGGAACATTAGTGGAACTGTCTTGAGGGAGTCAGACGCCACCTCCTCGGTTCTGTTAGTGTTCCGAGTCGGGCTTGATCAATACAACGATGTTGTATACCGTTGTTACATCAATACCACAAATGTCTATTTAGTGTGTAGACCCTGAGGACAGTTTCGACCCAGCAAGATCGATGCCCCTCCCCCAGACGGTTATAGCTATCTCGGCAAATGGTCAAATCAATTGGTCAAGACGTTTGTAGGAGACGTCCAGACAATAATTGGGTCAACGCGTTGCCAGACTAGTGGTCATTGCTAAGTCGAATTATTGGTAATCTGGACACGACGTCCATTTATAGTTGCAGGCTAATTTAGCAATTGGCGATCAAATTGAAAAGGGACCACATTTGCATTTAACACTTAGCGCGTTAGATCTCAACATAATGAAAAAGGGTTTATTCGGAGTTTGTTGTCTCCCAGATGTATTAGTAACGATACGACAATCAATTTATCCTGACGTTCAAGTATCAGACTGGAATAGAAGTATACATAACTTACTGTTTCTGTTTGCCCGACTTACAATACATTTTGACATCTGATCGATTGCCGTAAGCTCTAAGGATATAACACGTGCATTTTTAAAGCGGAAAATACCACTATTTTATATTGGTAAAAGAACAGGTGAACATTACTATAGTAATACTAAAATATGTAGTCGTACTTTTTACCATATAACCACCAGTTGACCCCGGTGGTGGTCTTACTATCGAGATTTTACTTTTATATCCAGTTGATCCCAGGAGTTGTCTTGTTATCGTGGTTTTAATGTTTAACAACCAGATGATGTCA
>CM037780.1:37812903-37862903 GCA_021229015.1 Solen grandis | reverse complement strand
TGGGTGATAACGCCACGGCGTCTTCCGACATATGCTACAAAGAAACAAAACATAACACAACATGGTAAGTTACTTTGACCATGAACGAAACAGTTTATCAGTATATGTAAATCTTGAAGCAAAAATCAATAAAATTCCGTAATATCTAACACAAAAAATAATAAATAAATACCCAATGACCCTATTTTGGGTACCTGGAAGATGAACACTTAAATTGAAACACATAAAATTGTCATATGTGATAAATTGCATGTTAATTAAGCAATATATAAAGCTAACAATGGGCCGATTTGAATAAAAGTGATATATTTATGTTTAAGTCGTGGTCTCATGAAGACTTTTTTTGATAAATTGCGCAAACATTATCACTTGATTCATCATACTTTTTGAGTCTGTTAAGATCATTTGAAATATAAATATCTGACATTCATTTAGCTGAATAGGACGCATCGAAACTTCGCCAATATGAAAGGAGTTTTGCACGAGGTTTAAGTGTTTACGTTTTTGTTCTGTTCTACATTACTAATTCAACAATGCCACATGTTTGCGCACATGAGATGTCAGTGTAAATAATTGTACATGTTCAATGTCGCAAAGACGAAAACAAAGTGTAAGCATTTAAACTTGTTTTTGACGAATTGTTGGGATGAAATATACAGTAAATGTGGCGGGGACAAAGACATGACTGAATACACGAGGTCGCTCTGATGGTAGATCCTCATCGATCACTTCACAAAATTGATGACCTTTGTGACGCCAGTGTGGGTTTGTGTATGTGTTCCCCTGACAGTAGGTTGTTTATAGTGACCGTGGACAGATTTTAGTACTTAATTAACACTATATTTTGTATGTTTTGTTTCTACACTGTTGCATTTTCCATATCGAGTGTTGATCGGATATCTCTACTCATTGTAAACTTTGATGACTGCATACAATAATAGTAATTGTTCTAATGTTGCATTTTCTTACAATTTCCTTTTCTTGGATAAGTGGCTTAAATAGATTTAAAATCAGAAAAAGAAAACGCAAGTCTAAAACTTACTTTGTCCGTAGGCGTACGCCATGAACACAACGAAAACACAAAGAATTGCTCCCTTCATCTTACTTTAAGATGTTCAGTCTGAAAATAAGGAAATGATATTGTTGAACAATCTGGAAACAAATAATACAAAACATACAGTAAGGTCATCAAAACATGACAACGCACTCTTTGAAAGGACGTCCATGTAATCAGCGTTTAAGAGATGAACCAAATTAGATTTGTAAATTAATGACAAAAGTTGATTTTGAGACTTTAATATACAACTGCACAATAAATACTCAGTAATGTTAAAAATGTACATTAATAGCTATGCATTAAATGCAGTAAGGCCAACCAGAAGCAAAATATGTTCTTAGACTGACTGATGTTGGTTGAAAAGTTATAAGTAAATAAACCAATGGATAATATTTAGAAAAATAAATGTGTGTTAACTAATAGTTCATGTTAATAAATTAGTGTACTTACATCGTGTTTCTTTACAAACGTTTAACTGTTACTTTGTTGCTTTCTCTAACTACTTGTACTGGTGTTTCTCAACAACTGACTTTGCTTTGATATCTTGGCCTATATATATTCGCACAATTGTTTAACTAACCTATGAATGACGCGCAATCCCTTGATGTCATCAAGCATGTCATGTGGTGAGTTTGTCGTAATGACGATTTTTATTTCTTCGCTGCGGCAGCCCAATGACAAACTCACGAAGCAAGACGGCATTTCCTCATTGGCTGGTTACAATCATTAACTTGACAGCCATGGTGCGTTCAAACGAGGGTCATTATGGCACATGTCAAATGAACAGCGTGCGAAAGTAAGGTATAAATCTACATGTTTTGTATATAATTTGCATGTGGATGCAAAAAAGATAGCAGATCAAAGGGAATATATATATATATATATATATATATATATATATATATATATATATATATATATATATTGATGCATAATGTTCTTTTATCTTGTTGATAAAGAAATATCTTGTTTCAATCTTACAGTAACATGTCACCAAAGTATTAGTGAAATGCATCGGATTTGTTCTCGACTGCAAAGATTGTCTGATATCTTATCAGGTTTGACATATAAGCGAATTACTCATAAACTTTTCATTTTATACAATAACTATTTGCTTTCATATTGTTGCAAAATTCTGTTAAAGCCAGTGGAAAATACATGTATTGATTGGACACGCAGCAAATCATTGAATATTGCAAACTTTCAAAAAGTATGGAACAATCACAGAGCAAATGTTACGATATTATAATAATATTTCTTTACTTCAAGGATTTTTTTCAGCATATTTTAAAAATTCTTTTAAAATATGATTGGAATTTAACCAGTGAAGCAGTAAAACAAAACACTTAATATGGTTATCATCTTAAGATACTTTTCTCTTTATTATAAAACATTTTTATTTCTTGATTCATGTTGATACAAAAGGCATCATTTTGATGGTAATGTAATGTTCTATTGTAAGATAAAATTAACTTTCATATATCTTCAATAGAAAAGGGTATATTTGAAAATGTGACTGCCAGATTAGGACAATTTGGAAAATGCTTTTATGAGATTAAGGGTAGTTGTAAATCTTTAATAGGTCTCTGTTCAAATAAAGAAAAAAAAACTAAAAGAATATGGCAAGTGCATATTATGATACATCAAAATATTATATCAAAATTTTATAATATACACATGTAATAAAAATATACAAACTTAACGGAACACTTCAGTTATGTTATCTGGGTAATTACAGAAAGACATAATTATTTAATATGAATATGTAAACAAATTAAAGGAAAGTAAAATCAGAATTGTTTGAACGCACTTTGAATATATAAAAATACTTCCACTAACATTAAATTTGATATTATACACATGTAGTAACAATTATGTCACTGGCTTTTGTCTTGCTCACGTTGACATGTTGAACTTTCGCTTTTTATTCTCACTTTCATATCAGTAGAAATAATGATAGATCTACACAAAAATAAGACATCTTGAAATGCAATTGTAACTGTTTGTATAAGAATAATAAAGAAAGAAAGGAAAAAGATTGAAACAAAATGTGTTGTAATGGACGGTTTATTATAAGCATACCCCATCATCTGTTCTATTTTCCTTTCTACTTTTATTTCAATTTTGATAATTAATTAAAATGTATGAATTCAAACCAAAATTCAACAAAAACAAATCAACGAGTGCACAATAATATTTATAAAAATCGAAAAAAGAATTAGTACAAATTATCGTTACAACCCCAATTATTTAGATCACCACATTTCTTGCAGTCTGACGTCATTCTAGTCATTACGTCACGATCAACTGCTATCGAGATGCAGTGTAATACTGACTTGATGCTCATCAATCCACACAAACACGATAATTAGCAAAGTCGAATTAAGTTTTCGTGAAATGTCAAATAAAGCTTACATATATGCAAACGTATTCAAATGTTGACGGAAAGATGTATCTGGTCTTTTATTACCTTTACAATAACAGATCGGCTGACAATGTGAAATATCAGTCACTGGTTATTTCATGTTTTGTGTATAAAAAGGAATAGTATTTCAATTAATTATTCATTTGAATAAATTCGTTTTGAATTTGAACTGCATAAAACGCAAGTTTTTGCTTCATATTCATGATTTATTTAATTGTTCCGCGTAATTTGTTGAAAGGTGGATTTTGGATCTTTTTTTTTCATTTTAAATGTTTGAAATAAAAACCAAAAAAGTTGTCATTAAAAATACATGTAAATGCATATCCTTTACGAATATATGTTGCTGTTACTACTTTTTTACTTGTGGATGAGTGGTCTGAGCGTTCATCACTTAACCACGTGACCGGAAGGTCGTGGGATCGATCAGTGGTACTGGTGTATCTCTCTTGTTTGACGCCAAGCATGTAAAGGTAGTTCCAGGACTAGTGGACCTGTGTCAGGATTTGGACTTGGCATAGTATCATGGCACAGTCTACGGTGTGAGGCAGCACTAAACATTGACTAGGTGTGGTATCATGCACATGTCTACGGTGTGGCACTGCAGTGTTGCAGCACTATGCATTGCAATTGTTTCGTGCACCCAAAGTCCCTACATGAATCAACTACATTCGACGGGACGCTACAGGCAAGGTATCAAAAATATTTTAAATCATTTCGATTGTGCATGAATTAAATGTGTTATAAAACTCCCCCTATCTCTTTTTCCTAACGTATTTTCTCCATCTCTCTCTCTAAGATTCCAGACTATCACTCGCCATTTCAAATTACTTATCGATTGTAATGAAGTTACAAATATCTGATATCGAACTCTTTTTATTCCAAACAATGTTTCATTTAACTTCCTTTTTTATCGCAGAACATCCTACTTTTCAATTATTTTTGTATATGAATTCACACGTATATTTGCATGTTAGTATAACCACGTGGTTTCAAAACATTACAAACTACTGTAAAAAAAACAAATACAAGTAACTGAATCAAGTTACACATCAATAACATTACGGAAATCACAGTCGAAATTAATAAAAGAAACAAATATACATGTATATAACTGCTTTCTTTATAATACAGGGATTTTACCGTTTTATTCTAGTTATCTAATAGGAATTGTTACTTATAAATAAATGATCATATACTTTGCTTTTGGTCTATTCATAATTTACCATATCTTTTATTATCATAGAACTTGTACATATTCATACATATTCATAGCCACATACAGATATTGAAAAACAACAACAACAAAAAAAATAAAAAAATAAAATAAAAAACAACAACAAAACAACAACAACAACAAACAAACAATACGCAAAGAGCGTTACACAAAATGGTTAACAGAGATGTAAAAGTAAGTTGTTGATATTGTCTGTTAAGTGCTTAAGTGGCATTGTAGAATGTATTGTTATTTAATCAACTAAATATTTTGAGCTTGTGAATATTTAAGTAAAAAAGCGAAATATATAAACTAATTATTAATTGTCCTTTTTGATAAGGTTGACATTAAGGATTCAAACTTTTTTTGAATTAGGCCAGTGACAATAGTATTGAGGTAGAAATATTTTCTTAATTCTCTATATTTTGGACATGTCAGTAGAAAGTGATATTCACTTTGAACAATGTTGACATATCCCCTTAGTCATGGTTAAATTTATAATCTAAATGTTCAGTTCCAACTAGGGTCTTGTTTATATCTGGTAGTAAAATTGATGATGATAAATGTATCCGAGGTGTCAGTTTAAATGTTAATTGCTTCATTAATAACTACCTCCTTTTCCTGCATATTTTTTACTCACAAACAGAATACATTATTATACTAGTTGTTTTGTTACACATGTCAACAAAACTATGCGGTAAACCACAGTGGACGTTCACGCGTCGTTATACGTTTTCCTTGAGTGACTTCATGTATTTATAAACCAAGCTTCTGTTTAGCGTTAAACACAATTCTCCTGTCGTTTTGTAGTTGCGATTTTTTTTAATTTTAAATACGCCGAGTGCACGGAGGAACACGATATGAACCAGGCGCGTAGCTGCCATTACGCCAAAAAAGCCCGGACTTTCAGATAATTTACCCGACTTTACTATTTTTCAAATAAAAAATTTATTGACATATGTTTTCTGTAGGTACACGAACAGTTTGTTAAACAGTGCATGCTTCCGCACCCGCCTACCCAATTCCTAATTCCAAGTGCGGGCTTGACATCGTTTTCTGTCCTGATACACGCCTGTGAGCATTTCAATTCTTCTAGACTGTTCCTGGGCTGAGCCAGTACTTTGCTTTGGACGGTGATAATAAAGGTACCCAGAGGGGATCAAACCCACAACACTCTATTCCGTAGTCTTGTCCTGGACCATGGTGCCAATGGCTTTCCATGGGATACTCAGAATTGTAGAAAACCACATTCTGTGTCAATGCAAGACTTGCCGCCAGAAATGAGGACGTGTCACGTGATATATGTATGCAATTCAGGTTGAAACAATATGGATTAGAATTTACTTATATTGATTAAACAAAACTGTGCGACTGGTCAGTTGTAAATGTTTAAAACATATCGCGGGCTTAGTGCAAAACAGTGGTAACTGACATTTTCATTTTTTTTTCAGGAGAGCAAAAAAACTTACTCAATTTTTTTAGCTTTATCTTAACTAAAACCAGGGATATACTTTATGTATATTTTTAGCTTGTTCATTGATGACATATTAAAAGAAATATCTATGACTAGTCATAATAGAGATATTTGATAACTCTGCACTTACAACCTTTTTGCGCTGGAAAATCAATAAAAACAAGATTTTTTTTGTGCAAAACAGTTGTAACTGAACTTTTTTTCTTGTCAGAAAGAAATTCTGCACTTAAATTGGCTTATTCTTTACAATAGGTTTTGCTTTATGACATAAAGTTAAGATTTAGTTTTTGTTCTACATTTTTTTATCTAGAAATGACCATTCAATAATATAAAATCAATCATTTTGGTGTTTTCGCTCTTTGTATAATGGTTTATTATTAGACTATTTAGTTACTATAATAATGTGGTATTCTATTATAAATACAAACCAAAATATAAACCAAAAAGAAGAACACATTTGATTTAATAACTTTAATTGAATAGAAACTGTATAAAGTACATTGATATTAATGTATATTACACGAATATAATGAATCCAGATGCAACAATTTCCTGTGACAGCATGTTTTACAACCTTGACGTTCTTGATGCATTATTCTTGTGTAAAAGCAACCAAATAAATAGATTGTATTGACAGATTATCACTTCTGCTTGTTTGATGTTCTAGCACTTCAAAAATTCTAAAAAAAAATCAGTAATGACTAATGTAGTTCAATTTTGTGCCACATATTTGTCATCAATGCAGTGAAATTTCATTTAGATAAACCATGGTAATAGTTACCATGATGTTCATGGTTACCATTGTTTTCACTTATTTTGGACTTTTACAGAACTTGAAAAGATTACATGCAAGTTTTCATTCAAGGTTATGCATATGCATAGACATATGCTGGGTTTGTCATATCATTCATTGGGTAGAAGAAGGTAAAATGGGTGGTGTGCCCTTGGAATTATGTTTGCCTGGCAGAGCGAGACAAGGTCAAGGTACTTTGCCCTTGTGATGGGTGTGAATCAGAACGTAGCTGCTGCAGGCAAAGAGTCGTTGGGTTTGGAATAGAGAGCCATGTACGCTCAAACAGGTCAACAGTGAATATTTCTCCAGCATAATCCTTCTGAAACTCAAAACTGTGGGGTTGCTTTGAATTTAGTTTCAAAACTTTTATTGAATTCCAACAGATTTTCTGGCCATCTGTTGTTTTCTCAAAATTTTTCATAAATGTTGAAAGTTGCTTAAAATCAATGAAGTCTTTAAGAGCCATTTCATTTACATAATAGGGTTTCTTTTGCCTAGCTCCCCTGATTATAGCTGACCAATGACTTGTTGAATATACAGGGATCCTTCTACTGGCAGTTTCAACTGCTGAGTGGATTGAGTCACCCTCTGACTGAGTGTGGCCTTTTCCAAGTATTTATGGGTAATTGATTGCAAACAAAATTTGTGCATACAATACCAAAGCATTGTCTGGTAATACCTATTTTTGTTTAGAGCAACACAATTGTCACTGTAGAAAATGAAATTTTTGGCACCTTGTAAAGATTTCAATTTAATAAAGCCTAGCAAACAAGACGCCATTTCACATGCTCCCCTTTTAGCAATGCTTTCATTCCATACATAACAGAATCCGTCAGAAGAACACAAATCATAAATAATAAAATTGAATGAATTCAACCTCCTTTTGTAATATAAACAGGATTCAAATGCATGGGGAGTCATCACAATTTGTTCCAAATCAAAACAAGCTACAATGGTGTCTAAGTTTTGAGATTTTTTGTACTTTTCTTTGTCTTTTTTCTTTTCATCTCTAGCAGAAATTTTATTTGAAATATGTCGCTCATACTCATATTTTGATTTCTGTTTTTCTTCATTTGAGGAGTTATCAAAGGCTCTGCACAAGTCACATTGGTATTTTTTAGGGCGATAAAATGACAAATTAAATTCATTACAGAAGATGGCCCTGTATGCACACTCGGAGACTTTAGTTTCAGGATTTTTTTCTTTAAATAATTTGTACATTTTAGAAATGTTCAAGTCAGGTGGGAGGTATAATCGTGTTGAATCCCGCCTGCAGTAATGACTTTCAATGGTTTTGAAAGATCTAATGTGGTTTCTTATTTGTTCATGAAGCAAAGGATCTATTCTGTTTGGCCTGGTAGCATGATGTCCCCGTTTGTCAGTTTCTCTTATACCTAAATGTGACTTGATATGGACAGTCGTAACCATTTTATCTGATATGCTCAAAGTGTTTAAGAAAAATGTCTTACAAACTCTTATTTTCTGATCATCCCGATGCATGTACCACTTAATTGAGTTTCTTCTTCTGCTGTGTGTTTTTTTGATCTTTTTCCTTTTGGAATCTGGATAGCATTTAGTTGAAGGAAGTGGCGTTGTC
Source organism: Solen grandis (assembly GCA_021229015.1). Lineage (NCBI taxonomy): Eukaryota > Metazoa > Mollusca > Bivalvia > Adapedonta > Solenidae > Solen > Solen grandis. The sequence continues at coordinate 37,854,344 of CM037780.1, read as the reverse complement.
TTTCAATGTCCCCACTATTCCAAAAGGCATGGAATATCTTCTCACGCTCACTGTTGCATATCTTTTCACTGCATCTTGGGCCACATGCTTCCTTCATTACTCTTCCAGACCTGATGTTTCCACTTTTTTCCTACATAACTCGTGCCTTCATTTCTGCGTCTTTTAGCAATATTTCTCTTCCACTGACTTGGATTTCTCTTTCTTTTCCGGCTCCTTATTTGATTTTGGGTTTCTGTCTGGGAATCTGATTTATTTTCTATTGGTTCCACTGAATTTCCTCTCCCATTACCTGGCATAGAATTTGAATTTAAGTTTTTTCTCAAAATTGATAGTGGTATGTCATCACTTGAGCATGTACTCTCTGTTTCACTTTGTATATCTACACTAATCACCTCTTTACTATTTCCCTCCTCTACACGATTCTCCTTTTCACCATTTCCCTCCTCTACACTATTCTCCTCTTCACCATTCCCCCTCTACACTAATCACCTCTTTACCATTTCTCTCCTCTACACTATTCTCCTCTCCACCATTTCCCCCCTCTACACTAATCTCCTCTTCACCATTCTCCCCCTCTAAACTTTTCTCCTTTTCACCATTTCCCCCCTCTACACTATTCTCCTCTTCACCATTCCACCCCTCTATTCTAATTTCCTCTTGAACATTTCCCACCTCTTTACCATATTCTTCTTCAAAATTGCTACTACATGTTGATTGAAGTAAAAAGCTACTATCAATTGCATCAATCAAAAGATCTGAATCATCCAGATAAGTTAGGGCTTTGTCAAGTTGATTAACAAAATGCTCCTCATATTCATCCGATATATGATCTGCACAATGTTCAAAATCAGAGTCTTCTGAATCTGAAATATCATTCATTTGGGCTTTCCTCACTGCCTCATTTGCAATATACAGTTTGCAGCTATATTCCCCATCTGAAACTGGTTCAAAGAAACCAAAACTACTACAACTAGATGAACTGTCATAACTAAATTGTTGGTTTTTTGGTAAATATAGAAAAAACTTGGAAATTTCAAATTTCAAATTGCCTTGGAGGCTAAGTGACAATGCTAAATTTTGCACAAAAAGACAAAGATTTGATATATCTGTGTGTTCAGTCACACAAACTTTACCATCTGCATCAGCCAATCCCTCTTCATTTCTACTGTGTGAGTCAAATAAATAGTAACATTCATCATTTTTAACAATTGCCACACAATAAAAAGGTTCATTTCTACCAAATATTAGTAAACATCCGGTCATTTCATGTTTTCCCATCAAAGAGTTAATTGCATCATATAGCGAATAGTATGGTGGATTTTGATGTTGTACTCTCCAGTAGACCATACAAAGTCCCTGAGGCGGTCCCAATTGTTGACGGGATGTCATCTATATTCAAATACTTTGAAATGGCTGCATGTTTCTCGTTCATCAGTGTCTGATATAATGTATCTCCTTGTTGAAGTATTTTGTCAATATCTTTTGTTGCCCATAATCTTGGTGGAAGCTGGTAACTATGGAGCACGGCATGGACGGCATTTGCTACACACTGCCTACCAGCTCCTCGAAAATAGCTGTCCCCTTGGTGTTTAGTACCTCGAACAATATTCATCTTGACTTCAACCTGAAAGTTATACGAAATCAAATCAAATTTTTAATCCTTTACCTCACAGAAAACCTTAAAAAGATCACTAATATAAATAGCATTAAACTATATCAACCTGCAATTAGCTTACAGGCTGATCAGATTTTATGCTGTTCATTTCTCTTCAGTGGTTAGAAAAAAAAAATTTTCTGATAAGGCTAAGTGTGCTTGCATGATGATCATGATTAATACCTAAACTTAACTCTATAATTTAAGTATAATATTTGTTTGAAGACAGCATCAGCATAAATCAGTCGATTATTTTCAGCACTAGCATCTGTTTCTAAAAAAAAAAAAAAAAAAAAAAAAAAAAAAAAATCAGCATTATGAAAAAAGTGAACATACAGAAGTCTTAATTTGGAATTTCATTGAGTTTTTGTCAATAGTATTTGTTATTGTAAAAATAAGCACAAGTATATTATGAATATATTTTATTTTGATGAAAAGTTCATAATCAATTTTTAGACGGCGATTAGCCGTCTTATATTATGCTGAAGAACGAAATCAGGCCTTGCTAATTTGCATATTTTCCACAACAATTTTAACTGTACCTCTCCGCGCTTAGTGCGGATCCATGCAATGCGATTCTGCACTAACGAATACGAGTGGAACATGTTACACAGACGTTTAAATCATGACCGTAACCGCTTTTAGTGTGTTATTGTTTGTTAACATGTTTTCTTTTGCCATTATTTTGCACTGGAAGCATCACTTTTAAGCGTGATAAAATATCCGTGACATTTCTTAACCAGAACAGCAACCCATCTTACGTATATGAAGATCTACTCCTGTAAAAAGAAAAAATAGTGCTCCGTATGTATGTAATTGACCTAAAGTAGTCCACACAATATTTTGCATGATGGCGAGTTAGGTTCCTCCCAGGGCATTTCTTAACTTGGAAATAGATAGGCAAACATTCTAGTATCTTAAATAATCAAATACCAGGTTAATTTCTACATATACAAAACAACAGATAGAATTCGCTAGCACTAGAGAAAGAGAATGACCTACTTAGGTATGCAGCTCTTTATGAATGAAAGGTCATGACCTTTACTCCGGATTATTATGTTACAAACAGAAATTCTGTAGCAACAGCGGGTGGAGTTTTTGTCGTCATGTGACTGCTTCAATAACTTCAGAAACTCTGGGTTTATAATGTTAATTATCCCGTCGCCGTCTCTCAGCGCATTGTGTGCTTTGATTTTAATATTGTAAGAAGATCAAAACTTACCTTTCAGATAGTCTTTTTCAACTTCTTCTTAGAAAGCAAAACATACTTAACATCAGCCATGTTTTGAAAATTATTAATAATAATGAAAATATGTCACAGTATGATGTCATCTATGATGTCATCAACCTGCATCATATGCACTCATGTGCACTACAGTGCAGTTACAACCCTAAATATAAATGGGTTTATCTGTAAATTTTACGCAACATGGTTGTAACGGCAGTTTTTATGCAGTTACAACTGTTTTGCATAAACATATACCTACAGTTTCAGATATAACTTTTGGACAAATGTATGATTTAAGAAGTTTCCTTTATGAATTCAATATTATTCTTCTAACATATGATGTAAAGCTTTAAAACACATTAAATAATAATAAAAAATCATATTTTGAAAAAATGTCAGTTACAACTGTTTTGCACTTAGCCCGCGATATGAGGATTTAATGAAATCTGCTTCTGACAAGCCCACTGAGCATAGGTTCATAGTTGCCTTTAACTACACGATGTATAGTCAAGAGGGCAGAGCCCGAGTGACTATGTCGTTTAGTTAAAGGCAACTATGAACTAACCTATTTAGCACATGGCCTTTTCCTTCCACTAGCGACAAAATTTTCACAAAAGTGTGAGTAATATGGTTGCATAGTACACACTTAATGAGTTTTACAAAAGTGCTGGACTACGCGTTATAGTCCACGGTGACTATGAACAAATACCAGCACCGGATTGGACTAGAGGAAACATTTAGCACATGGCATTTTCCTCTCGTCCAATCAGGTGCTCCGCCCTCGTGACTATATCGTGTAGTTAACCTATATATACCAGCACCTGATTTCAAGAACGAGAGGAAAATGCCATGTGCTAAATATGAATGCATGTTTTCATTCTACATTGCACATACTTTACTTTTCTTTTTTTAATCCGTGTTGATAGGACTTAATTCTAATTTTAGAATGGCTACATACTGAAATGTATTTTAGTTTATTATTTGTATATATGTATGATTGTAGATGAGACTGAAATAAATATATATAAAAATAAACAATTTCGGGGAATGGGGACGCAATAATTGTCCAGCAATGCTCTTTTTTTTACAGCATACATATTTATTAACAACACCACACAATAGCTGCAGCATAATTTGCACTACTTTAACAGGGGTACACTGCTTACTCATTAGAGATAACGATTTTATCAAACTGTAATGAAATAAGAAAGTTCGCAAGGACCTATTGGTACAAAGGTAAGGCTGTTCGCCATGCAAACGGCAATTGAAAGGGGAATCTCAGCGGGAGAATATTTTTTTTAACAATGTTTTATTATATTATTAATGCAATACAAGAAACATGTATTTTTGTTATTTGTTGAATATCATACATTTACCTTTATTAAGTACATGGGTAAATAAAACGAAATAAAAAAATACATACATTAGATAATAAAGGTTTGTTGTTTTAGATTTGCTTCCACATATTCATAGAATCTTATTAACTGTAGGCAAGAGAAAAAGGGAGAGTAAGAGTGGCGGTATGCTTATTGTTAGCAGTCCATTGAGACAAATGTGTTCATCTTTTCTTTTAACGTCTGTGTTCACGCAAGGTTTAAGCGGGTTTATATCATTGGGTTTATTCTCATCGCTTGGAAATTTTATCACCGTTTATTTAATTTTCTTTGATAAAAAAAAAAAAGATGCAACATCATCAAATTAAAACCCTGTTCTCTCAGCGCTATCAGCGCTTTGATAATATATATTCATAAAAATGTGTGTGGTGTGTTTTTCCATAATGTTTATAAACTGAATCTTTGAAAGCGTTAGTCTTAAATACCTTTTAAATACAATTATCAGATTTATTTCAACATTTTCGGCATTGAATTGTTGAATGAATATGTACAAATTTTAATTAATGATTCAAAATCGGATTCTGATTTTTACACGGCACATGCGCAAATATGCATATATAGGCATAGTTGTTATTATTATTGCAAAAGATCACATAATGTGCTTTTCTGAGAGAAAGTGTAGCCTGCAACTTAATGTTATCAATCCATCATTAAATTATAATCATGGTCCATCAAATGCTTAAAAAGACTTCTGTGCAGATGCAAGCATCCAATGATTTGGAGTAAAAGGCTCTTTTGCTCTATGTCTATCAAGGCTTGAATTTACTATAAAATTCCCCAAATCTCTTAATTGAACATGATCACAACTAAATGATGGATTACCTTAAACACTGTGGCGAGGTCCGTGACCTCTCCAATAATTACCTAGTGGTATGAACTCAGCTAGTGTTTGGTCAGATTCAGAAGTCGGCTGAAATAAAGAGTCAAATTCCCAATATATCCACACGTGGCATATCTCAATAGTAGTAGTAACTATGACTATGTAACTAAGTTACTGTAATAAAGAGGTGAATTGTTCGTTTTTGTTGAAGATGCAGTTTTATTTTGAGTGAGAATACAAGTTGAAATATTGCGTTTTTCACAAACAAACAACACAAATACACACCGAACAAATGTTCTCTTTATTTTATGTTGGTAATCTAGTGCAGTTATATATATATATTGTATGTCATATGTAGTTTATAGCTGTTGCAAACTAAACATTCTGTAGATCTTTCAACTGCCATTGGAAAGGAACTTTTGCAAAAGGCAAAGCAGTGACATAGGGAATAACTTACCATGGTTCAACTGGGTAAGTGAGTCTGGGCTTGTGCGAACAACTTTTGGTTGCATATCTTAGTACATTGAACTAAATTTTCGCAAAATGTCGTTTCAATAAGTAGTTTGTCCAACTTTTGTTTTAATATACTAGAAGTTCTCTTGATACTTAGCAGCTGTTGAATATCCTAGATGACTTGAATGTCCTTATGTTTATGTTAAATGGTCATAGATGAATCTTGACATTCTATTATACATGTATATAAAATTATTTTGTATGAATAAAAATATCTGAACTGTGTGACCCATTACCCATGAATACCTCTTGATACTGTTTGATAGGCTGTATACCAATATATATATATATATATATATATATATATATATATATATATATATATATATATTCACAAGTGGTCGCTTGCATTAAATTGTATAAGGGAATCGGATTTCATTCGATAGAAAAAACTAGATACATTATAAATTGTTATGGTCGTGTGAATCTCACATCACTGGCTTACTGGGACAGGTGTATACATGTACCAATATCCAAGCAAAGTTGTCGTTCGTTCCTCACAAAACATCTCTGCAACGGGCTCAATGACAAGAATCTTGTCAATACTGAAAGACACTCATTTAACACGGATTTAAGTGTATTTTACGGATAAAAATTATAGAAACATTGAATAAATACTTTTTGAATCATCATAAAACGTGTGTAAAATATTAATTTCAGTTGTTATTATCGGAACTATTTTCTTATTTCGTCGATGGGAACAAGTCGCAAACGCTCGTCTGCAAATGTAAATATTTACAGATTCAGCCGGATATCGTAATTTAAAGCCAGCTTTTTATTTTCATAAATTGTAATTTCAATGACCATTTCGATCAGGATCAGTGGTGCTATTTATACATATTTCAAAGTTTAACGAGCCTATTAGTATCAAATAATATTTGAACTACTTTCTTAGCCCACCACAGAGGTGAATGTAATGTAAGCCGATGTGAAAGAGAGTGTACATGTACGTGATGTATTGAATACAAGTATGTTTATGTATGTCCTTTTTTTTTTAACAACACCGAGACCTAGGTCACACTGAAAATAATAGGCTATCGTGTTCTCGCAACTGTTTTGATATCTTGTTCATAAAAAAGAGCGACAGAGCCTAGTTTATTCGTATGATTTCGGTATAATGATAGTGATAGTGACCTTGTGTAAAGTTCAAAGACAAAAAATATATATTGCTTATTTTGCGTCTTACCGACTGGACGTCTTCCGTTTATACTAGAGACATGTACAATGCTGCAACATCGCAGTATCATGCCTACTTAGAGATATAGACCATTTCACTTCGAAATGAGACGTAAACATAGCACTTCCCCAAAATCTAAATGCTGGCCCCGTGTTCTCGAAAATAAAAATAGTACTTAAGTATTATTTTCATACTTATACTCAAACTATGTCCATTAGTTTCAATAGGGATTTGAGTATGATACTCAAATCTGAGCTTGAGATCGTACATAAGTATTTTCGAGAACACGGGGCCTGGTGTATGATTCCCCACATTCTTCAATGGGAAATAAACATATATTTAAAATTCTTCCCTATCACTGATTGGTCAGTTTAATCCGCGAATTATACCGTGTAATGATCTGATCCACTCATGAAATGATGTTTAATGTAGACTTAAGGCATGGTAACTAAAACTGTCATGTTATCATGACTCTGGCCAGTAAATTCTGGAACTAGTCCAGGGTTCAAGGAAGTGACCCCAATACCATTTCATTACAGCCTTTGGTAGGTTGCGGACGGCAACCACGGACAGTCAAAGACATTTATAAATGATATCTTCTTCAATTATTCGTTGTCATGAATATTTTTATGATTTTTTACTCCACCAAACCACGGTTTGAAAAAGAAATAGCATATTTAAAGAAACAAACAGGGTAGTTTTCAAGCCATTTATTTTCATATTGTGAATTCAAAAATATAAAAAAGAAACCAATTTACTTCAAATATAAAAATATACAAACTATAAAAAGGGATAGAAACAATCTTTGATTGAAATAATTTGTATAAATACACACACACGCGTTACTATGGCAACAAATACTACCATCTTTGAGCCCTGAATTGCGGAACGCCGCCACGACCGAAAAGGCCGGAGACAGAACTAAAGTCCCCGTTAAACGAGAGAGGTAGCTGTGGCACGGGGCGTCCCTGTAAGGGGTCGGACCACTGGTCCTCGAACTGTCTCCCCAGGGTGTGGGGATTGCCGTCCCATCCTCGCAGGAGTCCATTGGCGTGTCTCTCACCGGCACCAGCCCCGCCGTGACGGGGTAGACCTGAAAATAGGGATCAAATACAGTTGTCTAGCATACAAAGTGTATTGAAATATTAGGTTTAGGATGTCCAGCATTTATTTAAAATGATAAAGTGTCTCAAAAATAAAAAAATGGCTAAAATATGGGTTAAATCATACGATATATTATTATATTATTCAAATCTCTTACAACACTTTCTGAGTGATACCAGCACTTTGAGTCAGGGAAGATTTGTGAAATAATTTTAGTTCAGCGACAGATTATTTGTTTAGAGGATATTTGTTTTTTGTTTTTTTAGTGGATATGGGTTATATCTCATCTAGTAGTGACACAATTTCATATTTTCACGAGCGCGAGTTAAAATGTGAAAATTGTATCACTTCGAGATGAGATATAATTCATATCCACTCAAACAAACAAATTTTTATGTTTTTGCTAACTGCTGCTTCATTTTCTTTATAAGGAAAAAAAAGTAGTCCCGGCAGATCTATATCTTACACTGTGGGGTATGGATTTTACTTCACTGATAGATCACAGTATATCGTCAGTTAGCATGAGATAAATAACAACATCAGTTTTTACGCCTAGGGGATTGCCGCGTATATATGTTTATCAGGGTAAATGAATTTTTTTTGGAGTAACTGAAACTATCGTCAGTTAATTCAACAATGGCTAATTTGCTTAATTAAATGATGAGATTTCAAATCACGTGTAAAGTAACATGTGAGTATATTCAGTATAAGACGGACATTTGCTTGATATCTCGCAAGCGGTTAAAATTTCAGGGAAAACACCCACCTCTCTCTCCCATTCGCATCTCTCGGCCAACCACAGTGCTGCCGAGTAATCGTCGCACGTGCGGGGGCTCACCACCATGGATGCCGCCGTCTCTTAACCTTCGCGACGCGAGTGAGTCAAGTTGCAAATTGCTATTGAGGAAGTCCACTGTAAAACATAAAAAACAACACTTGTTTCATTTTATATAGAGGGTAAAGTTGAGTACATATGTACAGTCCTTAATTGTTACAATGATAAGATAAAAAATGAACTTTTTTTTAAGTTAAGTCTATACATTTTCATTGTTTACATAATTATTCAGCAGTAATCACATTCAATAAGTGATTGTAAACAATATTGAATTAAAAAGGATCAGCAACAGCAACAAAACAAATAAAACAACAACATAAACAAAACACCGCGTAATGGCTAACATACTATACGACCTTTAAAGCATTTGAAAAAGGAATGTACTAAAACACTTTAAGTATATTTTTGCAATTTCTAATTTGATGTATATTAAGGGTTAGGGTTCATGGTTCATCAAGTGATCGTAAGTGATTTTTTTTTTAATGCCAGCCTTTATAGACTAGCAAAAGAGCCTATAACTTCAAGTCAATGGATGCTTGCATCTGTATTGAAGTCCTTTTAAGCGTTTGAAGGACCATGATTATAATTTAATGGTGACGGATTACCTGAATTTTTAACATTTACATATATCAACGTTTTCCCTCTTCCGTTCGATTTATTTCCGCCTTAATTATAACATATCAGCTTCTGTTCAGAACGGCAACAGACACAGTACAAATGTCACATTTATCACCACTCTGTATGTTATATATGGACACTTTCTAACACATTATATCCATGCACGTGTTTTTATCTCATTAAAATTCCATTAACTGACTGCACTACAAACGTAACATACTGTATTTATACTTCTCATGTAACTTTTATCTGTTTAAAATACACTGGCGTGTGCAAATTTTTCTATCTTTTTGTCTCCTAATGAAAAAAACATAGAATTATTGTACTACAGCTGACAAAACCACAAAACATTTTTTAACGGTCTTAATGTCTCGATAAAAACAAGGGAGGTAACCATTTTTTACCTCTGAGTCGTTATATTAGTTGTTCACATTTTATGACCAACAATCGTTCACTATAGTCATTACTCAGTTTTGGTAATTAGAATAACAGATGTCTGCATGATTAAGTACTATTTTTCTGACCGACTATATACATTTTCGCAAATAAAATACAATCCAAAATTAAATGCGTATTGTTTGAAAATTGGAACTCTTAAAACGCCTGTCATGATGACAAATTATGTATTTTTTCCGCTATTTTGACAGTGATTAAACTCCGAGTGCACATGAACCACCAACCTACCACAAGTCAGCTGAAGGACTTCCTCAAGGACCAGGCTGGGGCTTGAACTTAAACCAACGAGGGACTATAGCAACTCGACTATAGAGAGTCCGAGACCCCTTAATAAGCACAATCGCGGGAGAACGTGTGCAAAGACATCAAAACGGAAATATCTACCCCTATCTAACCTTACATACAAATATATCAGTGACAACAACGACCTACCCCGTCCCCCGGGACCAAATCCGGAGTCCCTGAAGCCGCCCTGGTCCACGAATCTCTGGCCACCGAACTGCTGGGAGTCGAACACAGACCCTCCAACACCGCCCCTGGAATCGAACCTCTGTCGTTGGCGACCTCGGTACATGTCTGTAGGTGCGAGTGAAATACACATTTATAAACAACGAAAAAAACAACAACCTTACGTATGTACTGCATGTTATAATTTCAAATTAATTTTTTTTCATGTTTAAACTCAAACTGTAAAATAATGAGTTTTCGTTGGCATTCAATTAAGTGGAATATGCCAGAAAGTCATTGTTTTAGATTCATATATTGTGGCCTACTGAATGAACAGTTTTCTTTTGGAGATTAATATTCCTAGATAAAGCAATCCACGAAATCGACAAAATTAGAGACTATACAATCTCGTTATTAAAGTTTACGTTCCATGAATGTGAACTTTGTGTCATGTCTTTTTTTTTAAATACAAAACTTAATTAGGCGCCATGACATTCACTATAGAATCCACTGTGCTGAACTCAACCTCATCTCTAAAAATTATAGTATTTTATTTTTCTAACCACAGTTGCAAATGCTGGCGATGAGCTGCATCCTTAACCCTTTCCCTCATAGAGGAAACCATAAAAGACCTATGCGAACAACATAAAACCAGATCAGCCTGCGAGTAACTCGCAGGCTGATCAGGTTTTATGCTGTTCGCTGCTCCATAGTGGTCTGGAAATGAGGACTTTATAATTAAATTTGGTAAGGTTTAACTGTGATTTTCTGCAGATCAGGCTTTATGTGGTACCTATTGAGTGTGTCAGAGGGAAAGGGTTACCATGCTATGTTACCATGTTTACCAGATTCTGTATCATAATTATATTATACTTTGCACAATATAATGTAGTTATATTGGCATTTTATGATTTACAAAATGGAGCAGGATACAACACTAGGTGGAAAGGTTTGATTAGATATCTTTATTTTTATGCTTTTAAGTGTATTACTGCAATGTAGATAAAATTATATACATGTCTGATAATTCAACATTGCAATATATAAGAATTTTATGTCACTTTTTCCAACATTATTATAAAAAGAAATTGTGTCCTTGTTGTGGAAGATGTAATATCTTATTTCATCCCATAATCTTTAAAAATTGTAGTTTAACTCATGGTTACCTTACAGGTAGTTCTAGGTCTATTTTAACTTACATAAATACATAAATGGTACTTTCGAAAATCTGGTCTTCACTGTCAAAATTAGGCCAACTAGTAGACTGTTATACCGTGTTAGATGATAACCACGTAAAATATTATGTTAAAAATAAAAAGCAATGCATGCGAAAAGTATCATTTCTTGGTCTAAAAGCATGTTTCATAGACAAGATTTATCCATAATCAGAGTTTAAGGTATCCATCCATCATTAAATTTATTCAAATGTTAAAAAGACTTCAGTGCAAATGCAAGCATCTGTTGACTTGGAGATATAGGTTTATTTATTCTCTAAGTCTATGAAGGCTTGTATTTGCTATAAAATTCCCTTTGATCACTTGATGGACCATGATCACAATTTAGATTGCCTTTATTGCTCTATGATTTTAAACATTTTTGGGCGAATCTATTTTTTTTTTCGGTATCGTCTCCTTAGGTTTTAACTGATCTAGATTTAATCTTCTATATCATTATCAATGCAAACAGTACATTTTACAGTATTTAATACATCTTAATCCGTTCCCTCATATAATCTCATTTTGACGCACTCAATAGATACCACATAAAGCCTGATCTGCAGAAAACCACAGTTAAACCTTACCAAATTTAATTACAAAATCCTCATTACCAGATCACTGAGGAGCAGCGAACATCATAAAACCTGATCAGCCTGCGAGACATTTTCTTGTCGAAATTTTGATTTTTTTATAAACAGTAACTGTTTTTGTTTTGTTTTTTACTTTAGAAACAACAACAAAAACAAGCAACAAAACAAAGTAGTCTTAAAGTAAAGTCCCTGAAATGATTCCGCTACGTCTAAGGCGAGATACTCACAGGCTGATCTGGTTTTATGTTGTTCGCATAGGTCTTTTCATGGTTTCCTCTATGAGGGAAAGGGTTAATTATATTCTAGCAAACAAGATTATTAATCTATAATTTTCAATTAATTTTACATCTACGATGATTTGTGAAAAAACTAATTGTTAGATCCGTAAATAAGAATGTCTATATTTCTAGATAAATTATCAGTTTTGCAATTTGCATAAAATATATCTTAATATTGACATAAACCAATGTGTACAGATTCTGGGAGTACCCACACATCAGGAAAACCGGATGTTTGTTAAATAATGTGTAAATTTTAAAAAACATCGATTTAAACATGAAGTAGCCTTACATTCAAGTCTTATGTTGTAAAGTGTGGTACAAAATACAGTTTTCTTTCTTTTTTTTTGTCCCGATATAATTTTAAGAATAGTTTATAATTCTTGAATATCGATAATGAATTACCACCCAATTCCAAATATATTGAGGTATTACTTTCAACTGAAAGAAATCTCTGAAGAAATTTTCTGTAAACTTTTCAAATACATTCTGCTTCACTGAAACATTATTTGACCACAGGTTGGTCATTACGTTTCTTACAAATTATTTATTCGCAACAAAAATGTGCCGAAAACTTATTGCGTAATACCTGACGCGTCAGTGACGTAGGCTGTGAAAATAAAACGATGATAGATATGTTTCTATTTATAGTTGACGCGTAGACATGACAGCTCATGAACTCCGCGCGCTATTTTTCACACACTGTCAATCCATTCACTGTAAAACTGACCAATGAAAGATGACGGCCCAATGATAACAATATAACCTGATGTGAAATTTGACGGAAATAATTCGTTCGTTTTTTAATTGAAATATTGATAAATTTGTATTTTGTTGTCTTTAACCTTATATGACCCTGGTCCGCCGAGCCGCCGAGCTTTAACACTAATTGAGTTTTCAGATTGAGTCCCTTAATTTAATTAAGTCCCTTTTAAATTAAACAGATTAATCTAACATTACATAAATATCATTTTTATTGTATGCTCTTGAGCAGATAATTGCAATGTATATAAAAATATATGCGATAATTTCGCAGGTAAAATTAAAGAAATGTAATTTAACTCTTTTTTCCATCATAAAATAAAAAGAATATTTGTTCGTTATTTTTGTGGAGGATTCAATATTTTAAATTCATCTCGTGAAATTCAAAAATTGTATTCTAAATAGTACTTATGCCACTCGTGAAAGTACATTCGAAGTTAACGAGATGAAATAAATGTACATCTTCCACAAAAATGAACAAATATCCTCTCTAAATATTTAATGTCATTATGATTAAACCAGTTACAGCCAGGCAACAATAAACATCAAGCATTGGTGTTGTTTGGCTATCTATTTCAAGTCTCACCACAAACTACTCCTATCTGTATTTATAATGAAATATCAAACTTCTCAATTAACAGCTAATTTACCAGACAATGCAGCACGTATATGTCATTACAGACATTTTCTTGTCGAAATTTTGATTTTTTTATAAACAGTCACTGTTTTTGTTTGTTTTTGTTTTTTTTACTTTAGAAACAACAACAAAAACAAGCAACAAAACAAAGTAGTCTTAAAGTAAAGTCCCTGAAATGATTCCGCTACGTCTAAGGCCACTTAACCTCTTCCAAAATAACCACGGTACCCTAATGAAACATTAGGAAACCTTGGTTATTTTCGTGAAAGTCCCTGTGGTCCGAAATGTAGCGGAAACATTATAAGCACTTTACCTGAAAATTCTTTGTGAATACGACCTCCAACGTCCAGTCAAAATAAATTCTTACCTTGTCCATGTACTGAGAGTAATTGTAGTAATAAAACCACGAGTGGGGCCGTTGCTAGGTAACCCATCCTTGACCTCTTGACCTTGAAGTAAGAATAATGTGTTCTTTTATCTATATGTAATAGTACTTAAAGAAGTTATCGATGAGGATGGGCAGACAGATGTTATATTCGCGAACTTGATGACTAACCTTCAACCAAATAGCGGCATATATCTGGGTGTGTGTGTGTGGGGGGGGGGGGGGGTATATATGTGATTCATATAGAATTATTTTCAAAGCACTTTTTTTTAGTTAAACTCATGCCTATATAAGAAATATTTTGATAGATGTCAGACATTGTTTTAATGTAAGGTTTTGCCTATGAGTAAGAAATCATTTGGAAGTTGTCTGGGCGATAATCTTTTTTTTCAATTTTGCCAGATTCATTTTAAACATATAAGTTGGATGTTCATTAGAATTCGTTACTTTTTGAACAGCCTTTGTAGCTGTTATTTTGTCGCCAAGATGATACGGGTGGAGGAAGACTCCCGAACCGGGTAGAATCACATAACTGCCCAAGTCAGGACTTTCTCACAACCTTGTAAAATGTATTTTAGTTGCATAGGAACTCCTATCTTAATATAAGCATAGGAAAATGTGTATTTTTAAGACATTACTTTATTAGAACGAAAGGTTTTTTTTTTATATAAGTATGGAGGATATTATTGCTATAAGTTCGAAATCGAAAACATTCATACATCTAGATATTGCTTCATTAATCTAAATAAATATTTACCTACAATTCATTTATGACAGTCGAGGATAAAAACTTCAATCTATAAAAAAGAACTATAAAAGCAACAACAACAACAACAAGATGTATATTATCGTTCCCTATTGAATCATGTTGACACAATTTCTGTTGTTTTTTTCCTTTTGAATATTATATAAGTTAACTAAACGTGAAAATACTGATTGAAGTTGTTGATAAATTATCTTAATAAAAAATATATGTTTTTTATTAATAGTAATACAAATATTTAAAGCCGTGAGATATATGCTCATAGAAATCATGCATTTTCTTACCTGAACCTCCTGAAATGATAGCACGTGTATCCCGGCCTTCTAGACCTGACTGACTGCTACCTGATTGTCACCGAGGGACACGATGGGAACACAGCGCTAAACCCCAGACAACAAACGGTGATTTGTCAATCACTAAGTAGCCTTTGTGTACATGTCACGTCAAACAACCACATTAAATGTCACGGCTATTTACACTCCGTCACAATTGCGCAACTGACAAATCTCTCTCATATTTATCATACAACTAAAACTCATTTACCTGCAGCTTCATCATGTTTACAATTTTACTTATCGGCAAAAACAATTTTTAGCAAATAATGTTAAGTACGTCCCATGAACATAACTCATGTTGAAGGTGATTGGCATGTATAACATACTCCAGGAAGTGGGCATGACAGGGGATCATGCTCTAGATGTCATGACAAGGTCAATGTTCTGATTGTTGTACACTTCATATTGGATTCAGTCAATTAAGACATTTCTTCAGACAATCGATAGAACGCCGAAACAAGCGTACGCTCCTATTGTCGATTAAGACGTCACTCTAAACTTGTGAATCACTTAATTTTGTCAAATATCTATCTATTTTGTTTATGATAAAAAAGACAATAGAAATAAATCGGTGATAAATTTTGTAATTTCAGAGTTTCTGACTGGCCACAAATTTATGGTGACTTTCAAATATTAAAAAAAAATATAACATTCTTTTATGTAAATCTAGCCATCCAAATTCTTTGAGCCTTTCTAGTCCATTGTAACGAATTTTGAGTTTTGATTTTGACAATTGTGACGAAGTCGTACTTTTCTTTTATTTATTTTAGTATAATTTGAATACGCGCATTATATGCAATGAATTACTATTTTTCTGGGAGTGGGAAGCGAAATTATCGGAAAAAGTACCGTTTTTACGGGGCCAGTGTATCATATAAAAATGATATGCGAGTGTTTTGATTTTTTTTAGGTGAATAAGCAAATGTTTTAATGTTGATATTATAATTTCTTTTTTTATAGATACATGTACTCTTTTACAATTAAATTTATCGCAGTCGTAAATGTAAACTCCTGAAAATAAACAAATATCTTTTCCAAAATCTTGAACCAATCGGATCTTGGTTAAAAACAAACGGCAGTGGAAAAGTAGAATATTCCATCTTGAAATAGGAGTCTCAGGGTGCACATTTTAATTGGCAGATATAACAATTCAGTTCTTCAAACCACCCAGTTAAACAAGTCTAACAAGTAATGTTGCTTCGCTAATGTCGTTCAAATAAGAAGCAGCAATAACAACATGGCGTCTATTTAAACGTCTTTTATGTAGAACTTGCTAAAAATTCATGTTTTTTCTCGAGAAAGGCAAACTTTTGCCGAAATATTGAATACGAGTGAATTTAATTGTTTAGTGCATGTTTATTGTTTTTGTATGTATAAACAATGATTACTTTTGATTGCAAAAATACTGAGTTCATATGTTTTTTTTAAACGGTTCGTACGAGTAATGTGACGAAAGCTTTAAGTCGTTTTGTTATTTTTTGATGATGTTTTTAATTCCATATATAAACATGTTGATATAATGCAAGCGGAAATATTAAATCACGATCCATATATGTCTATACATGATAAATGTTCAGAAAGTCTGCTGTCATCAGCTTCATGTAACTTGTGTTTTTATGGTTATTGATGAGGCCAGACAAACGGCGGTCTATGAGATAAGATCTTTAGAAAACTGTGATTTTAGGTAGTGGACTCTACTTCACTGAACGTTGGCGTAATGTGAATAATTATAAGTGCATGATTTATTAGTGGTTTTCCGAAAATTACTTAATATTTATCTGATTAACGGTATGAACAATATGAAAAATGGGGATATTTGGACAAAATTAAAGGAACGAATATGCATGAATTGCAGGAGTATACCAGTAGTTGCTAGTGAGGTAGGCTGTGGAACGGACCATAACACATTTTCTGTTGTAATTGTATGATTATAGGCATCAAATCTGCTAAAGTACCGGTGTCAAACTTCGTTTTCCCCATCTTGTGTTATTTCATGTTGGTCAATCAATTGTACTGCTAATAAACTTCTTGTTTAAATGTGTCTCTTTTTTACATTGATTTGGAAACGTGAAATAGGAAAGTTCTTACAACTTATATAAATCTTTCTTCGAGGTCCCCGGATTGGACCGGTACTTTGCGGTTAAGGCGGTTAAGAGGTCATGCTATGTCATTGTGTCTCATAATCTGGATCGCCGGATACCCAAGGTTCATTTTTTTCATTACTCTCTGGGCATTCCTCGTGATATATGGTGAGTAGCGTAATCAGCAGCACTTGATAAATTGGCGGCCAATGGTGTTTTCATGTCATTTATCTTAAAATGAGCCAGCTGTTTATCAGAATAAAGTATCTGAAGGCGACGTCTATGAATAGTGAAAACAGATGTGTCTATCATCGAGGTATAGATTTCGTCGTAATGGGACTGCAATATTTGACCTTTGATTAGATGGACGTCTCACTGCCGAAAGGACGGCACATTTCAAAACGTCGGCAGCATCGACAGCATTATTGATCAAATACTTTACACACACACTAAGCTTCAGTTATTTCAGCGTAGCTGTCTAAACCCACTTTTGATCTACTTCAACTTGAATGCATTACTCTTCATAAAAAAAGAAATAAAAAGTTTGTCATGAAGCAATGTCTGTCAGTGCTATCAACATCCATTTAGCTTGTATGTTACTTCTTGTTGTCATCCATAAAACCTCGGCTTAATGGGAGACAGATACATGATCCCGTCTTTGGTCCACGAGTCTATCGTTGGGCTGCGTTGATCAGTAGTTTCATATCCATGATGAAGAGTCAGGTCCGCAGCTGTGACCTTGAACTTGATTACATCCAGGTAGCTGGTTATAATTTACTGAATGTGGCTGTCAACTGTTAGTGATTTTGGGCCATTTTTAAATTAGGATTAAAAAAGAGGGTTAGAGATTATGTGGGTTTATGAATCCTACCTTTAATTTCTCTTGTAGCCCCAATCCGTTGTAAAAATGTTTCAAAGGATAGTTACCTTTTCTACAGTCCTTCTCTAATATCTACTTTTACTTAGGGTCCTTTTGGTTTATTTATTTTTAAATCGATGCGATCCTGGGTTGGACCAGCACCAGTTTGGCGCACTAAGGGTAAAGCTAATCAAGGGGAAATAACTCGGCGACGAAATGGGATTGAACTCTTGAATAATATCTAAATCAGAACTAAATGTTTGGCTATCCTAATTTGCCAGCGATTACTTTGAGGATGCTTGACTAGTGGCTGCCCGGACCAATGTTTGAGCCTTGTACATCTAAAATATTATTTGATATCGATATTCCTCCCGTTTCAGAGTTATTTGGTGCTAGGACCCTTAAAACTAAAGGTTGGTCCTGGGGTCTACCTTTTCTGGAATACAAACCTTGATGTTTGAACTTTGCAGGTTCGACATATCAATCAAAATCGGAGATTAACCCTTCTCAACTTTGTATAACTGTTTGGCGTGTTACTGCTCCGTTGGTATTTGACGGGGGCTGTTCTAGGGACCTTCTTTTTAGAAAAGTCTAATTCAAAATGAACCAAGAATAAAAAAAAGAATTGGTTATTATAAGATAATCCCAGTAACAACCTGTCAACGCTATGAGAAATGGTAAGGAAAGGATAATCTCTGAACCTTTAGATATTGCTATTTCACTCTGAATTTGGATAAATACATCATGATAAGTTTATATCCTTACGGAATGTCTAAAAGATGCTATATTGACAATATTGATCTTAACTGGTTTCCGACGCCGACGATGTGTTAACTGCGCCTAACATTTATTTAAAAACATTTTAACTTTTTGACCGACGAAGATTAAACATATGTACAAACGTTTCAGGTTCTGTTCTCTATCGGAACACATCAGAACAAAAACCTCAAAAGAAGATACTGACATGTTAGCACACTAGCCAGCTACCATTTTAGATCATATAGATTTTGCAGTCTGATCAGGATAAGGGGTGTATTATAAAGAACATGGCTTATCGAAGAGGGAGCCCTAAATAATCCTAAATGCCCAAAACATAACACATATCAAGAGGTTCTTAAGCTTCAGCAAAATTCAAAATTTCAAAACATTAATATAACTTATTTCATGGGGGAAAAATATGGACAAATTAAGAGATGGGACCAAAGACGCCGTGTACTCCTTTTGTCCCGGGCAATGACTATGCTCAAAGGACAGTATCGCCAGGAGCATTGGACTTTGCCGGTCAAAATTCTAAATTTAAGCCTGTCCTCCTAATCCTTAAACTTAATCCCCAAAAGACGTACTCCGGGTAAAGCTTGGGCGAGCCAGTTTGGCCAGGTGTCTATGACAGGCCCTCAGCTCTAATTAACATCATGTACAAGAAAAGAAGTTGTCATGACGGAGAAGTAAATCAAAGTCATATTTAGCCGCCCCAAGGGAGAATGCCTCTCATCATGCATCGATGATTTCGAAAACACATTTTACCTTAAATGTGCAAAATGGGTGATACGGAGATGTTTTATTTCTTGCTTCTGTAAGCAAGTGACGAAACCTTTAATTTTTCTTACTAGGCAGGAGCGCTTCGATTGATTTTAGAATGGGCTGTGTGAAGTTGGCTCGACATACGACATACAACATACGACATTCAACTCTCACTATTCACGGCATACGACATTGGACATTCAGATTTTGAATGTCGCACGCGACATTCACGACATTGGACATTCAGATGTTGAATGTCGCGGCACGACATTCGCGACATTGGACATTCAGGTTTTGAATGTCGCACGCGACATTCACGACATTGGACATTCAGATTTTGAATGTCGCACACGACATTCACGACATTGGACATTCAGATTTTAAATGTCGCACGCGGAATGTCGCGTGCGACATTCAAAATCTGAATGTCCAATGTCGTGAATGTCGTGGTGCGACATTCAAAATCTGAATGTCCAATGTCGTGCCGTGACATTCAAAATCTGAATGTCCAATGTCGCGAATGTCGCGTGCGACATTCAAAATCTGAATGTCCAATGTCGTGAATGTCGTGCCACGACATTCAAAATCTGAATGTCCAGTGTCGGGAATGTCGTGCCGCGACATTCAAAATCTGAATGTCCAATGTCGTGAATGTCGCGTGCGACATTCAAAATCTGAATGTCCAATGTCGCGAATGTCGTGCCGCGACATTCAAAATCTGAATGTCCAATGTCGCGAATGTCGTGCTGCGACATTCAAAATCTGAATGTCCAATGTCGTGAATGTCGTGCCGCGACATTCAAAATCTGAATGTCCAATGTCGTGAATGTCGCGTGCGACATTCAAAATCTGAATGTCCAATGTCGTGAATGTCGTTCCGCGACATTCAAAATCTGAATGTCCAATGTCGTGAATGCAACCAATTAATTTGTTGTATTCGAATTTCAAACCAACATTACACAGCCTTTAGAATGGCAAACATGAACATTATTGGTTAATATACTCATAAATAAAGATGCATGCGACCTACACTGGCATAATTAACTTGAGGGCAATGGGAGAAGGACAAGTAATTGCAAAGGAATGCGTTACTATATACCTTAGAGTGATTTCCCTTTATAAACTAGCTTAGGACTACCGTTCAGTTTACTTTTTGTTCTATATAAATAGGCACAGAGCATTGATAT
Source organism: Solen grandis (assembly GCA_021229015.1). Classification (NCBI taxonomy): domain Eukaryota; kingdom Metazoa; phylum Mollusca; class Bivalvia; order Adapedonta; family Solenidae; genus Solen; species Solen grandis. The sequence goes on along the minus strand of CM037780.1, from coordinate 37,833,483 downwards.
GAACTTTAAGTAATGAAAAATAAAATCCCGACCTACCGACCCTCTTTTTTATTTGCTGGAAACCAGAAAAAGAACCATGTATTTTTTGCTTAAACTGTTCGACTAGTTTGGGTAAGGGACCTATCCCGAGCCTAAAAGAATGCGTATAAAGGTGTCACGGTCGACCATTTATCTCAACTTACGGTAGAAATTCAAAAAAAAAAAAAAAAAAAAAAAAAAAAAAGGATTTCTATTCTCCCTCTTTCATGTAGGTGAAGTCTTTGTTTCCTGACCAATAAACTCTGAAAGTGTAGGTCACACTGCACATTGAAACGCTATTTTCGTAAACGCAACATTGGCGAAATCGGTTTATTATAGAATACAATATCACCGAAGCAGGTGCTTGTGGTACCACGTGTTCCGCAACATGTCGTGTTCGCTAATTCAGGGTAGCGATATCATTCTAAAAATACTTCCAATACCGTATGTGACGCTATTGCCTGTGATAGGGTAACCACACATTTTTTTTTATTTTACAATCACGGATGGTTGCATTGGGTGTCACTTCGTCCTGTACACACATATAGTTAAAATAATAAAAAAATCTTAGTCAATGATCATTCTTGAGCGAGCTGCTTTAAGCAAAGTTCTTCTTAGATGCTGACAATAAAAGGTTTTCAAAATTGAGACTTCTTCTTTATTTTAACCGTGTTCTACAGAACCTTTTTGCGTGTGTTTCATTAAAGCCTAACCATAATTCAGTAATAAAGAAACAATCTGCGTAATAAAAATAGCCAAGGTTATGCAATCCTCTTAGACGGAATGGAATCATCAACCAGGGAAAGATATTTGTGTTCTGGTCTCGGGAATGACTGCAGATCCGATTGCAAAATACAGTGCAATACCACACCGATATAATTTCGAAGAAATGGCAATATTAATTTTATGCTGCTGACATTTTAGTATGGTCTAATTAATTAATAGCAGAAAATAATTACGGTCATCTTGTTTAAAACTACGGATTCAGTCAATGATTAATTGGTGGAATTTAACCATGGGAACTATGTTGTAATTGAATAGCGCATGGCTTAAATAGTCGGTGGTTAAGTTGCTAAGTGATGAATTTCTAATTCAAGTTTTGAAATTGATTAGAATCATGCCCATAAGACATATGCATTAATTTAGGAGAAACTATGATAAATAAACCATCTTTAATTATAATCATTCCGTTACATTTACCCCGATCAAACAATAACAACTTCATTACGTCGAGGGTAAAGCCGATAATATACCTATCCACGCTAACGTATTCCCCTACTGTGTGGATCGATATGAAGATTCAAAATATCATGTATACTTATTTCTAGTAAACCATATAAACACCTCAAATTGAGATTTTTTATAGATTAAAAAAAACCCTCATAATCTGTGTTCAGATATTCTTAACAATTTAAAGACATGAACAATTCACCACAAACAATACAACAATAAACAACAACAATGAAAACAACTCTGGGTCAGTAAATAAGGGAATATTTCTAGTTGAGATTTCGATTAAACTTCCTCTAAAAATACACATGAATTCTCCATTATTTCAAAATTTTGCTTTAATTTCTCCAATTTCAAACTCATAATCTGATAGGACATTAGGAATACCTTGGTAATAAAATTAGCATGCAGTTAGGTTTATCATGGACTAATTAACAGCCTCACCAAAGCTATAGGTCACAAAAAACATAAAGACCATATGCATATGAATCAGTTTTATTGTATCATATAATTAAAGTAATATAACAAATACATAAGTTTTAAAATCAACATGAATCAGTCTTAACTACGCCACAATCAAACTAGGGACAGAGATCACGCTCCTTGTATAGTATTAAAGCTCTGTGTTTTGTTTTAGCAGATAACTGGGTCAAGTTCTACCAACAAATTTTAGCGCTAAGTAAAATTTATATACTTAAGGGTGAATTTCATTAGCATTGTCTCTCTAATAAAAAAAACCAAATATTTAATTTCTTGACAATTATAGTTAGTTATTATGGTAATAATTCAGTTCGGTTTTTGTCATGTACTTGAGTATTTCATAAAATAGCAATGGTGGAATGTGTCTCTACTTAGTTTAAAGTTTAAGAATTATGGTATTACTTAGCGCCAAATTTTGTTGGTGGAATTCAAGGATGATTAAGTTACATGTTTTGGGGAAATAATATGCGAGTTGCTCACACAATGTATTCCAAAATAAGTTTCATTGTCTGGTTCCTGGCCGGGATACCTTCCCTTTGCACTACGTTATCTGTAATCTTGAGGACAATCGGGAACCAGACTACACAACACATTGAAACTATTTGTGTGAGCAACTCGTCTCTGTACTCAATATTTCGTTTAAATTGTTTTTATTTAATTCCATAATCAGCTACTTTCGGTATAATTAAGTCTAAATAAATTTTTTCAGTGTAACGCAAACAACACAATTGTCTGCTTTATTCAAGATTTAATATTAATTTCATAACAATAACCTCAATTTTACATTCTTCTGTCTAAAATAATTATCTAAATTTAACCACAGGAACACAATAATTATTCTTGATTCCATTTCATGTTTGGCACCATACAACTAAGTCTATGTACTTATATTTCAAACCAAAAAGCCTCTTTTATAAATCCCTTGCATTTATTCTTATCGAAACATAGCATTAATTGCTTTTTAATTGCTTTCTAAGATAAAATTTAAACACATAATGTCAAATGTTGACTACTGACACTACAATCTGTCTTAATTAACCCTTTCCCTCATATACTCATTTTGACGCACTCAATAGGTACCACATAAAGCCTGATCTGCAGAAAGCCAAACTCAAACCTTACCAAATTTAATTGTAAAATCCTCATTACCAGACCACTGAGGAGCAGCGAACAGCATAAAACCTGATCAGCTTGCGAGTAACTCGCAGGCTGATCTGGTTTTATGCTGTTCACATAGGTCTTTTCATGGTATCCTCTATGAGGGAAAGGGTTAAGTGATTTTCTTCTGTCAACTCCTCAACATTTATTCAACACGTGACTGGTCTGTATCTGAGATAAACTGCTTTTCACAGAGTTTATTAATCTCAGTTTTTATACATGGACTGTCTTGTACGCCGCTTCTACATCCAAGATTAATAATAAAGACTAATTGTGAGTTAATCCTGTGATTAAATGAACTACGCTATATATTTAGTTAATTCTATTTTATTTATTTTACGTCGATTGAGAATTAAGTTCAAACATCTTATACTAATCCCTCTCGACGTTTCCTGGGTTGGACCAGTACTTTGCGCCTGGGAAGGTCATGAAAATCCCAACGGGGTTCAAATCTACAACCTTCGGATCTACTGTCGGGTACGTTAATACCTGACCACGGCGTCCTTTAATATTTCTAGTTCTATATTTCTAGTTTATACTACCTCATAGCTAAAATATTTTACTTGGATATATGCTACTATGTTTTATTTATATTCAGTGTTATAAATAGAGGCTACAGTACAATGCATTTCACAATGTTTCTTCTATGATTATGTTCGTTTATCTCAAAATTCAAAGGATCTCAGTTCAATTCTCAACACTAAAACACACCTTAAGTATTTAAGGGCAACCTTCCTGTGCTAACAGCAAAATTAAGCCCTATCTTTCCAACCCAATGGCTAGGTCAACTTCTTACAAATAGTATCACAAACTCAATGATGTGTTTTGTATAAACCAGTTCAACCGTTGGCTACCTGTTCTTTTAGTGAACATACTGAAGTATTGCTGGTCAGTGAGATAACTATTCATATCAACTTAGTCATTTACATAATTAAACAATTTGAAAAACAAGAATGGTGGAGTGATCCTACTTTAATTAAGACTTAAGTCATTAGTTTGATCTAAGTAGAATTGGATCTAATCTAATTTCAGGTATCACAGTTTACTGTGCACTACTTTCTATATGAACTAAACTGTATCCATGCGCGTATGTTTGATAATTCTGTAAAATGTCATGTTTATACAATCGTTTTAACAACGAGTCTAACTGAGTTTTGTTCTAATCTATAGTGCACTTAGGTCTGTCACACTTGTCTTCCTATCACACGGCATTCAAGCAAACTGAAAAAGGCTACTTTGTAAATACAATGTATATGTGTCACAAACCCGCATGATCTTTCAGGTGTTCGTGAAGTTGGCAGCCAAGCAGCCTGGCAGCGTGAAGTTAGCAGCCCAGCAGCCTTTAAAAAGTAACAATATAAAATCCCCGTATAGATCGGTTGATATTTTGTTATTTACAAATCACACCCTGTAAGATTGGAAAGGAAACATCATAATGATGTACATTTTAAATATTTACAGATGAATGGTTCAGGCCCCATGTTCTCGAAAATACTTAAGTGCGATCTCAGGCTCAAATATGAGTATCATACTCAAATCCCTATAGCAACTTATTGGCATAGTTTGAGTATTAGTATGAAAAGTACTTAAGTACTATTTTTATTTTCGAGGAACACGGGACATGGTCTACAACTCATTTTCTATCCTATCATAATGTTTTGGAATGATCGAAAAATGTCGCGTAACTCAAAAGCAACATATACTGACGTCTGTCATTGTGTCGCGTGCTATTTCTGATTGTTGTCAGTACTTTATTTCGGGTATCGGGATGGTAAAACAAAAACTGTTTCGTCTGTTTTTATGAAGATCCACCATGGTTAGTATCAGGGGCGCGTTTCTCAGACAAAAACTATGTTTTCAAGATGGAGTCTTATGTAGACAACATCGATTTCCCAATGCCCATCTGCAAGATTAAGCAGAGCTTCGAGCATGACAGTGCTTTTCATACCACTAAAATAAACGACAAACAAAACATTTTGTTTTTCGACATCTAATAAGCATTTAAGAAACATCCATTCCAAACCCTTGTCGGCCATATTTGTTTACTATGTTACTGCGCGATGCAGCTTTAAAGAGACTCGTCTTCTACCTCAAATCTTATTTTTGCAACATTCATAGAGAAATCAACGGAAAACCTTATCGCAAAATACTGAAACATACTGAAACCTTTTGACTAAGCAACTCACTCTTGCTACAACTCCAAAAAGATACACGAGAAAATATTTATGAAATTTCACTCCGTCATATATCGATAGGGTAGAAAAAATAGCTATAGAAATTGGATATAATGTGTTTATCTATATATAACCATTTAAAATTACAATTATTACAACAACAGGAATTTATAAAGGGTATACATGTATATGTTAATGCGTGTCCGATTAATAAATCGTATATTTACAAACATGATAAATATTACAGCAGATGGTTATATTGTCTTTCAAAACGACATTTGCATAATTATGTATCAATGTTTACAAAAACAAATGATCACATTCACATTCTTATTTTGATCACATACTTTGATTTTGTTAAGATCACAATATTGTTAAATGCATCACATTTAAAGCAAAGAAAGACTTCCTATTATAACTAAGAAAATCCTACTGCCCGAGCTTGATTCGAACTCTGGACCATCGTTAGGCAAAAAATCTCACATAGATGGTCCAATACTCGAGTATTGAGTAGACTGATGCGTTTCACATAGAACCCGTTTATTTTTATTTTTGTGAGTTATGCAATTTCATTTCATTGAGTGAATTTCCGAAAATTGTTTAATAAAGCAAAAAAAAAAAAAAAAAAAAAAAAAAAAAAAAAAAAGAACTGAGCATTTTTGTTGTTGGAAAGAGTCAAGTGCATTTTTATTAATATCGCAGTAATACACTTAAAAGCATGAAAATAAAAAAAAAATCAACATCAACATTTGAGTATTCGGGTACATAAACTGGTAAACTTTGTAAATTAATTTTAACTATTAAAATAGGAAACGATTAACATTCAATCAATTCTTTGTTCTTTTTAAAACTCTACTTTCTGATGAAAAATGCGAACATGTCCATCAGTGATATGCAGAACGTTCTCCGATTTACATAGAGCGATGGCTGCATGATAAGTCCATGTGTTCAACTTTGACACGAAACAACGGCCTGTTTGTAATCTGACCTGCAAATTCTCACAGCCCACCATTGTTTTCATCCATATAAAACATTTTATCTCCTGAGAAGTAAGGTGCACCCACATTATCGTAAAATATTCAGTTCAAGCAGCATTGTGTACTTTTTCTTACATTCAAAACAAACACACAGCGCATACATGTTTTGATTGATGACATTTTCAATTAAAGAACACCCATATCACGTGCACCAAGATGACATGCACTCACAAGAAATGCTCAAGACATTCTCATTAAAATCGCTATGATCTGCAAAAAACATCCACAAAGTCTGTTATAAGTGACGATTTGGCAATGAATGAAGACATAACGAGCGCATTTCTATTACAAGAACTTGCTTTTAGAGCACTTGATGAAAGCTTGCAACAACGTTTCATGTTAAGGTCAAGGTGAAAAGTTGGACAAAGAAACTGCAATCGACGTAGTGATAGAATTCAGGTATCTACAGAGTTAATGGTAAAGTGATTGAAAGGTTGAGCTATTATACAAGAAAGCGTCAGTTTTACAATTCTGATATAATGGTTGATGATCAATAGCTTTTCCTATAAACAATGATTTTTGTATAAAACAATTTAACTTACCAAATAGAAAAAAAAAACTTTCTTCAATTCAATCATGTCAGTATACCTTTTTTAAATTCAAACATTAAGTAAAAAATTTCTAATTATAGTAAAGTATCAATATGAAAAATGTTTTAAACTTACAAAAACTACCTAAAAATTTTCAATGATTTCCTCCGCACACAAGTTTTTCCCCTATCGAGCAATAGCAAATGCATGATACAGTACAGTCAACCCTTGATACACCGGCAGTGTTTGTAAATCTCGATTTCGCCGATGTATCGAGAATTATTGCCGATACCGGAAGCCAAATTTGCTGTTGTAAAGAGAATAATAAATCCGTCATGTGACTTTTAGTGCCAGAACCCGAGTTTGGCATTGTATCGAAGGTTAACTGTATAATTATTCATTGTTACGGTTTTATCTTCGAAAACCTATCAGATGTTAATCATTTATTTAGTAGACCTCACGTTTTCCAGAATAAAATCCACATATCCAGTACATGTAGCTTCTAAATTACCGTTAATACACAATCAGCGGAATTTTAATGGCAACAAAAAGAAAAAAAAACATTTACAATATTCATTTAAGTTTTATGATATTAAATAAACGCAAAATTAATGAACGATGTTTGTGCAATTTGCATATTTGATTGACGCCCTATTGACTAATAACAATGATTGAACATTTGTGAAAATAGACTCTCTTTCATGGTGACATACTGAAAACGTGCTGGCTGTAAAAACTATGTACTTGGTGTTTAATGGCAGTATTGAAGATCTTAAGATCCTACATGTAATTTTGTTCTAATCTGTACATTGTGCATTGATTTTAATTAAAAATCAGGAAAACACGCTTAAAAGTTAAATATATTTACACTATACACTGAAAAAATATATACATAATGAACACAATTAAAAGAATGAAGAAAAACATCTTCCAGGCCGCATTTTACAAAGTAAGTCAACTGAGAGACCTCATATATGGGTTCTTTCTAACGTAATAGAAGATGTTTTCAAACACATTCTGCAGGGCTCTCAGGGCTATGATCAGGAGACAGATACAATAGTTCTCAGACGCAAGATGGTAGTCCTCCTCGATGTCAGATGCTGTCAGGAAACACTGAGCAGCTTCTTCAAATAGACTCAATTCCATCAGGGCATACCCAAGCAGGGAGTGTAACAAGGGGACGTCATAGTCACTTACTTCCTCTATCAGGCAAATCAGCTGGTACTCGGCTTCATACATGCGGTACAGAGCCTTGCAACACAGAATCAGAAGGTATCTGGCCAGACATGATTCTGGTAGACAGATTTCTTCTTGTGTGTCTACCTCATCTTGCAAGAGGTCTGGAAGGGTCACCTTCTCTAGGCCACCGTAAACAATGTCAGCAGCTATTCCATCATTGTTCAGCACTTCCTTTAAGTACATAATCGCGCGTTCAAAATGACACTGACTGTACAAGAAGTTGCCATACTTGACACAGACCTCAGTGTTCGTCTCCAGCTTCATTGCTTCCTGGAAATACGAGTCCGCTGCGTTGATCATCTCATGTTCATGAGGGGTATCCTCGGCCACACAAGCCTTAACGTAGCAAATTGCTGCAAGATTTCCAAGGGTTGTGCACATTTCTGGACCTAACTCCCCATTGTGAATTTCTCTGAACACCTCTAAAGCTTCTTTGTAGGACTCAATAGCTTTGTTTATATCCCCAGCAACAGAATGCATATGTCCAAGCTGGTTTAAGGTATTTATAAGATCTTCCTTGATATCTTCCCCCATTACCTCTTGCATGTCATGTGCTTGTTCCAGATAATGAACGGCGTTCTGATATTGTTGCATACTGAGGTGAGCCTCTGCTGATTTGCTGACGAGGTGGTTATGAATTGTCATTTCATCTGAAGCACAATTTGGATCAAACACTTCATCGAATGAAATCTGACTCTCACATTCCCCGTACTCTAGCGCCTCATTGTAAAACGTTAAGGCCGTTTTGTAATCATACTGTGCAAAATAAGAGTCTCCTAGAATTTGCAGAACCCTCATGAACTGTCTCCGTTCACGACACTTGGAGGACTTCATGAGTGACCGTGCAATTGTCAAGTATTTCATGGCTTTTGACTGAAGATTCAAGATGTTGTACGAATTTCCCATCACATAAAGTGTTTGGCAAACCAACCAGAACTTCTGTTTGTCTAGGCGAGACATTCCCTCGCCAAATATTTCACAATAGGTTTCATACCCTTGGTAGCACATTGAAACACATTTATGATAGTTTTTCATTTTGTAGTATGTTATTCCCGAAAGAGACTGCAGCATTCCATTTAGAAAAGTACGTTTGAATCCATACGCGCATCTAACTAAATGCAGCGCCATTTCAAACACCGACGCTGCTCGTGGGTACACGTGCAGCATGAAACTAGAAACACCAAGCATACACAAAACGTGTGCGTTTTCCATGAGTGACTCTTTTCCAAACATGTTATTTGTACGAAACATCCCAAGTGCCTTTTCATAGCATTCCAACGCCTTGTCGTATTCATTTTGCATGAAGTAACAGTCACCCAGACGCATGATGGCCTTCGCAAACATATCGATCTGTTTCCCGTCAGACTCATACCTGTCCAACAGTGATATAGCCTCGGTATAACATGTTACAGCTTCTTCAACATTTCGTTCCTCGTTGCTAGAGCCGAGGGATGACGTCATCTGTGAAATGTGTGACGCACTTCCGGAACTTGAAGTCGAGGTCGAATGGGAATCACTGGCATCCTTTTCGAAAAAGTCACAAATAGCTATAATGACATCATCAAAAACTGAATCCTCGTGATTTTTACCGACAATATACCCATTTCCAAGTTCAATTAAAGCAACAGCAATTTCAAAATTTGCTTCTTCATCTTGTAAATCTCGGTATGTGTTCAGCGCTTTGTTTAACAACACAAGACCTGATGAGGATTTCCCTTGCTTGGATTTTACCGTTCCTAGATTTTTCATTATTCGTGCACTGAAGCGAAGCATGCCTGCTGTCCCATCCTGAATGTTATCTATAATGTCAAGAATTTTCTCATACACAGCCTCAGCTTTTCTATATTCTTCTTCATGAACCAGTTTATCAGCTAGACGACAAAACGAGCGAGCAAGCGTTAAGCTAATACTGTGTTCATGCAACGGTGACACAATATCTCTTGGCTCTGAGTACTTTTTCTTGTTCTTTTCCTGTTGGTGGGATTCGTGTTTATCTTTCTGGTGTTTTGTGTCTTTCTCACTTTCTTCTTGCTTCTCGCCATCGGATGACATCTGAACAACGCTTTGGATATTGCAATTTCGTCTTTTGTGCAGAAAGAAATCCCAACCTTCGTTTTCAGAATCACTTGAAGTAATCTCAAGTTCAAAAGTGTAATCACTTAAAGGAGAAGCGTCTTTTTCTGTGGTATCCAATTCTATTTCTTCAATTCCCTGCAAGTCACTGTGGTCCCAGTCGAGGGAACCGTGCGACCCGTGGCTCATTATACTTTCTGTATCATCATCTGTTTTACTGCGTGTTGACTTCAGAATCTTTTCCGTCACAAACCTCGGGTCTTTAGTCTGGAGGCGATCTTTGCAGTAGTGCTGAAACTTTGCGAGCCAGTCTACGGCAATTTCTGTGTCGTCGGCACTTTGTTTAGTAAGACCCTGATCAGTGATTCTGTATCTCATTCCTGGTACAACTAGATATTGTGGCATGGTGGAACTTAGAGGAAACAAACTCATTTTTCTGTTCTGAGACACTGGCGTGTTTGGCAATGAGAAAGACTGGAACGGATCGAAGAAGTTTGCGTCATGTTTAAGACAGTTGTAAAGTGCTCTTAGGAAAGCGTCCTCCAGGGGTCGACATTTCAGCTCCGCTGCTTGCTTCTGCTCCTGGAACCACTCGGTGGCCTGGTTGTCTAGCTCTTCTTCCAGCTCAGCCTCGCAAAACTCTGAGGTGTACTGAAGCAGGGCGATTGCATGCATACACAACCATTGCCACTCCAGCGGGTTGGAGCGACACATGCGGCTGCGGCGGATACAAATGTCGGCCAGACCTGTCAGGGCTTCCACCAGAAGTTTGTTGCTGTCATCTGGCTTGTCCTGTAGGAATAAAAATGAGCTTAGTTACAAATCTATAGCAGGAATAACGAGGAAATTTCAGATTTTATTTTGAAATAAAAACAAGAGCTTCGTATTACTGGATGTGTGTTAAACATATCCCGCTGCATCTCATTGACTCAAAATAATTTCTATGGAATCTCTTGTAAGACACTGGCAACGTAAAGTGACGATCACGGAATAAGTGTGATTTCAGAAAACCCTTTACTCGTGTCACTTTGTGATGCGGATATATGTGTATAATAAAACAAAGCATATTTCACTCATGGTCTTGCCAAAATTATTTTCTCTAGGTAGATCATATTGGATTATTTTGCACCCCATCGATAAAATGGTGAAACGAATTAAGAAAAAAAAAAGAGCAATATGTTCCAATTTATGCATATTGATAATGTTTTAGGTACAATGTAACAACGCCCTAAATAAAACCGTGTTTTGTCACTCGTTTTATGCTAGATTGTGGTCAGATCTTTGCATCGCAAATTTAACCAACATCTAAAAAGAATATCCTTTCCAGTTCAGGACTAGGCAAACGACTTTTATTTAAAAAGAAAAAAAAGAGAAAAACCTCTAGTATTTCAAGAACAATCACATACGCATAAGTGAAGATTCAAAATAAGAGTTTAGAATACAAACCGTTTAATACGATCTAATGATCAATGAGACTAAACAAAAAGAAATAAGAATTTGTATGAACAATTTGATCAAATAAATAGATAAATTGTTAATTAAATGAGAAAAGAATTACCAATTTTCTGGTTTTATCATAAATAGGTACACATATAAAAAGTAACTAAATATATTTCAGAGATTTCTATGAAAAAATATGGTCAAGATAAATATAACAGTTATCTCAAGTCACGAGTTACCTGGATCTCTTTGTAGAGCAGCAGGAAGGTGGTCTCAGCATCATCGAACCTTGAGGAGTTGAGAAAGTCACGTGCCCTGGCCAGTAGGTCTGTCAGCTCGACAGTGTCCGGACTTTCCATTTCCCCGTGCTGATTGGTAGGCTCGTCCTGCTGCATCTGCATGGGAAACACGAGACTATGTCTACTCGAGACGGATATACGTGTAATGTGCTGCCGTACCGCAGTCTCAAGTCGTAGACTTGTGACATGATACCGTACCCAATCAATCAATATTTCTTCATTGTCTGTAAACACACACATTATCCTGATACCGGGCCGAACAGTCCGGGAACTACCTGTATATGCTGAACGCCTAGCATGGGAGCTATACCAGGACTTTCTTACGAGTTTGGTATGTCGCCGCATGGGATCGAATCCACGACATTCCAGTTTCGGGGCATAAATTCTGTATAACAATGACTACCAGTTATTTGTGCAAGGGTTATGAGAGTTGAATGTTACCATTGTTTATAACATACCCAGGGGACCCTTAGTTATGTTAATAAGCTGTTATTACATGACGAAAAACACATTTTCCACAAAAAACATCATGACTATATAAATACATAACTATATAATGGACAGTTATAACAGTGATATAAATACAAGCTATATGCAATTTCATTTCCCCCAAAGTGTATATATTGATTTCAATTTTACTGTACATGCTATACCGTTATGAATATTTTTCACTCGTTGTATCGATTCATGACTTAAATATCAACAGATGCTGAGATAAAGGACTTCCCTTCCTTGTTCCTTATCTACGAGATAACAAAAACGGTCGAGGAAATGTCAGCTCTTCAAGGAATCATGTCTTGCTCAATCTAATTCGATTTCTACGAAATCCGAGCACCGACGGATATGGCCGAGAATGTCTGAATCTCCCAATGCTTTTGTAAAAAAAACCATAAACTTCTGATGACATTAATTAATACAGAAACAGTGTACTGTTTATATCATTATCGCCAATACGTGAGGTTCTTGGAAGTAAATGTAGACCCCCATAAAGACCGAATCGATACCGTATAAACTGTTTAAAATAGATTTAATTGCTGAAAGAATCACAGCTTAAGTTGTAAACTTAAGACCTTGCTTGGCTCTCAGAATAAAATGGAGTTGGTTTGGTGTCAGGAAAATGCGATTGGGTGTTGTATGAGCCCATTTATATGTCTAGGACGTGATATCTCGCAATGACCTTGTCTTGTGCAGACAAATTCCCCTAATACTACCGGCAAGATCTTAAACCCATACAAACAAACAAATAAACAAATAAGATTAGAACCATCAGGAAATTTGATGATGAAAACTGGATCATGGGGTGTGTTTCGAAGCTGAAACGTTCGGAATGTTATGAGGCTGTTCGATCTCTTTCTATAGCATCTATGGTAACTTTGGTTATTTAAGATACAGTTTGCATTTTATTCCAAATTGTGTATTGTTACTATATTCACATTAGACATTTTTTACGCCCGATTGAAAATACAATTTACAGCTTAAACTAATCCCTTTCAACGATTCCTAGTTTGGTTTAGTCCCCTTTGAGTATGAGAAGATCTTGGAAAAAATGACCCCATCGTTAGGGATCGTAGTCAATGAACACATCTACCAAACCATGCCACCCTTCATTCAAAACTCACCATGCTAAATTTCTTAATTAGACTTGTCCTTTCCTCATTTTTGACTACACCTTGATTTCATTACGGGAGTACTTACTGGAGATTTATTGAATGATCAGCAAACAGTGCGGACCATAATCAAACTGCATAGACGTGCTTGCTGATCTTAGTCTGCACTGGTCACAAAGACAGTTACAAGTGCCAACGGTATTGTAACAGGCTAAACTGGATTCTTCGATGCATTTTACCGAACTTTTAAAATATAAAGTCTTCCCAATTTAAATGAACTATCTTTCCCACCTATAAGTCAACTACGTCTTGGACAAGACGGTTTTTATGTTCGGCGAGAAATCCACGGGTGTCTCTTTTTTTCGTGCCCTATAGCTTAAAAAGACCATAGCGATTGACATTTTGTTGTCACCGTGATACACCTTCATTATTGTAGTCGCATGTTTCTGTGGCAGTTAGACGTCTGGCATTTTCCTCCCAAGAATTAACAGACAATTTATCCTTCGATAATTGACGGGATGTACTTAAAATACAGTGGATCTAATTTTTGGGATTTAACAACAAATAAACTAATTTTACAATCCTTTTTGTGCCAGACTGTATTTTTTTTCAAATGATACACGGAGGACATATATTGACCAGCTGCAAACAGTATGATTCTCAAGATTAGGCAGATGGACAACTATCAGAGGTTGGAAAGATAGATGAAAAGTTCCAAAGATGAATATATTAACATATAGTTAAAAGAAACGAAAAAAATATTAAGATGGTAAAAAGAACAGGTCATTGCTGTTGCTAGCAACACAAGAATTCTTTACCGGTGAGGTGCATACTTGTATTAGTTATTAGAAGATACACCTGTTAAAGCCATATTTTGACTACTTTCGTTACCATAGCAACCACATTTTTGATCGGGGGAAAATTCAACAACAACACAACAAAGTGGTCTTTTTATTTATTTCTCCTATCTATTCATAAACAAAGTTTCAGACGGACGGAGGGCAAATTTATATAGCCCCCACCCCCCGGTGAATAGTGAACTCAAATATATATAGTCATAAGATTATAGGGGGGAAAAGAAAGAAAAGTAGGTATGTCTGCTCATACCCCCGCCTGCAATACGTTTTTTTCTCATTTCAAGGGCCATAATTCCATCAAAATTGTGCAAAGTGATCAAACTCTTAATTCCCTTTGTTACACATCGTATTACACCATAATACTAAATGTTAGATCAGTATCTCAAAACATGATTCCCCCAAAAACCTCTTATTTTAAGAATTAAAAAAAAAAGGCCAAGGGTCATAACTCCTTCAAAAACGGGCGACTGTAAGCGAAACTCAAATTTAGCAATGAGCTCATGATAGTATACCTGCACACTAACGTTCATCTCAATGCCTACAAAAATTTAGAAAAATGCCGCAAAAGTGTGGTATATCGGAGACAAGGTGACAGGTATGGGTAAAATTTTAGAATAAAAACATAAAAACAGAGAAACAGGAAGCAGACAGAAATGTATACCATGCCATGCCGGAAGTCGTGCAGCGGGGCTGGTTGGAGTGGTGAGAGCTGGGTGGCGAGCCGGTTGCACGCGTGCAGGATCTTGTGGGACGAGGCATCCTTCGGTATGGCCAGTTTCGGGAAGATGAAGTGGTTGGACATGGTATGTGCATTTTTAATAATGCTCGGGATTCCTGCAATAAAAGGCGTGGACTCAATTACCCCAACATTCAAAGTTCACTAAACAAATACAACAACATACAACATCAACAACATTCACACAAAACACACACGCACACACACAAAATGTTTGTCCATGTGTCCTTGACCCGAGTGAGGGTAATAAGCGGTCATTAATTCTACAGTGAAACTTCTCAGTAACAACATCTGCCAGAGTCATAGGAACGTGTTGCTGCTGAGAGGGGTTGCTGAACAGAGGTATCGACTGATGCTCAGGTAAAACTGATGAAGCGAAATAAAACTGTTGATGCTAGGAGGTAGCCGCTGTACAGAGGTCCCGTTTTGGAGGCTTTACTGTAGATTAACTTGCGTCTGCGTCCACTTGTACTAAGATGGTGCCAGTTTTAAACTGCAAGTTTTAAAGTTCCGGAATAACAATTTCTATAAATGTTACCCCCGGGCAACCACATGTTCTTGGCGACCACGTGATCCCGTTTTTCGTTGCTTTCGTGGAGGTTTTCATACACGAATATTAATCCTCACGTATATAGTTATTTATATAGAACTCAAGATCCATAGTTGAACGTACTCACAAAATCACCTTAATTACAAAATCATCGAATTTTAATGTCAACAAAAATAATTGATAGTATACGTCCTGTGAGAATTCTGGCCTATATATCGAAGCATCAATCTGTTCGATTCGTGAGTTTTTAACATACCTTTTCAATTTCCTTCATATAATACGTAATTTGGAAATGTTGACGGTACCCTGTTGTAAACATACAAAAAGCCAAATTTTATCAAATAGACACACAAGTACTTCATCGTCAAGATGTGTTATAATTGTTTGGAAGTTGGAACTGTAGACACTGACTCATATAAAATGCAACGTATCCAGAATATGTATGACAAACTGTCTAACTTCGTTGAAAATTGGATAGTTCCAAGGAAGCTTTATTTGATCTTCATTAGGTACCAATCAAAGCCCGCATACATTTCAAAAGTCTGTGCTCTGTGGGAAAAGAGCAAAAATCTCACTTTCAGGGGCAGATAACTCAAAAAGCATATCGGTGACCCTCATTTTTCCCCATAAATTAGTTTCTAATATTATTGAACATTCTCTATAATCATGCAAAGTTTCAGAAAATCATCATGGCTAGTTTTAATTTTCCTTCTTTGTCTATATAGAAAATAACTGCGTTGTGCACATATGCCTTTGAATTTCAGTGGACTAAACAATGAGATCGGTTTCGCAATCCTCAGACCCTATAAAAGTGTGATATGCTGTTCCATTTAACAAACGCACATCATTTTATGACAGAAATTTTAGTACCTAAATTTTTGGGAATCAACTTCAATTGACCATCAGACAGTCGGCATCGTTAGACGTGTTAAAAAAAAACAGTTGAAAATCCACTATTTGGGGGACTTTTACTGTTTAACTTGCGGTGTTATACATAATTTATACTGACTTTATATATTTGATTTTTTGCCAAATTTAGATATTTAAATATTATATATATACACATCTTATATGTTTTATATCAACACCATTGAATATGTATTTATTATAGAAAAGTAAAACAGTTTCAGTATCAGTTACTGCTTATTTTATGACTTTTAAATGAAGTATAATGTATTTTTATAAACAAACATGTACATACTATTTAGTTACTAGTGTTTACGTTTGATATAAAAAGTTTCAATTGCCCATTGCTAAGTTTTTTCTGTGACTCATGTGTATTACCATATACCATTTGATTATTCATTTGAAAAAAGAAAGAAATACATAAATTTATACACTAAATTTTCAGTCATAAATCAAGGTTTATAAAGACACATACGTGTACTCACATTCGCAACGCACGGAAACACACACACGCAAACACAACCACGCGCATGCGCGCGCAAATTTGTTCTTTCATTTATTCAATTATCTAGATCGACTGTCAATAATTATTCTGTTTCATATGCACTGTAATAATGTTTTATAAGAGATGTGTTGAATATAAATTACTAGGAATGGTTTCTCAACCCTTTTCTGTAAATATGGCGGAAATAAAATATGTTTACCCAGTCGACAACAAAGGCCGTTGATCAGTTCTCTGTTTTCCTGTGGGTGTACTCCAATTTAAAACGGGAACATATGAATCATTTAAATATGGCGAGACGTCTGTTACAGGCCGAGTATAATTATGAAATGGACAGTATGTGAAGTTCTGAAAACACATAAAACAGGCTCAAACAGCCTGACTAATGAGGCACCGTTTGATGATACTCGAGGGACCTACTTATAACGCTGTTTCAAAACGTTGCACTTTATATGCACCCGGTTGCAAAATCATCGACCACTTGTTGACTGTGTAATACAATAATTCCCCCTTTTTTTTGTAAATGCCTCTGGCAGAAAGACCACTTTGTATACTTGCTTATTTAATGTCATTAACAGTGAAAATGAGATAAATTGATGAGTTTATAAATGAAATAGATAATTTACGATCGGTTATATAGACGTCTGCATGTGATATAAAATAATATAATACCATACACTCCACGTGCGCGAATACGATGTTAGATTGAGAGAGAGAGAGAGAGTGAGAGAGAGAGCCTCGATTCAGGTGATGTCTTGTAAGAGTGACAAGAATACGTGGGTTTGAACCTCCGGTATCGACAATGAAAAATGTTGCTTATAAAAAATTATACTACGGTTGAACCTGTATTACCGGCCACCTATATTAAGTGGTCATTCTGTATTAAGCGGTCAGTTTTAATATCACTAAACTGACAGTTTGGTATATTTTGACCTTCATTTAGCGGCCGCTGGCTGGCCGCTTAAGACAGGTTTGACTAAACGTTGTGTGTTTGTGTGTGTTTGTGTTTTCATTCATTTCAGAGTGTTAGCTAATCACGGGATATTGTGGCTGCCTATAATCTGTCAATATCGTGATTGTTGTTGTTGTATTGTTGTATTGGGGTTTACCGTCGATGCGATAGTATTTCAATCATATAGCGACGTCCAGCATATTACAGGTGGAGGAAGACCCCGAGTACACAGAGGTACCCGGGTAGAACCATCAACCTACCGAAAGCCAGCTGGAAGGCTTCCTCACTAGAAAATCCGAAGTCTCTACTGGGATTCGAACCACAGCGGTGAGGGGCTGAGAGATTTATAGTCCACGACTGTAACCGCTCGGCCACGGCGGCCCTCAAATATCGTGATTGAGATTCGTAATAAGGCGTGATAATGCCTATTCTATCGAGATTTTTTTTTTTCAAATGACAGATATATACGTTGGTGGGACGTTAAAAATCAAGAAGTAGTTCCGGACGATGGTGATGAGAAAGAGCACTAATAAATAAACGATATACTCGTATACGAGTACAGTACAGTACTGTATTTATATAGTGTGGGTTAGCCTTTCCGTTACATTACCCAAGGTAGAGAACATAGTGATTGATTTTCCTTCCTTTACAGAAAGTTATTCGAAGTGGAGAAGTAATCAACAGAGAAACGTATATGGCAGGCACTGGTCGATTGATTTGCCCATTTGGAGTTAATTATCGTTAATTCTTGATGCATTATGGCGTGTATTGATTTAACATTGCTAGATCGCTGAATAAGCAAAATAGTTGTCTCCTATAGCCAACAGGCAGATTGTCATGTGACGTAACTTGTCTGTGATTATCACGTGTTGAATGCACGTA
Source organism: Solen grandis (assembly GCA_021229015.1). Classification (NCBI taxonomy): domain Eukaryota; kingdom Metazoa; phylum Mollusca; class Bivalvia; order Adapedonta; family Solenidae; genus Solen; species Solen grandis. The sequence continues at coordinate 37,814,813 of CM037780.1, read as the reverse complement.
AACTTGTTAATCGCGTAGATTTCCAGTTAATAACTTAAGATGCTATTATCATTAACTTCACCATGTCAAATGTTTTACTCAATCCTCAAACAGTTGTTGAATTTTACCATTTTACGCCTTATGCCTGTAAAATAAAGCGTAGAAATATAGAATACACTTCTCTCCAACGCCTAATGCGTGTAAATGTAGAATACGATGATTTGCTGAACTCTACAATGTTCTTTGCCTCGCGTGTCAGTAAACAGTCAAACATTGATCAATAGAAATAGCTTTTGCTGAAGTATACGCAATAAAATGTCTGAGACACAAGATACTGAAATAAGTGTGTCAGATATAGATCAGAACAACCAATCTACGAAAGGAGTTGAATTTGATTTAGGTGAAATTTCACAAAAGTTAAGATTCATGTCTACAGGAAACAAAACATTACAATACTTTGGAGACATTTGCAAATATCACCCTGAAAGTTATTTTAGATCGTGACATCCATTTGAAGTAAAATGTTAAGCTGTATGGAGTAAATGCTCATATTTCGTTTCAAATGCGATCCTCCGTAAAGAAAAAGAAAGATCACCATTGGGTACCTGATCAAGTGGTCATAATATAGTAACTGGTCGTTTTAGACTTAAACCTCGATAACACGACCACCACTTGGGTCAGCTTGTCATTTTACAAGACACGACCACCACTTGGGTCAGCTTGTCATTTTACAAGACAAAAACCTCGATAACACGACCACCACTTGGGTCAGCTTGTCATTTTACAAGACAAAAACCTCGATAACACAACCACCACTTGGGTCAGCTTGTCATTTTACAAGACAAAAACCTCGATAACACAACCACCACTTGGGTCAGCTTGTCATTTTACAAGACAAAAACCTCGATAACACAACCACCACTTGGGTCAGCTTGTCATTTTACAAGACAAAAACCTCGATAACACAACCACCACTTGGGTCAGCTTGTCATTTTACAAGACAAAAACCTCGATAACACAACCACCACTTGGGTCAGCTTGTCATTTTACAAGACAAAAACCTCGATAACACGACCACCACTTGGGTCAGCTTGTCATTTTACAAGACAAAAACCTTGATAACACGACCACCACTTGGATCAGCTTGTCATTTTACAAGACAAAAACCTCGATAACACGACCACCACTTGGGCCAGCTTGTCATTTTCCAGGGCAAAACCCTTGATGACACGACCACCACTTGGGTCAGCTTGTCATTTTACAGGACACGACCACCACTTGGGCCAGCTTGTCATTTTCCAGGGCAAAAACCTTGATGACACGACCACCACTTGGGTTAGCTGGTCATTTTACAGGACAACATCGATTACACGACCACCACTGGGTCAGCTGGTCACTTTACAGGACAACCTCGATAATAAGACCAGCACTGGAGTCAACTGGTCGTTAGGCAGTAAAACCTCTGTAATGAAACCACTACCGGGGTCAACATTCTGTTATACAGTAAAACCTCAGTAATGAAACCAGTACCGGGGTCAACATTGTGTTATACAGTAAAACCTCAGTAATGAAACCACTACCGGGGTCAACATTCTGTTATACAGTAAAACCTCAGTAATGAAACCAGTACCGGGGTCAACATTGTGTTATACAGTAAAACCTCAGTAATGAAACCACTACCGGGGTCAACATTCTGTTATACAGTAAAACCTCAGTAATGAAACCACTACCGGGGTCAACATTGTGTTATATAGTAAAACCTCAGTAATGAAACCACTACCGGGGTCAACATTCTGTTATACAGTAAAACCTCAGTAATGAAACCACTACCGGGGTCAACATACAGTAAAACCTCGATTATAAGACCAAAACATTTACCAACTGGTCGTCGTTCTAAGGTAAAACTAAAATCTAACTAACAATACGACCAC